>CM056049.1:401578520-401970651 GCA_029574335.1 Rana kukunoris | reverse complement strand
TTAAGCGCATTTACTCTAAGTGCCAGAGTTTCCTCATTTAGTAAGCACGTAAGCACACTTTAACATTTATCACTTTTACTGTAGTGCAAGTTTTCTGTGTAGTCTCACATAAGCGCATTTACTGTAAGTGCACGTTTGCTGTGTAATGCGCATGTAAGCGCATTTACTGTAAGTGCAAGTTTGCTGGTGTAATCACACGTAAGCGCATTTACTGTAAGTGCAAGTTTGCTGTGTAATCGCACGTAAAGCGCATTTAGTGTAAGTGCACATTTGCTGTGTAATGCACATAAGCACATTTACTGTAAGTGCACGTTTGCTGTGTAATCGCACGTAAGCGCATTTAGTGTAAGTGCACATTTGCTGTGTAATCGCACGTAAGCGCATTTACTGTAATTGCAAGTTTGCTGTGTAATCGCACGTAGTAGCGCATTTCGTGTAAGTGCAAGTTTGCTGTGTAATTGCACATAGAGCGCATTTAGTGTAAGTGCACATTTGCTGTGTAATCGCACGTAAGCGCATTTACTGTAAGTGCAAGTTTTCTGTGTAATCGCACGTAAGCGCATTTACTCTAAGTGCAAGTTTCCTCTTTAGTAGCACGTAATCACATTTACTCTGTAAGTGCAAGTTTTCTGTGTAGTCTCACATAAGCGCATTTACTGTAAGTGCAAGTTTGCTGTGTAATCGCACGTAAGCACATTTACTGTAAGTGCAAGTTTGCTGTGTAATCGCATTAAGCGCATTTACTGTAAGTGCAAGTTTGCTGTGTAATCGCACGTAAGGGCATTTACTGTAAGTGCACGTTTGCTGTGTAATCGCACGTAAGCGCATTTACTGTAAGTGCAAGTTTGCTGTGTAATCGCACGTAAGCACATTTACTGTAAGTGCACGTTTGCTGTGTAATCGCACGTAAGCGCATTTACTATAAGTGCAAGTTTGCTGTGTAATCGCACGTAAGCGCATTTACTGTAAGTGCAAGTTTTCTGTGTAATTGCACGTAAGCGCATTTACTGTAAGTGCAAGTTTGCTGTGTAATCACACGTAAGCAATTTGCTGTGTATATTTGCTGTGTAATCGTACGTAAGCACATTTACTGTAAGTGCAAGTTTCCTCTTTAGTAGCACATAAGTGCATTTACTGTAAGTGAAAGTTTGCTGTGTAATCTCACGTAAGCGCATTTAGTGTAAGTGCACATTTGCTGTGTAATCGAACGTAAGCGAATTTACTGTAAGTGCAAGTTTGCTGTGTATTCGCACGTAAGCAAATTTAGTGTAAGTGCACATTTGCTGTGTAATCGCACGTAAGCGCATTTACTGTAAGTGCAAGTTTGCTGTGTATTCGCACGTAAGCGCATTTACTGTAAGTGCAAGTTTCCTCTTTAGTAGCACGTAAGCGCATTTACTGTAAGTGCAAGTTTGCTGTGTAATCGCACGTAAGCGCATTTACTGTAAGTGCAAGTTTGCTGTGTAATCACACGTAAGCGCATTTACTGTAAGTGCACGTTTGCTGTGTAATCGCACGTAAGCGCATTTACTGTAAGTGCAAGTTTGCTGTGTAATCACACGTAAGCGCATTTACTGTAAGTGCAAGTTTGCTGTGTAATCGCACGTAAGCGCATTTAGTGTAAGTGCACATTTGCTGTGTAATTGCACATAAGCACATTTACTGTAAGTGCAAGTTTGCTGTGTAATCGCACGTAAGCGCATTTAGTGTAAGTGCACATTTGCTGTGTAATTGCACGTAAGCGCATTTACTGTAAGTGCAAGTTTCCTGTGTAATCGCACGTAAGCGCATTTACTGTAAGTGCAAGTTTCCTCTTTAGCAGCACGTAAGCGCATTTACTGTAAGTGCAAGTTTGCTGTGTAATCGCACGTAAGCGCATTTACTGTAAGGGCAAGTTTTCTGTGTAATCGCACGTAAGCGCATTTACTGTAAGTGCAAGTTTCCTCTTTAGTAGCACGTAAGCGCATTTACTGTAAGTGCAAGTTTGCTGTGTATTACACGTAAGCGCATTTACTGTAAGTGCAAGTTTGCTGTGTAATCACACGTAAGCGCATTTACTGTAAGTGCACGTTTGCTGTGTAATCGCACGTAAGCGCATTTACTGTAAGTGCAAGTTTGCTGTGTAATCACACGTAAGCGCATTTACTGTAAGTGCAAGTTTGCTGTGTAATCGCACGTAAGCGCATTTAGTGTAAGTGCACATTTGCTGTGTAATCGCACATAAGCACATTTACTGTAAGTGCAAGTTTGCTGTGTAATCGCACGTAAGCGCATTTAGTGTAAGTGCACATTTGCTGTGTAATCGCACATAGCGCATTTACTGTAAGTGCAAGTTTGCTGTGTAATCGCACGTAAGCGCATTTACTGTAAGTGCAAGTTTCCTCTTTAGCAGCACGTAAGCGCATTTACTGTAAGTGCAAGTTTGCTGTGTAATTGCACATAAGCGCATTTAGTGTAAGTGCACATTTGCTGTGTAATCGCACGTAAGCGCATTTACTGTAAGTGCAAGTTTGCTGTGTAATCGCACGTAAGCGCATTTACTGTAAGTGCAAGTTTCCTCTTTAGTAGCACGTAAGCACATTTACTGTAAGTGCAAGTTTTCTGTGTAGTCTCACATAAGCGCATTTACTGTAAGTGCAAGTTTGCTGTGTAATCGCACGTAAGCACATTTACTGTAAGTGCAAGTTTGCTGTGTAATCGCAGTAAGCGCATTTACTGTAAGTGCAAGTTTGCTGTGTAATTGCACGTAAGCGCATTTACTGTAAGTGCAAGTTTGCTGTGTAATCGCACGTAAGCACATTTACTGTGAGGCCTTGTACACACGGCTGAATATATCCGCTGTGAACGGTCCCCGGACCGTTTACAGCGTATATTTACGCCGGGGTGTTTTGATCCGATGGCTGTACACACCATCGGATCAAATTCCCCGCCGGCGGACAGCGCGGTGACGCGGCGGTGACGTTGACGCCGCCACGTCACCGCACCAGGAAGTAAACACTTCCGCGCGCCTGCGTCGGATCCATTCACAGGATACGACGCATGTGCGGCAAGATATGTCCGCTGGTTTGCCGTACTAACCAGCGGACATATCTGACGGCCAGCTATCCGGCGGAATTATTTCAAAGCATGCTTTGAAATTTTTCCGCCGGATGAATCCGGCAAAAAGCGTCCGTTTGCCCCTACAGACGAGGGGATTTTTCGGCTGAAATGGTCCGTCGGACCATGTTCAGCGGAAATATCCCCTCGTGTGTACAAGGCCTTAGTGCACGTTTGCTGTGTAATCGCATGTAAGCGCATTTACTGTAAGTGCAAGTTTGCTGTGTAATCGCATGTAAGCGCATTTACTGTAAGTGCAAGTTTGCTGTGTAATTGCACGTAAGCGCATTTACTGTAAGTGCACGTTTGCTGTGTAATCACACGTATGCAATTTGCTGTGTACATTTGCTGTGTAATCGCATGTAAGCGCATTTACTGTAAGTGCAAGTTTCCTCTTTAGTAGCACATAAGCGCATTTACTGTAAGTGCAAGTTTGCTGTGTAATCGCACGTAAGCGCATTTAGTGTAAGTGCACATTTGCAGTGTAATCGCACATAAGTGCATTTACTGTAAGTGCAAGTTTGCTGTGTAATCGCACGTAAGCGCATTTACTGTAAGTGCATGTTTGCTGTGTAATCGCACGTAAGCGCATTTAATGTAAGTGCAAGTTTGCTGTGTAATCGCACGTAAGCGCATTTAGTGTAAGTGCACATTTGCTGTGTAATCGCACGTAAGAGCATTTACTGTAAGTGCAAGTTTGCTGTGTAATCGCACGTAAGCGCATTTACTGTAAGTGCAAGTTTCCTCTTTAGTAGCACGTAAGCGCATTTACTGTAAGTGCAAGTTTGCTGTGTAATCGCACGTAAGCGCATTTACTGTAAGTGCAAGTTTGCTGTGTAATCGCACGTAAGCGCATTTACTGTAAGTGCAAGTTTGCTGTGTAATCGCACGTAAGCACATTTACTGTAAGTGCAAGTTTGCTGTGTAATCACACGTAAGGGCATTTACTGTAAGTGCAAGTTTGCTGTGTAATCGCACGTAAGCGCATTTACTGTAAGTGCAAGTTTGTTGTGTAATCACACATAAGCGCATTTACTGTAAGTGCAAGTTTGCTGTGTAATCGCACGTACGCGCATTTACTGTAAGTGCAAGTTTGCTGTGTAATCGCAGTAAGCGCATTTACTGTAAGTGCAAGTTTGCTGTGTAATCGCACGTAAGCGCATTTACTGTAAGTGCAAGTTTGCTGTGTAATCACACGTAAGCGCATTTACTGGAAGTGCAAGTTTGCTGTGTAATCGCATGTAAGCGCATTTACTGTAAGTGCAAGTTTGCTGTGTAATTACACGTAAGCGCATTTACTCTAAGTGCAAGTTTGCTGTGTAATCGCACGTAAGCTAATTGAGTGTAAGGGCACGTTTGCTGTGTAATCGCACGTAAGCGCATTTACTGTAAGTGCAAGTTTGCTGTGTAATCGCACGTAAGCGCATTTACTGTAAGTGCAAGTTTCCTCTTTAGTAGCACGTAAGCACATTTACTGTAAGTGCAAGTTTCCTCTTTAGTAGCACGTAAGCACATTTACTGTAAGTGCAAGTTTCCTCTTTAGTAGCACGTAAGCACATTTACTGTAAGTGCAAGTTTACTCTTTAATAGCACGTAAAAGCATTTACTGTAAGTGCACATGTCCTGTTTATTTGCACCTAAGCGCATTTCCTGTAAGTGCAAGTTTGCCGTTTAATCGCACGTAAACGCATTTACTGAAAGTGCAAGTTTGCTCTTTAGTAGCACGTATTCGCATTTACTGTAAGTGCAAGTTTGCTCTTTAGTAGCACGTAATCGCTTTTACTGTAAGTGCAAGTTTCCTTTGTAATCGCACGTAATCGCATTTACTGTAAGTGCAAGTTTCCTCTTTAGTAGCACGTAAGCGCATTTACTGTAAGTGCAAGTTTGCCGTTTAATCACACGTAAACGCATTTACTGAAAGTGCACTTTAGTAGCATGTAATCGCATTTAATGTAAGTGCAAGTTTTCTGTGTAATCGCACGTAAGCGCATTTACTGTAAGTGCACGTTTCCTCTTTAGTAGCACATAAGCGCATTTACTGTAAGTGCAAGTTAGCCGTTTAATCGCACGTAATCGCATTTACTGAAAGTGCAAGTTTGCTCTTTAGTAGCACGTAATCGCATTTACTGGAAGTGCAAGTTTGCTCTTTAGTAGCACGTAAGTGCATTTACTGTAAGTGCACGTTTGCCGTTTAATCGCACGTAATCGCATTTACTGAAAGTGCAAGTTTGCTCTTTAGTAGCACGTAATCGCATTTACTGTAAGTGCAAGTTTGCTCTTTAGTAGCACGTAAGTGCATTTACTGTAAGTGCAAGTTTGCTCTTTAGTAGCATGTAAGCTCATTTACTGTAAGTGCACGTGTGGTGTTTATTTACACCTGAACGCATTAAAATGTCTGGAAGGACAACAAAGAGGGGCAGAGAGTCACGAGGGCAAGCAGGCTCTGCATCTTGAGGCAACGCTGGTGGTGGACGTGGTGCATCCTCTTCAGCATGTGGCCGCTCGTCCTTCTTTTCGGGAGCTGGCCATGTTGAGCCTCAACATGCAGAGAAAATAGTAGATTGGATGACCAAGCCGTCCTCATCCTCCTCATCCTCTCTCACACAGACTGATCTTAGTTTGTCTGGCAAAGCAGCTGCCAAGGCTTCCTCTTCCCTCTGTACCATGGCATCACACAATCCTTCCCTAGTCCCACCGTGTCCTCCTGAGGAGTCCCCCGAACTGTTTCAACACAGTGTTGGGTACATCCTGAATGAAGATGCGCAGCGTTTTGAAGGCTCCGATGATGGAACACAGATAGAGGAAGGCATTGATGTGAGCCCAGGGAGAGGGGGTGGCCGAGAGGGACAGCAATCTGGCAGTGATGTTCCCCCAGCTGGAGCATACTGCCAGGTTTTTGACAGTGATGAGGAGGGAGGGGATGATAAGGTCACTGACTCTACCTGGGTGCCTGATAGGAGAGAGGAGGAGGAGGAGGAAGAGGAGGAGGACGAGGCACAGGCACATCTCAAAGAGGCAGGATGCCCTCCAGGGGTCAGCTTAAGGGCACACCAACTGCATTACAGTGCACATCTACGGTTGTGCATGGCGCTGCTGTGTCTGAACGGTACAGCAAAAGTTCTTTGGTGTGGGCCTTTTTTGAAACATGTCCATCAGATCGTAGCTTTGCTATTTGCAACATATGTCGCAAGCGTATCTCGCGTGGCCAAAACATCACACGCCTGGGCACCACATGCTTGTCCAGACATATGTCGACCTGCCATGCAGCTCGTTGGCAAGCACACCAGAAAGACCCACACCAAAGACAAAAGCGTACCTCCTCTTGCCCTTCTGGGACCTCCAACCCCATTAGACCCCCAGTCCTCTCTGAAGCCTGCAGTGAAGGTGTAGAAATAGGTGTGTCACAACCTAGTAGTACATGCGGGCAATCTACTGATAGTACCAGACAAATTTCCCTGCCCCAGCTGCTGCAGCGCCGAAAGAAGTACTCTCCCAGCCATCCACATGCCCAGCGGTTGAATGCTAGCTTAGCGAAATTGCTAGCACTTTAACTGCTACCTTTTCAGTTGGTAAATTCTGCCCCCTTCCGTGAGTTTGATGAATGTGCGGTACCTCAGTGGCAAGTACCCAAACGACACTTTTTCTCACGGAAAGTTGATTCCGGCTCTCTACCGGCATGTGGAAGGCAATGTCCATGCCTCGCTGGACAGGGCGGCCAGTGGTAAGGTGCATCTTACCACTGACTCATGGTCCAGCAGGGATGGACACGGACGTTACCTGTCTTTTACGGCGCATTGGGTGACTCTGCTGGCAGCTGGGAAGGACGCAGGGCAAGGTACAGTAGTTTTGGAGGTTATTCCGCCACCACGGCTCCAAAGCACTACTACTGGTTGTGACATACCTCTCTCCTCCACCCCCTCCTCTTCTTCTTCCTCTGTGGCCTCTTCCAGTGGTGATGTTTTCTCAGAACCAGCCGTGCTCCGTAGGCGTACGAGGGGCTACGCAGGAATGCAGGCCAAGAGATGCCATGCGGTGCTAGAGCTGGTGTGCTTGGGAGACAGGAGCCACACTGGGGAAGAGGTTTTGTCAGCTCTGCAGGGGCAGGCTCAGAGGTGGTTGACGCCACGCCAGCTGAAGCCTGGAATGGTGGTCAGCGATAATGGCACCAACCTCTTCTCTGCCCTGCGACAGGGAAAACTCACCCATGTGCCCTGTTTTGCGCATGTCCTGAATTTGGTGGTGCAGCGGTTCTTGGGCAGGTACCCGGGCTTACAGGATGTCCTGAAGCAGGCCAGGAAAGTCTGTGTGCATTTCCGGAGGTGATATAATGCCGCTGCTCGGCTGACAGACCTCCAAAGGAAATACAACCTGCCCAAGAACCGCCTAATCTGTGACATGCCCACCAGATTGAACTCTACGTTGGCCATGCTGCAGCGGCTGCACACGCAGCAGCGGGCCATTAATGAGTACCTGTGCCAATATGGCAGCAGAACTGGGTCAGGACAGCTTGGTTTTTTTCCCCCACGCCAGTGGGCCTTGATCAGGGATGCATGCATTGCCCTGTCACCATTTGAGGAGGCCACGAGGATGGTGAGCAGTGACAATGCATGCATCAGTGAGACTGTCCCTCTTATTCACATGTTGGAGCACAGGCTACGTGGAATAATGGACAGGGCCCTTGAGGCAGAACAGAGGGAGGAAGAGGAGGACTTCCTTACCTCTCAAGGCCCCCTTTACCCAGACAGTGTTCCTGCTTGCCCACCTAGCACTCAGGAAGAGGAGGAGGAGGAGGAGGAGAATGATTGTATAAGTAGCATGGAGGTGGATCCTAGCACTCAGCATCAGCAGCAGCAGTCTTCAAGGGATCATTTACAGTCCCAAGGAACACGTGGACTTTTACGTGGCTGGGATGAGGTGCCTGTGGATCCTGTCATCCTCAGTGACCCAGAGGACTGTGCCCCGAATGCCTCTGCAAACCTATGCTGCATGGCCTCCCTGATCCTGCAAAGCCTGCGTAAGGATCCTCGTGTACATGCTATCAAGGATATGGATCATTACTGGCTGGCAACTCTCCTTGATCCACGTTACAAGAGTAAGGTTGCGGACCTTATGTTGCCATCGCAGAGGGAGCAAAAGATGAAACTTCTGCGGGAGGCCTTGCAGAAGGGTCTGTGCAATGCGTTCCCAGAACCGGGGGATTACCAAAACCTGGCTCTGGACAAGGTCTTGCTGAGGCTTCGGTGAGTCACAGAAGGAGCAGTGGAGAAGGTGGCCGTCTGACCGATGCGTTCAGACAATTTTTTAGTCCGCAGCCCCAAGGTCTGACCGGTTCCAGCAACCATCGCCAGCGTCTGGTTTACATGGTCTGGGAATACCTAGGGGCAAGATCTGACTTGGACACCTTCCCCATCGAAAATCCTCTGGCTTACTGTGTCTTGAGGATGGATCACTGGCCAGAGCTTGCACAGTACGCAATTGAGCTACTGGCTTGCCCTGCATCCAGTGTTCTTTCAGAACGCACATTCAGTGCTGCTGAAGGCTTTGTGACCGATCACAGGGTGCGCCTCTCCACCGACTCTGTTGATCGACTGACCTTCATCAAAATGAATCAGGCTTGAATCAACACCAGGTACCAAGCACCTGATGCTGATGTTGCTGAATAATATTTTTTTGTTGAAATGTCGGATCCCTTTTAGACTGCGTATGCTGATGCTGAGTGACTGTCCTCTTATGCTGCTGATGGAATATCCTTCTCCTCCTCACTTTTCTTGCTGATAGCTAGTAAGAAATGTTGTGTTTCTGGGCTCCTCCACCAGTGCCTAAGGCCCAATTTTTCAGCCCCTGTTTAACAGGGGCGCCTAATAACAATTTTTGATGCAATACTTTGCACGTGGCTCTTTGTTGTGCTCCAATTGGAGTTATTGGGAGGGGTTGCAGTGTCCCTTGTCCTAAGAGGCTGAATACAGATCTGTTTAACCACTTAACCACCATCCACTGTCAAATAATGGTCTAACCCTGGTGATCCCAGAATTGCGCTCCCGTGAATGTCTGTGACCGCCGGGTCCCGATCACGGATCATGGTAAATTGCCGCTGATAGCGGCCGTTTACCACGTGATCGCTCCGTCCGCTCTCCGACCGCTCTCTGTACCGAGCGGTAAAGTGTGAGAGGAGAGCGCGGATGGCAGCAGCGCTGTGGGATGGATCTGTGACTATTGCAGTCACGGATCCATCCATCCCTGCTCAGCCATCCCTGCAATAACCCCTGCAATACTCTTCCTTCCCTGTGCAATACTCTGCAATACCCCCTGAGCAATACTCTGCAATACCCCCTGCGCAATACTCTGCAATACCCCTGCGCAATACTCTGCAATACCCCTGCGCAATACTCTGCAATACCCCCTGCGCAATACTCTGCAATACCCCTGCGCAATACTCTGCAATACCCCCTGCGCAATACTCTGCAATACCCCCTGCGCAATACTCTGCAATACCCCCTGCGCAATACTCTGCAATACCCCCGTGCAATACTCTGCAATACCCCCGTGCAATACTCTGCAATACCCCTGCGCAATACAATTCAATACCCCCGCGCAATACTCTGCAATACCCCCACGCAATACTCTGCAATACTCGCGCGCAATACTCTGCAATACACCGGCCAGTACTCTGCAGTACCCCCCACAATACTCTGCAGTCCCCCCGCACAATACTCTGCAGTACCTCCGGCACAATACTCTGCAATACCCCCAGCACAATACTCTGCAATACCCCCGGCACAATACTCTGCAATACCCCCGCACAATACTCTGCAATACCCCCGGCACAATACTCTGCAATACCCCCGGCACAATACTCTGCAATACCCCGGGCACAATACTCTGCAATACCCCAGGCACAATACTCTGCAATACCCCAACACAATACTCTGCAATACCCCGACACAATACTCTGCAATACCCCCGCACAATACTCTCCAAACCCCGCACAATACTCTGCAATACTCCCTGCGCAATACTCTGCAATACCCCTGCGCAATACTCTGCAATACCCCCTGCGCAATACTCTGCAATACCCCCTGCGCAATACTCTGCAATACCCCCTGCGCAATACTCTGCAATACCCCCAAGCAATACTCTGCAATACCCCCGTGCAATACTCTGCAATACCCCTGCGCAATACAATTCAATACCCCCGCGCAATACTCTGCAATACCCCCACGCAATACTCTGCAATACTCCCGCGCAATACTCTGCAATACACCGGCCAGTACTCTGCAGTACCCCCCCACAATACTCTGCAGTCCCCCCGCACAATACTCTGCAGTACCCCCGGCACAATACTCTGCAATACCCCCAGCACAATACTCTGCAATACCCCCGGCACAATACTCTGCAATACCCCCGGGCACAATACTCTGCAATACCCCCGGCACAATACTCTGCAATACCCCCGGCACAATACTCTGCAATACCCCCGGCACAATACTCTGCAATACCCCGGGCACAATACTCTGCAATACCCCGGGCACAATACTCTGCAATACCCCAACACAATACTCTGCAATACCCCGGACACAATACTCTGCAATACCCCCGCACAATACTCTCCAAACCCCGCACAATACTCTGCAATACTCCCTGCGCAATACTCCCTGCGCAATATTCCCTGTGCAATACTCCCTGCGCAATACTCTGTGACCGTTTTTTTTTCAGGCATCCCAGCCTAGAGGTGAGATGTGGGGCCTTATTGACCCCATATCTCACTGTAAAGAGGACCTGTCATGCTATATTTCTATTACAAGGGATGTTTACATGTAATCAAAACATTTATTTTTGGGGAAAACTAAAATAAATAAATGAAAATGAACAATAATTAAAAAAAAAAATTACAGCGCCCCTGTACCCGTGTGCTCGTATACAGACGCGACCGCACACTTAAGTCCCGCCCACATATGAAAACGGTGTTCAAACCACACATGTGAGATATCGCTGCGAACGTTAGAGCGAGAGAAATAACTTTGGCCCTAGACCTCCTCTCCATCTAAAAAGATGTAACCAGTAAAAAACATTTAAAGCGTCGTCTATGGGGATTTTTAAGTAGCGAAGTTTGGCGCCATTCCACAAGCGTGTGCAATATTGAAGGGTGACATGTTGCGTATCTATTTACTCGGTGTAACTTCATCTTTCATATTATGCAAAAACATTGGGCTAAGTTTACTGTTTTTTTTTTTAAAGCACAAAACTGTTTTATTTCCAAAAAAAAGCATTAGAAAAATTGCTGTGCAAATACCATGCGCGATAAAAAGTTGCAACGACCGCCATTGTATTCTCTAGGGTCTTTGCAAAAAAGCATATATATATAATGTTTTGGGGTTCTATGTAATTTTCTAGCAGGAGAGGAATGTCAGAATTGGCCTGGGTGTTCCAGAACTCCCTGCATGTTGGGCCTCTGTATGTGACCACGCTGTGTAAAAGTCTCACACATGTGGTATCGCCATACTCGGGAGGAATAGCAGAATGTGTTTTGGGGTGTAATTTGTGGTATGCATATGCTGTGTGTGAGAAATAACCTGCTAATATGAACATTTTGTTGAAAAAAAATTAATAAAATAAAAAAATCTTGATTTTGCAAAGAATTGTGGGAAAAAATGACAACTTCAAAAAACTCACAATGCCTCTTTCTAAATACCTTGGAATGTCTTCTTTCCAAAAAGTGGTCATTTATGGGGTATTTGTACTTTTCTGGCATGTTAGGGTCTCAAGAAATGAAAGATGCTGTCAGTACATCAGGTGTGATCAAATTGATAAGTTTTCAGTAATTGGTACCATAGCTTGTAGACCCTATAACTTTCACCCAAACTAAATAATATCCAATTTTTTTTGTTTTGTTACCAAAGATATGTAGCAGTATACATTTTAGGCCAAATTTATGAAGACAAATTACTTTTTTGCAAAATTTTATAATAGAAATGAAGAAAAATAAAAAATTTTACAAAATTTTCATTCTTTTTTCATTTATAGCGAAACAAATAAAAACCACAGAGGTGATCAAATACCACCAAAAGAAAGCTCTGTTTGTGGGGAAAAAAAGGACAAAAATTTCATTTGGTTACAGTGTTGTATGACTGAGTTATTGTCATTCAAACTGTGAGAGCACCGAAAGCTGAAAATTGGTCTGGTTATTAAGGGGGTTTAAGTGCCCAGTGGTCAAGTGGTTAATTCTCATCCAAATACCATTTCCTATAGAATGTTGCAAAACTCTTTCTAAGTCAGATGGGTTTAGACTGTACATATCTCTGACATTCTGCAAGTCACAAAACCATTTAAAAAATCTGTTAAAATCATGGCAGGGAACCATTCCATTCTAAAAATTTCTTTAAGAATTGAAACATATTAGGTGAGTCCTATAGGATGAGGATATAATATGGAGGGATGTGATAAGAATTGCATCTAGTTGGAGAATGAGATATCCAGATGAGTGGCAGTATTCCTGCTTCTCGAGCTCATATTCAACATTATCTAGAATAGATATGGCCCAGGGAAACTGGGTAAGTCTGCAGTTAATTAGTAAAATAGTTTATTATCCAAGAGGGGTGTCGGATCACTCTCCAATGGCTCTGTCAATGAAAACAGGGAAAAAATGTCCCTTAAATAATTGGAAAATAAGCCCCTTCTGGTTAGAACTTATGGGGAAACCGGAGGAGATAGGTATAAAGTTTGGGGATTTTAATTCAGGGACTGCACTGGAGGGAGTGGTTTGGGACGCCCTGAAGGCCTTTCTTAGGAGAATATTGATTTAACAGGTGGCCAAGATTAAGTGGAACCCAACATTGATCAAACAAAGGAAGTGGCTTGAGAAGCAACAGAAGTATAAAATGGTGATCAATAAAAAAGTGGAAAACAAGCGCCTCTTCCAAAGGCAGAGTGTTTTTGCGGAAGGGGAGAGCATAGGCCACACATTGGCCCTTCTAGCTAAAACTAATTCAGCCCCTTCTGATATCCCCGCAGTTAGGACTGTGGGGGTGGGATATCTTCTCAAACATCCATAATATTGGATACATTTGTGTCATATTATCAAGATCTATATAAATCAAAAACAGGGGATGAAATGTTACAAATAAATGAGTTTCTAAGGCCGCGTACACACGATCGGTCCAACCTGATGAGAATGGTCCGACGGACCGTTTTCATCGGTTCACAGACTGATGGTCTGATGGTGTGTACACACCATCAGTTCAAAAACCGATCGTTTCAGTACGCGGTGACGTAAAACACAACGACATGCTGAAAAAAATTAAGTTCAATGCTTCCAAGCATGCGTCGACTTGATTCTGAGCATGCGCGGGTTTTTGGACCGATGCTTTTGCGTACTAACCATCGGTTTGGACCGATGGTCAGGCGTCCATCGGTCCGATTTTAAAGCAAGTTTTAAAACTTTGGTCCGACGGACGACGGACCGTACACACACACTTAAGTCCATTTTCTTCGGTTTGGACCGATCGTGTGTACGCGGCCTAAGATGAATAGAAACACCAGTTTTAACGGAGGAGAATAGAAGTGTTATAGAAGCCCCAATAACGTTATAGGAACTACAACAGGCAGTAAAGGGAATGTCTAACCAAAAGTCCCCAGGACCAGACGGCCTATCAGCAGAGGTTTATAAACAATATGGTGAGGTGTTGCTCCCGGAACTATTAAAAGTGCTGAACTGGGCAATAGAAGGGGGAGGTATGTCAGAAGCGACTATATTAGTGCTTCAGAAAGAAGGAAAGGATCAATTAGATACATCATCCTATAGACCAGGACAGGACACCTGAGACGACGGCCCCATCTGACAGGTAACACAATTAACAACAGAGTTTAAAAGGCCCCGACCTTCCATCTGTCCCTCAGTTATGACAAAGTATAGACCCACAACGGTGTCAGAGGGTACCTGCTGTGAACACACACATCACCAACAAATAAGGGTGGGAGGTAGCCCTGCCGTCCTGGAAATTTCCTAAAAAATCTGTTACCGGTAAGTGTAACTGGTACTTTTCTCCAGTCATCTTCCAGGACGGCACACCTGAGACAATGAGCAAGAAGTTCAGGCCTACCTTAGGGTGGGATCACCGCCTGTAGGACCTTCCTGCCAAACACCAAGTCCTGAGGGGACAACAGCTCCACTCTGTAGTGCATCAGGAAAATATTTTGGCTCGTCCAAATTGCCGCTCTGTAGATTTGATCAATCAAAGCGCCTGCCCTTTCTGCCCAGGAGATCGCCAGAGATCTAGTTGAGTGAGCTTTAATGTGAGCTGGAACAGATTTTCCTGACTGCTCATACAGATGTAAGCTACTGCTTATCGTAGGCTTAGAGCATGTCCAATGTCCCTTATTCTGGTTTAATGTGGCCCCCCTGGTATTTTAGATATATCTTTTGTGCCCCCCCCCCGGCTACTAAAGATATATACTGTTTTTATTGGCGCTACATCAGAGGGGACAAACAAGCGCTTACTCAGCGGCATCTGTACTAGGAAGTTCTGTCTCCTGGGCTGCCATTGAACGACTGTTCTGTCTATCATAGAAGGCAGGACTTGGTCGCCGAGAAAAAAAAGGAGATTTTCCTGCATGTAATCTCTTATCGCTCATCCTGTCCCCTCCCAGGCTGCAAATGGGCATTGATCAGGCTGCACTGATGGCAATGGTGAGGCTGCATTTAATGCAATGGGTAGGCTGCATTCATGGCAGTGGGGAGGCTGCAATAATGGGCACTGACCCTTATTTTGCTTCACAGTTCTTTATTTAAAAAAACTGTATGTGGTGAATAGGGATGAGCTTCGTATTCAAGTCGAACTCATGTTTGACTCGAACATCGTATGTTTGATCGTTCGTCTAAATACGAAAAAAACGGGTCGTTCGCGCCAAATTCGAGTGACACGCCACGGCCCATAATTTACTGCAGCATTGCTGGCTTATGATTGGCCAAGCATGCACTATGACCCGCATGCTTGGCCAATCACAGCGCCGTCAGTACAGAGAGCCGTAATTGGCCAAAGCCTGGGTGTCGTGATTGCCAGAAGGAAGAAAGAAAGAAACTTAACAGAAATTTGAGCCACCGGCTCAAAAGACTCTTTGGTTAGAGCATCCAATACCAGGGATAAGTCCCAAGGTGGGAACCTGATTGTCCTCACCAGGGTTACCCTTTCCCTGGCTTTAAAAATCTTTTTACAAGTGGGTTCAGGGCCAGCCTTTGGTCGAAAAACACGGACAAGGCTGCAACCTGGTCCCTGGGAGAGAAGATCGCGTCTGGACGGGAGATGCAGCGGGGGAGCCATCGACCACCTTCTCAGTGTGGGGAACCATGCTCGCTTCGCCCACCAAGGAGCAATCAGAATAAGACATCCGTTTGACGGGGATATCTTCTGCAATACCCGGGGGATGAGCATCAGGGGAGGGAATGCATACGCTAGGGTGAATTCCCATTTCTGTGCTAGGGCATCTATCCAGTGGGAGTCCTGTTCTCTGGTGAGAGAAGAAGTACTTGTGGACTTTTCTGTTTTTCTTGCAGGCAAACAAATCTATTTCTGAAATGGAAAGGTCCCCCAGTGGGGTTTTTTAGCGGCGTGATGTACAAAGTATAGGAAATTGTATATCAATTACTTGGTATGTACAGTACAGTAAAAATACAACATGGTAGGAGCATTTAAAAAATAGTGAACATAGTACACTCTGGTTAGACATGATTGAAAGGATTTTAACAGTGGCAAGAAATAAAAAAATATATATAAACAACAATGCAATACATGATGGACCATAGTTCAATTAATTTCCATATGAGTACCTCGACGCATTTCGACCAAATACTGTCACGGTCTTCTTCAGGAGAATTGTACTTTGATGAAACATGTTAGAAAAGGTATATTGATTAGAGTTCTATCCCTCTAAAAAAATGTGAACATCCGTTAAAGGGATAGTGTTGGAATTATATTTACCACTCAAAAGGTTTTAGGAATGGCATCTGACCAGAGATGATTGCTGGGGAATATAAAAAATGATCCGTGTACCCTCACGAACAAACCTCCCATTCCATCAGGCGAGAGACAGCCAAAGAAGGCTATACAAGGAGTCACAGAGGTGGACCTTCGGGGGGAGAGACAGCTGAATGACACCTGTATTGGTTAAATATTTGGATGGGTATAAATAACTGGTGTAAGTACTTAATTACTTTAACCATCGTCATTAACGTGCATGGAACTACAACCTCACCCACGTTTGAAAATCTTCATCCCACATCTTTACCCAAAGGGCTCTTCTAGTCGAATTTATAAGGGCTGCTGACTTGGCAGTTGTTCTTACTGTCTCTACCGCAGCATCTGCCAAATAAGCTACCGCCTTTCCGACTACTTGCAGAGAGTCTAACACCTCCTTAGACTTACTCCCCTGTGCTACATGGTCTGTCAATCTACGGACCCATGCGTCCGCATTTCTGGCAACACACGCGGAGGCTAAGGCTGGGCCCATAGCAGCAGCATTGGCGTCCCAAGCTCTGTGAAGTATGGTTTCAGATTTCTTGTCTATCGGATCCCAGATATTCCCGGAATCTTCGAAAGGACAGATCCGTATGCTTGGATACTTGAGCTATGGATACGCGGAACTTTAAAGAATCTGTCTTCTTCCTCAGTTTTAAAGGGGCAGCTGCAGCTTCCAGGTTTTGAGTTTTAAAACCTTGCGCTCCGGCTCCTTCCATTCTCTGAAAATGATATACTTAAGAGATTGGTGTACTGGAAAAGATTTAGCCTGCGCTTTTGTAAGTCCTCTGTACAGTCTATCCTGTGCTTAGACTTGAGAGGGTGGTAGCTGAATATCCTCAGAGGTATAGATAGCTCTGAGGAGATCCTCCATGTCTTCCGCTGCAAAGAGGTGTCCCCCCGGACTGGTCTCACAGAAACTATCCTGGTCAGAATCCTCCCCTTTCTCTGGAAAACTCTGGTCCGAGGCTACTAGCTCTTCATCAGAGTCGCCTAGAGTTGGCGCCTGGGATTCCGTAACACTTGCTGGGGTCCCTGCCATAGAGGGGGAGCTTTCCCTACCTACTGGGGCTACCTCCCTCTTTTCTACCGTGGCTTTAAAGGACTGAAGAGTAGCGAGCATCTCAGTCTGTAATGCTTGGCACTCCTTCACAGCCTGCGCTGTCTCCTTGCCTGCTAATTTGTATAAACATTTAAAGCAGAAGGGTTTTGTGTGTGCCTGTGGAAGCTTATCCACACAATTGCCACAGCGCCTGGATTTACTATCAGCTTTTCCTTTAGACCTACTGTCGTCCCCTGGGCAGGGCATTCAATTTCTGTAAGACAAAAAAGAAAATATGCCCTTAAAGTTACTGCCCCTTAGGGTATCTTGTGTGGGGGGGAGGGAATAGGGCCACCCCAAACACTCTACCCCCCACCAGCTGAGTCACTCACCCCCTGTGGTGACTTCTGATGCTGCCACCATGATCCATCCCTTCTCTATCCCTTGCTGCCGTTCCCCCACCAGAAGGTCTTGCCTGGGTATATCTGAGGACACAGGATCGTGGACCCCCGCTCCTTTACCGCTGCTATTTGATTTTGCCTCGCTGATCGGCGCCATTTTGCCGTAGTCTGGCGTGCCGGAAGTGACCTCACTCAAGCACGCCGTCCAGCTGGCGGGGTATGCACACTGGCACACTTTGCCTGCAAACAGAGACATCCTCTACCCCCCCTGTGGGGGGTATGTGAGCGGCTTCACCTCACCATCTGTCACCGTCAGGTGAGTGAAGAGAGTAGGCTAAAAAGGTCCCTGGAGGAAAGGGCATTTTCACCATGTCCTATACCAACCAGAAACTCAGGGGGAATCCGTAACCCCTATATAGGTATGCTTCCCCCTGAGTAAACTTTAGAAGAGAACCCCCCTGGACATGACAAAAAGTCCTGCAGACACGGCCGCTAAACAAACCATAGCCAAGGCTTGGAAGACCCCTAAACTCCACATAACCGAAGTAAAACACAGAGTGACCCAAGCAATGATACATGGTAAGATTGAAGCAATTGTTCTGGATCGAGTCCCCCATCATGTCAAGATATGGTCCCCATGGGTAGAGCACTTTCTCCCCCCTGATTTTGATGCTACCTTACCTACCCCATGAACGTTGTGACGTTCCCACGATATGACACTGCGACCCCTCGGGAGCCCCCGCGACCATGCCGACATCCTTATCCTTTTCTTCTTCTTTTCTTTCTTTCTTTTCTATTTACCTCTAGCTTTTACCTTCCCATTTCTCCGTCTCCGTCCCTATCTCTTGGGACTCCCCTGTCCCCATATTAACCACTTGCTTACTGGGCACATATACCCCCTTCGTGCCCAGGCGAAATTTCAGCTTCCGGCACTGCGTCGCTTTAACTGACAATTGCGCGGTCGTGCGACGTGGCACCCAAACAAAATTGGCGTCCCTTTTTTCCCCACAAATAGAGCTTTCTTTTGGTGGTATTTGATCGCCCGTGCGGTTTTTATTTTTTGCGTTATAATGAAAAAAAGAGCGACAATTTAAAAATATATATATATTTTTTACTTGTTGCTATAATAAATATCCCATTTTTTTTTTTTTTTTTATATTTTTTTTTCTCAGTTAAGGCCGATACGTATTCTTCTACGTATTTTTGTAAAAAAAAAAAAAAATATCACAATAAGTGACTGCTTTGCGCAAAAGTTATAGCACCTACAAAATAGGGAACATAATTATGATTTTTTTTTTTATATTTTTTTTTTTACTAGTAATGATTTTTATTGGGACTGCGATATTGCGACGGACACATCGGACACTTTTGACACATTTTTGGCGCCATTCACATTTATACAGCGACCAGTGCTATAAAAATGCACTAATTACTGTATAAATGTGACTGGCAGTGAAGGGGTTAACACTAGGGGGTGAGGAAGGGGTTAAATGTATTGCCTGGGTGTGTTCTAACTGTATGGGGGGAGGGGGGTGACTGGGGGAGGTGACCGATGCTGTCTCCCTATGTACAAGAGAAACAGCATCTGTCACCTCACTGACAGGACGTGAAGCTCTGTGTTTACACTCAGAGCTCCACGTCCCTGCTGTCTCACCGACGATCGCGTGTACCTGACGGACATCGCGGCCGCCGGGTACACGCATCGGATCCTCGGTGATGCGTCGGGACTGTTTTTCCCCGCCGGGCGCCACCCTGTGGCGCACGCGGGGAATTACAAGCAAATCACGTCCAAAGACGTGACCCCGGCGCCTCAGGTCCGCGCTGTTCACGTATTTTGTTAATAGCGCGGACCTGAAGTGGTTAAAACATTTTATTTGTGTGCATAAGGGCAGTACTGTAATTTACTGCCCCTATTTAGTTTTTGGTTACTTAATTTTGTACCTACAGAGTAAGAATTGTTGCTTCGCACTACTCTTGGAATGGAGTCGCTTCTTTTGTTATTTTAGATTTATTTGTTTCTAAAAACCATGCTCCCAGTAGCTTTCACTACACCGACTTCCCCCATTATGTTTTAATTGTTTTCAAGCTATCTGTGCTCAGATGTTCTTGCTGATATGTTTATAACCGCCTTGTCCAAGATGTACCATTGTATTTCCTCTGTCATTCCGTTCAGAAATGTTTGCTATTTTACTCTGTACTCTTTATTTTCAATAAAAATATTTGAACAGAAAAAAAAAAAGTCCTGCAGACTCTGCATCCACCACTGCCTGCTTCAGATATGCTATCCTTGAGGGGAAAAGGACCTTAGTCCCAGACTTTGGTCTATAAAGGAAAAAAAAAACTGTTTCGCTGCCATCCTATAGGAAACACATTCAATAACTGAGGGACAGAGGGAAGGGTGGGGACTTCTAAACTCTGTTGTTGATTGTGTTTCCTGTCAGGTCGGACCGTCATCTCAGGTGTGCCGTCCTGGAAGATAACTGGAGAAATAAAAATTAACAATGAATATTCACAGTCGTTTAGAAAGAGGGACAAGACAGGGATGTCCCCTGTCTCCCCTCCTTTTTGCCTTGGCAATAGAGCCATTGGCAATTGCAATTAGAACCACACAAGGCATACATGGGTTTCAGAGAAGGGCAGGAGAGGAACAAACTGCACTTTATGTGGATGATATCCAACTCTACAACATCTTTAAAAATGGCAGTGCAAACAGTGGAGGCATTTGGACGATTCTCGGGCCTGGTGATAAACTGGGAAAAGTCAATACTTTTGCCGGTGGACCCAACAGGCAACACTGTTTTGACAGGAATCCCCTAATTAAAAATAGGGGAGAAAATTGAATATCTGGGGATAGTGGTAACACGAGACCCAGAACAATACATAAGTAACAATTTAGAGCCATTTTTAGCAAAGATTAAACATAAAGCTGATATTTGGGGACGACTTCCGCTATTGGTGGCCGGACGAAGCAATCTCATTAACCACTTTAGCCCTGGACTACTTTCCAAAATGGGGTCATTTGGGGGGGTTTTGTGCCATCTGGGCATTCCATGGCCTCCGAAACTGTGATAGGCAATGAGGAGTGAAATCAAAAATTTACACCCTTAGAAAGCCTGAAGGCGGTGCTTGGTTTTTGGCGGCTATGCTCCCAAAAAGTCTCACACATGTGGTATCCCTGTACTCAAGAGAAGTAACAGAATGTATTATGGGGTGTAATTCCACATATGCCCATGCAAGGGCGGATCCAGAGTCTAGTCTCGGGAGGGGCACTGCCAGAAAATTAGGTGTTGCTTACAGAACTCAATTAGGTGTCTGTTAGATTTTGAATTTATTACTATTTTATGTGATAAAAGTTTCTGAGAACAATATTTAAACATGGCCATTTTGAGGTAGCTTGAGGACAGACAAGGTCAGTTGCAGGATGCTACACCTGTCATAGACTACATCTATTCTTGAAGTTCTACGTCAAGAAGGTGGGCGGAGAAGTATTGCTTAATATACACAAGGGGGTGTTGCGTTTGGGGCAGGGGCTTGTCACCTTTCTTGGAGCTATTCCAAAAAGAAATTGTGCTGAGCATGGCTTTTAAACAGTATAAGAACACATGTGATGTGCGTAGCTAGCTAGGAAGCTCTGGGGCCTTAGGGTCACCGGCCAGAGAGATGAGGGACCTCAGGGTCACCCGACCCGACGGGGGAAGGGGCTCTATCCAGCAGAGAAGATGTACCATCTAATTCCTGTTTCTGAAGTACCATCCTGCCATGTTTTACCAGCTGCCAAATATGTAAGCATTGACTGTTTGCTTGTCCTGTGTTGAAGAATAAGAATAAAACATCGTAATAATGAAGAAATCCTAAGTCTGTATATTGGGAACCAAAGCGCCTGCGGGAGAAGGAGAGTTTTTGACATATCGCATGACACGTGTTAGAGGAATATGTCCCCTATGTCTCTGTCTACCAAAATATCCTTCTTTCCAACACCCTTTTACATTTGGCGCACGCCAGCCAGATTGATCAACTTTGTTCCTAAAGCCTTGAACAGGGGGAAATGGAAATGAAGACACAGAGATGTTTGTTCAAGTCTTGAAGAAAAAACGGACCTAGAAAAAGAGGTGTTTGTGTTCCATCAGACGATTGAAGGCTCAAAAACACGAGGGTGAGTTTTTATGCTGTTTGTTTTCTCACCTAGCTTACAAGCAGAAGAATAAAAAAAACTAAGACTTACATGACAAGGCTGATGTGTCAGCTGTCTGGACAGAATGTTTCAAGATATCGTTCAAAATCCAGTGAGGACTTTCTGGTTATGGAGAAAAATCGTAAACGTTTACGTACGTGAAGATTCTGCCAAGAAGTTCCTAAAAAAGGTGAGAGTTCTCACAGAAGAAGTGTTGAAATAGGATCTAAAGCTTCACGTTATTTTTGAAGGCCACCACTGATACACAGGCAGATGTATACTTTGGGTGAGCTATAATGAAGGTCGGATTTTTGATATTGGACAAGTCCAAGAATACACTATACATTCCTTTCGCATTCACACAAAAAGGAGAAAGACATTGGCCCAGATTCAGAAAGCAATTACGCCTGTCTAACTGGTGTTAGACAGGAGTAATTTCAAATTTTGCGCGCTGTATCACTAGTTTGAATCCTCAAACCATGATACGGCGGCTTCGGGCTTCGATCCGAGAGGCTTACGTCTTCGTAAGCCTTCGGATCTACGCTGCGATATATTTGCGGCCGCTGGGAGGAGTTTGCGTCGTTTTCATGCGTCGGGATATGCAAATGTGTTTTTACGGCGATCCACGAAGATACGAGTGGTCTTCGCAATCGCTTTCATCTATTTTTTTTACGTACTGTTAGACCAGCTTTTTGCTGGTCTAACGGTACGTAGCCCATGTTAAGTATGGGCCGTCGTTCACGCCGTCGATTTTTTTTTTTATTTTTTTTTTTACGTAACTCGTTCGGGACGAGGATTGTGCGTAAACGACGCTACTCAAACAACGAATGACGTAACGACGTGTTTTCGCGCAATGCACGGCGGGAAATTTGCGAACGGAGCATGCGCAGTTCGATCGCCGCGGGAACGCGCCTATTTTAAATGATTCACGCCCCCTACTCGCGTAGATGGATTGCGACGGGAGAAATACACTACGCCGCCGTCGTTTACTGGACAAAATCTACCTGGATTCCACGTAGAGCCAGGTAAAATACGGCAGCGTAGTGTATTTCTGATACTCTACGAGAATCGAATTCTCTGTGAATCTGGGCCATTATTTTTACGCACGCATCTTTACATTTGTTTACTTGAGGCCATTAATAGCCTAACTAAACATTTACACTTACAAGAGCCATAGGAAAAAGGCGAGCCAGAGAACTAGAGAAGAACAACCAGAAAACTATTCTTCAAAGAAAAAGATAAGGACATTATTCTTCCAAGAAAAAGCAAGGAAACGAAGATAAAGCAACAAGAAGAAGCAACAAAGAAACGAACAAAAGAAACTAACAACAGACAAAGTTTAACCACTTGTCATCTGCCCACCGTCAAATGATGGCGGGCAGACGACTCCATTGTTCTGACATCACGTCATATGACGTGATGTCCCTTTAAAGCCGCGGGCGCGCGCGCGCGCACACCCGCCGCTCTGCGGGGATCCCTGTGCGAGTGCCCGGCGGCAACGATCGCCACCGGGCACACGCGATTGCTCAGTAACTGAGCGGGGACGTGGAGCTCTGTGTGTAAACACAGAGCTGCACGTCCCTGTCAGGGAGAGAGGAGAGCGGTTGTGTCCCTTGTACATAGGGACACAATCGGTCACCTCCCCCAGTCACCCCCCCTCCCCCTACAGTTAGAACACTCATAGGAACACACACATTTAACCCCTTCCCCGCCCCCTAGTGGTTAACCCTTTCACTGCCAGTCACATTTATACAGTAATCAATGCATATTTATAGCATTTTTCACTGTATAAATGTAAATGGTCCCAAAAATGTCAGAAAAGTGTCCGAAATGTCCGCCATAACGTCGCAGTCCCAATAAAAAAAATCGCCGCCATTAATAGTAAAAAAAAAAAAAAATGCCATAAACTATCCCCTATTTTGTAAACGCTATAAATTGTGCGCAAACCAATCGATAAACGCTTATTGCATTTTTTTTTTTTTTACCAAAAATATGTAGAAGAATACGTATCGGCCTAAACTGAGGGAAAAAATATTTTTTTTATATATTTTTTGGGTTATTTATTATAGCAAAAAGGAAAAAATATTGCATTTTTTTAAAAATTGACGCTCTATTTTTGTTTATAGCGCAAAAAATAAAAACCGCAGAGGTGATCAAATACCACCAAAAGAAAGCTCTATTTGTTGGAAAAAAAGGACGCCAATTTTGTTTGGGAGCCACGTCGCACGACCGCGCATTGTCATTAAAGCGACGCAGTCGGAAGTTAATTTTATCTGGGCAGGAAGGGGTGTAGGTGACAGTAGGCAAGTGGTTAAAGACATTGTTTATCCTTATTTTTTAAGTGTTCAAGAAAATCATTCTAAACAAGGGGTATATGTTTTTTTTAGTGGGTAACATGGGATGTTAAAAATCTTAAGGCAGAAGTATATCCCTGTACTATCGGGAATTTATGTATTACATATACATATATAATATATAGGGTAGGGTAATTAATTAATTAATGCCAGGTAAATAAGTTCTTTAACCACTTGTGACCGGCCCCAGTCCAAAGGTCACGTTTTTGAAATGGATATCTTGGTAACGGCAGCAGTGCTGCCAAAGGACATCTCTTCGTGGGGCGGTCCTGTTAACGTAACGGCGGTTCGCGGCGGATCGCCGCGAGATCGCCTTACGGCGGCGGGAGAGGGTGCCCCCCCCCTCCCGCCGCTTTCCGCGCCCTCCCCGCTTACCGTAGCCGTGTAGCGGCGGACATCGGGTCCGCTCGTTGTCTGTCCGGGGATGTGACTGAGGGAAAAAATGTCCCTCAGCCGTCCCCCTCTCTCTGCTGGGCGGAAGTCTCAAAACGTCATTTCCGCCCAGGTCTTAAAGGACATTTAAATGTTTATTTTGACTTATTTTTTTTTTTTTTTTTATAAGCCTGAATATGAGATCTGGGTCTTTTTGACCCCAATCTCATATATAAGGGGATGTCATGCTTTTTTCTATTAAGGGATGTTTAATCTTGTAATAGGAATAAAGTTATTTTTTTTTTTTTTTTCAGGTTAAAAATTATAAAATAAATAAAAATAAAAACCAAAACCAAAAAAAAAATTTTTTAAAGTGCCCCGTCCCGAAGTCGCGCGCAGAAGCAAACGCATACGCGATAGCGCCCCATATGAAAACTGTCAAACCACACAAGTGAGGTATCGCCGCGATCGTTAGAGCGAGAGCAATAATTCTAGCCCTAGACCTCCTCGTCATTCAAAAAATGCAACCTGTGAATTTTTTATCGCATACGAGATTTTTAAGGGTAAAAGTTTACGCCATGCCACGAGCGGGCGCAATTTTTATGCGTAATGTTGGGTATCATTTTACTCGGCGTAACATTATCTTTCACAATATATAAAAAAATTGGGCCAAATTTATTGTTGTCTTATTTTTTAATTAGGGAATTTTTTTCCAAAAAAAGTGCGCTTGTAAGACCGCTGCGCAAAACGGTTGAGAAAAAATTAATGACCGCCATTTTATTCCAGGAAAAAAATATATATATAATGTGGGGGTTTTAAATAATTTTCTAGCAAAAAAAAATGTTTTAGTCTCGTAAGCACCGAATCTGAAAAACAGGCTCGGTAATGAAGTGGTTAATAAGGAAACTAAGTTTAATGCTGCTTGTATATGTTTAGGAAAATTTTAGGCCTAAACAACAGAAATGTGTTATTGCATGTCATTCAAAGCACAAACACGGGCAGAAGTTTAAAGTAAAAAACTATTGATTAAGATTATGTAAAGAACTGTATAAAATTCAGTTAATGGAAAACAGCAAGGTATTTAGTATTTAACAAAAATCCTACAGATTTGGTTGCAGGATATAATAAGTTAAGGATTGAGCAATTTTTACAAAAGATTCCAAACTTGGTTTTGGTTATTAAATTAAAAATAGTAGATTATTCTAATTTACTTACGTTTACCCAGGAAAGATATTAAAATATGAAAGTTTAGTTCAATCTAAAAAATAGCAAATGTAGTAGAAAAAACTATTGTTAAAAGTTTTTCAATTGAATAATAGAGTGAGGACCATTGATTGGTTGGAGTAATTTTCTCAGGGAAACGCAGGTCGGTTCATGCGCAGGGGCCAATCTGGGTTTTATGAGATTGTTCCGCTAAACAATTTTTTGTCATTACTATAATCAAGAAACGTCATATAATAACGTTATGTACATGTTTTTTATCATATGTGCAAACCATATATGTTTAAAAAATGGTGAAAAAGGTTAAAAAGTTCCGAAAACGATAAAATGAGATTGTTAACAGATTGTATAGTGAATGGTAGCATGGTAGCTAAGACTGACTGTGACAGATCATTCTCTGGGAGTGTGACATGTAAAAGAATGTACCATTAACAGAGAAGCAGATGGTCAGTCATGCCATGACAGTTTTTTACTTCTATGGATCAGAACACATGTTAGTGTTTTAAATCTTTTTTCAGAAATCTGAAATAAAGGTTCATGGATCTGAAAAATATGTTTAAAAAAGTATTACTAACTAAAGTAATTGTTTTGAAATAAACACGTGGGTTTTGCACCATTTGTTTAGAAAAACTAAAAGGTGTTGTTTTAAGGAGAACATGAGGGTGTCAAAACAAGGCTTTGATGAAGCTTTGCCTAGTGACAGCTGGATGCTAAAAAGAAAGGTAGTTAAAGTATAAATACATTAAGGCTAAAATTATGCAGTGTAATAAAGCCACAGTTATGTAAGTAAATAATGCAAAATTTACTTTATACATTTTTTAGTGGATATTTATTGAGAGGGAATTTTGTGCTTTTATAAATGGATCCAGGGACACAGATGAAACTTTCTGAGTATCTGTCTACACTGAAAAATGATCTTAAGACATGTTTGTTTAGCAGTCAGAAGTGACAGAGCACATGTGGTTCAATCAATCATTGTATGATTGGTTCAGAAAAAGTACTTAAACATGATTAAGTTTCTTTTAGAAATAAGGGGGCAGATTCACAGAGAAATGGATTATCGTAGCGTATCAGAAATACACTACGCCGCCGTTTTTTACCTTGCTCTACGTGGAATTCAGGTAGATTTTCTACGGTAAACGACGGCGGCGTAGTGTATTTCTCCCGTCGCAATCCATCTGCGCGAGTAGGGGGCGTGAAACATTTAAATTAGGCGCGTTCCCGCGGCGATCGATCTGCGCATGCTCCGTTCGCAAATTTCCCGCCGTGCATTGCGCGAAATCACGTCGTGACGTCATTCGTTGTTTATGTAGCGTACTTTTACGGGCGATCCACGTCCCGACGAGTTACGTAAACAAAATAAAATTTTAAATAAATTCGAAGCGGGAACGACGGCCATACTTAACATGGGCTACGTAAAGTTAGAGCAGCAAAAAGCTGCTCTAACATTACGTATAAAAAAATAGACGAAAACGATTGCGACGCCCGCTCGTATGTTCGTGAATCCCCGTAAAAACACATTTGCATATCCCGACGCACCAAAACGACGCGAACTCCTCCCAGCGGCCGCAAATAGATGGCAGCATAGATCCGAAGGCTTACGAAGACGTAAGCCTCTCGGATCGAAGCCCGAAGCCGGCGTATCATGGTTTGAGGATTCAAACTAGTGATACGCCGCGCGAAATTTGAAATTACTCCTGTCTAACCCCAGTTAGACAGGCGTAATTGTTTTGTGAATCTGCCCCAAGATATTTAGGAAAGCCCAACCTAAATGTTCTTTTGCAAAATTAAAGCAATTATACGTAAAGTAAAGTATAGTAAAGAAAAATACAATAATATGGTAAAAATATTACTTTTACAAAATTTAAATTAGTCACAGGATAAAAGGGGGACGATGAAAATTTTGTCTCAGTACAGACTGGTAATGAAGATAAAATTCATTGTAAAGATAATTGATTCCAACAATAATGGATAGAGTTATTTTTAAATGAAAATATTAATTTTTGTATACCCAGGTACCTGACAAATTGACTGACAAATTGATTAATTGATTTTTTGTTTAAACTAATGAAAGAAATTTTGAACTACTCATTATTAGAGCATTTTGTCATCAAACTTCTGAATATTGTTTTATTTGTTTATAGAGCAATTCAAAAGGGAAAGAGTAACCTGATACTACTACAAAGTATTGAGAGATTTTGCAATCTATGTAGATTGATTATATTAGATTTTTCACCTGCTAGAGGAGGATACAAGTATGTTTTTTCCTTTAGTTAATTTTTTTGATAAAATTGAATATATTTTTAATGAAAGCTAAGTTGTGAACTTTGTCATATTCCATTGAGTTGTTTTCAAATCATGGAATCAGATAATGATTTTTTTTATTTTTATAGGACAGGTAATGAAGGACATGTATGCAATTTTAGTATTTGATAACGTTTTTGTTTCTTATCATCTTTAGTACCCAGATATATTAGAACGCTACAATAGTTTTTTTAAGTCTAAATAGGGTAAGATGATTCAAGAAAAGGTAAATACTAGGTGACTTATTTACCTGTTATATATTTTTTTTAGTTTAACTTTTTAAACTAAGGGTTTGTTAATTTTTTGAGTTAATGACAGGATGAAGAATGTCTGTTCATCTGTGTCTTTTGAGATTAGCATACATAATTATTTCCAATCTGTTTCATGGGACAAAGTACAGGTGTAGGAATTTCAGAAGTTTGTTCACAAAACATGGCTAGGCCTTTGCTAAATTTGAATAGAAATTATTTTTTGAATAAGATTTCTACTTCTTATGAGTATGTTTCATAATTTATTCCAGTAGTTAAAGTTATGGTTATGAATTATAGATCTGAAGGTAACAGGGATACCTGCCAACTAAAATATCATTTGGAATTTCAATTTGGGAAGATTATTTTATTTTTTGGATTCTTCCATGACCATGAAACAAGCACAACTAAAATTCTATTTTGTTGTTATTTCTAGTTTTTCAAAATTATTTTTTGATTATGTGATCAAGGATCATCATTTTTGGATGAACTTCAATATTTATTCATATGGACTTAAATCAAAAGTGACATATTGATCGGTCGATCATTATGTAAGGGGGAGTTGGAATGTAATTGTAATATAGGAATTTTTTTTGGAAATATGGAAAAATAGTTGTTCTATTTTGGTTTTTAAATCTTGTATAAGAATACATATTGATACACATAGATTATAGATTTTTATAGAACACATAACTTGGGAAAGTTGGATGGATAGTTTGTTATTACAAGTATGTATAACAAAGTATACATCTGAAGTATTAATATTTTTAGAGTACATACAGTTGTGTATGGAAGATTTAAAGTGTCTAAACAAAATTATTGTTGAATTAAAAAATATGGAACATTGAAAAAATAAAAGAAAGAGTTGCTTGCTGGTCATGGATAGATAAACAAATTAAATAGATAAATATATAAACATGAAAATAAATAAATAGGAAAATAGAAAGAAAGATGGAATATATAAAAATATGACAATCAAATAATGGGAAAGTAGGGAGCTGTGGTGGCTCAACGTGATTGGCACTGCGCTGACAAGCCATTCACCTCTGCAGCCAAGTGTTCGGATCCCGGTCTCGGCTACATGTGAATTGAGTTTGGTGGTCTCAGCCCGGCTCCCAGTGGGTGTGCTATGCAAGGTACGCCTGTGCTTAGTATGCCCACCCCCCCCCCCCCCACAAAAACCACCACACTTGCACGCACACGAAATTGGTTTAAAAACACACGCACTTTGGCCATGCGGTCTCTTAAAATAAAGAGAGGCGAAGGACCTACGGGGCTGGCTGGGTGGGCTAGGCCCCCTCACTCCCTCATAGGGGGAGTCCCTCTGCCCCATTGGGGTCCTGTAGGGCCCCAGTTGGGCTCCCAAGAGGAGCAGGTAGGGTGGGGTGAGTGGGAGGCCCCCCTTCACACCCGCCATTGCCACCAGGGGCATGGAGAAGGATGGCGATTGCCTCCGGGGGGAGGGTCTGCCTACTCCCAACTCCTGCAGTCCGGCTCCTCTCTCTCGAGTTCACGCACAAAATACACTTTAAAAAAAAAAAAAAATAATGGGAAAGTTATGTTTTTATGTATCCACAGACAAGTAGATTACGTATTATGTTTATAATTGTTCAGTGTCAAGGATAATGTATAAAAAACTTATACTGTAGAAATTATTTGGTTATTTAAATTTCAAAGGAAATGCAAGACATTTTATTTATTAATTAATAATTTTATATTATACAGTAATATAATCTGATACAAAGATATTTATTTCTTCTTTATGACAAAATACTTATATGATATGGTTAAAGTTATAAAAACTAAAATTTATGGAGGTAAAGGAAGAAAATTTTAATAATTTAGATGGAGAATAAATTAAAATTAATTAATAAAATAATTTATAGTTTCTTAATGGAATGAAATGGTTAAATATTTCACAGGAATATCTCAGAATTTTTGGCAAAAGTTTATGTACAATATCTGAAATGTTAAATTGTATTGTTTGTATTGGAAACAAGAGAATCGGAAACATTTATTATTTAAGATGAATGCACTTATTTTGTTTGTTAATTACAGTGCATTAAGGGGGAATTGTTAGATTTTGAATTTATTACTATTTTATGTGATAAAAGTTTCTGAGAACAATATTTAAACATGGCCATTTTGAGGTAGCTTGAGGACAGACAAGGTCAGTTGCAGGATGCTACACCTGTCATAGACTACATCTATTCTTGAAGTTCTACGTCAAGAAGGTGGGCGGAGAAGTATTGCTTAATATACACAATACATAAGTAACAATTTAGAGCCATTTTTAGCAAAGATTAAACATAAAGCTGATATTTGGGGACGACTTCCGCTATTGGTGGCCGGACGAAGCAATCTCATTAACCACTTTAGCCCTGGACTACTTTCCAAAATGGGGTCATTTGGGGGGGTTTTGTGCCATCTGGGCATTCCATGGCCTCCGAAACTGTGATAGGCAATGAGGAGTGAAATCAAAAATTTACACCCTTAGAAAGCCTGAAGGCGGTGCTTGGTTTTTGGCGGCTATGCTCCCAAAAAGTCTCACACATGTGGTATCCCTGTACTCAAGAGAAGTAATTGTACTCAAGGGGTGTAATTCCACATATGCCCATGCAAGGGCGGATCCAGAGTCTAGTCTCGGGAGGGGCACTGCCAGAAAATTAGGTGTTGCTTACAGAACTCAATTAGGTGTCTGTTAGATTTTGAATTTATTACTATTTTATGTGATAAAAGTTTCTGAGAACAATATTTAAACATGGCCATTTTGAGGTAGCTTGAGGACAGACAAGGTCAGTTGCAGGATGCTACACCTGTCATAGACTACATCTATTCTTGAAGTTCTACGTCAAGAAGGTGGGCGGAGAAGTATTGCTTAATATACACAAGGGGGTGTTGCGTTTGGGGCAGGGGCTTGTCACCTTTCTTGGAGCTATTCCAAAAAGAAATTGTGCTGAGCATGGCTTTTAAACAGTATAAGAACACATGTGATGTGCGTAGCTAGCTAGGAAGCTCTGGGGCCTTAGGGTCACCGGCCAGAGAGATGAGGGACCTCAGGGTCACCCGACCCAACGGGGGAAGGGGCTCTATCCAGCAGAGAAGATGTACCATCTAATTCCTGTTTCTGAAGTACCATCCTGCCATGTTTTACCAGCTGCCAAATATGTAAGCATTGACTGTTTGCTTGTCCTGTGTTGAAGAATAAGAATAAAACATCGTAATAATGAAGAAATACTAAGTCTGTATATTGGGAACCAAAGCGCCTGCGGGAGAAGGAGAGTTTTTGACATATCGCATGACACGTGTTAGAGGAATATGTCCCCTATGTCTCTGTCTATCAAAATGCCTTCCCTCTACCAACATTTAATAGTGTCCGATGTGTCCGCTGCAATGTTTCAGTACCGCTAAAAAATCAATGATTGCCACCATTACTAGTAAAAAAAAATTAAATATAAATGCCATAAATCTATCCCATAATTTCTAGATGATTGTCAGGGACTGCAGACATGGTACAAGAGATGGTCAGAGACTGCAGACATAGTACAAGAGAAGGTCAGAGAATGCAGACATGGTACAAGAGATGGTCAGAGAATGCAGACATGGTACAAGAGATGGTCAGAGACTGCAGATATAGTACAAGAGATGGTCAGAGAATGCAGACATGGTACAATAGATGGTCAGAGAATGCAGACATGTACAAGAGATGGTCAGAGACTGCAGACATGGTGCAGACAAGAGATGGTCAGAGACTGCAGACATGGTACAAGAGATGGTCAGAGACTGCAGACATGGTACAAGAGATGGTCAGAGACTGCAGACATGGTACAAGAGATGGTCAGAGACTGCAGACGTGGTACAACGGATGGTCAGAGAATGTAGACGTGGTACAGGAGATGGTCAGAGACTGCAGACGTGGTACAAGGGATGGTCAGAGACTGCAGGCATGGTACAAGGGATGGTCAGAGACTGCAGGCATGGTACAAGGGATGGTCAGAGACTGCAGGCATGGTACAAGGGATGTTTAGAGACTGCAGACATGGTACAAGAGATCAATGCAGCCTCATCAGTGCCCATCATTGCAGCCTCACTGTGAATATGAACGCAGCCCCAACTTTGTATAAAAATTCAGTCTCACTTTTGTATATTAATGCAGTCCCACTTTTGTTTATTAATGCACTACCACTTTTGTATATTAATGCAGTCCTCACCTTTGTATATCAATGCAGCCCCACCTTTGTATATGAATGCAGTCCCAACTTTTGTGAATGAATGCAGTCCCACCTTTGTATATGAATGCAGTCCCACCTTTGTATATAAATCCAGTCCCACTTTTGTCTATGAATCCAGTCCCACTTTTGTCTATGAATCCAGTCCCACTTTTGTCTATGAATCCAGTCCCACTTTTGTCTATGAATCCAGTCCCACTTTTGTATATAAATGCAGCCCCACTTTTGTCTATTAATGCATCCCCACTTTTGTCTATTAATGCAGCCACACTGTGCATGGCACTCACCATGCCATTACCTCGATCACACACAGCAGGTATATCCTCTCCCGACGTGTGTCATGGAACAAACAGGAGCTGTAGGTCTGTGTTCGGCAGGGCAGTGTGCTCTAGCAAGGTCCCCCTTAGACGGTCTTGTGTGATAGACAAAATACTGATTCAATCAGTGTTCCATCTCCATCTACTATCACACGAGCAGGTCTAGCACAGGCAGCACACCTGAACACAGATCCAGCTCTCACACACAGCCAGAGATGCCCAATGTCATACACGCAGGAGAGAGGGGAGCGCTGCAGTCAGCTACAGCTCAAAGCAGCCTCAGGACAGGCAGTCTACCGGCCCTGGTGATGAGAGAGAGAGAGTGAGAGACTCAGCAGCGGCAGCTGCAGGCAGGCCCGGACTGGGACAAAAAATAGGCCTGGGCATTTTAGACTGAGCAACCCGGGGGGGGGGATAGATAAAGATAAAAAAAGAAGGGAAGGAAGGAATATAGATTAATAGATAGATAGAAAGCAATAAGGGAATATAGATAGACAGATAGATAGATAGATAGATAAACAAGAAAGAAAGATGGATAAACAAGAAAGATAGATAAAGATATAAAGCAAGAAGGGAAGGAAGGATGATAGATAAAAAAAGAAATATAGATAAAGCAAGAAGAAGATAGGATAGATAGATAGATAGATAGATAGATAGATAATAAAGAAGAAATATAGATAAAGATAGATAGATAGACAGAAAGAAAGATAGATAGATAGACAAGAAAGATAGATAAAGATAGAAAGCAAGAAGGGAAGGAAGATAGATAACGAAAGAAATATAGATAAAGAAAGACGGGAAGATAGATAGATAGACAAGAAAGATAGATAGATAGACAAGAAAGATAAAGATAGAAAGCAAGAAGGGAAGGAAGGAAGATAGATAAAGAAAGAAATATAGATAAAGAAAGAAGGGAAGATAGATAGATAGATAGATACAGAAGGGAAGGAAGGAAGATAGATAAAGAAAGAAAGATATATAAAGATAGAAAGAAGAGAAGGAAGGAAGATGGATAAAGATAGATAGATAGATATAGATAGACAGTGGCGGTGCGTCTATAGAGGGCGCCGGAGCACCGCTCCCTCTGGCTCAGCCGCGACAATGGGCACAGTGGCGACAATGGGCACAGTGGCAACAATGGGCACAGTGGCGACAATTAAAGGGCACATGGGCATCAATTGGCACAGTGGCGACAATTGTAGGGCACAGTGGCTGCGTTTGATGGCGTGGCACAGTGGTGACACTTGATGGCACAGTGGCTGTGTTTGATGCCATGGCACAGTGGCTGTGTTTGATGGCATGGCACAGTTGTGACAATTGATGGCACAGTGGCTGCGTTTGATGGCATGGCACAGTGGTGACAATTGATGGCACAGTGGCTGTGTTTGATGGCATGGCACAGAGGTGACAATTGATGGCACAGTGGTTGTGTTTGATGGCATGGCACAGTGGCTGTGTTTGATGGCATGGCACAGTGGTGACAATTGATGGCACAGTGGCTGTGTTTGATGGCATGGCACAGAGGTGACAATTCATGGCACAGTGGCTGTGTTTGATGGCATGGCACAGTGGTGACAATTGATGGCACAGTGGATGCGTTTGATGGCACAGTGGCTATGTTTGATGGCACAGCGGCTGCGTTTAATGGGCACAGTGAGGCTGCAATTGTTTTTTTTTTTCATTTGCTCCCACCAAAAATGTTGAGCACCAGCCGCCACTGTAGATAGATAGCTAGATAGATTATTATCTATCTATCTACAGTGGCAGCTGGTGGGGGGTGCACATGAAAAAAGAGAAAAAAAGAGAGAGAGAGAGAAAGAAAGAAAGGTTAAGAGAGAGCGAGAGAGAAGGGAGTGAAGGGCACCCCATACATCAGTGTACAGTACTCTCAGTACTCACTCAGAGGCAGGAGGGACTGACATGGATGGATATCAGACTCCATCTTTCCTTTCTGATTGCTGGGCTTGAATCTTCCCTCCCACATCCCTTAGGCAGCAGAACAGTGTCCGTCGGGAGAGTGGGCGGGGCAGACACGGGAGGAGATGAAAAGAGGAGGGGGAGGAGTAGAAGCAGCTCCTCTCCTCTAACTGGCCGTGGGGGCAGCAAGGGGAGGGGAGAAGTGTCAGAGCTGGCTATGATACCCCAGCTGATCTCTCTCTATCTGGCGCTGTGTTGGTGGACTTCTGCACCTCTGGACCCCTTTACATTTCACAGCACCCTGCACCTCTGTGCCCCTTTACATTTCACAGCACCCTGCACCTCTGGGCCCCTTTACATTACATAGCACCCTGCACCTCTGGGCCCCTTTATATTACACAGCACCCTGCACCTCTGGGCCCCTTTACATTACACAGCCCGCACTTCTGGACCCCTTTACATTTCACAGCACCCCACACCTCTGGGCCCCTTTACATTACACAGCACCCTGCATCACTGGACCCCCTTTAAATTACACAGCCCCCTGCATTACTGGACCCCCTTTACATTACACAGCACCCTGCACCTCTGGTCCCCCTTTACATTACACAGCACCCTGCACCTCTGGACCCCCTTAACATTACACAGCACCCTGCACCTCTGGACCCCCTTTACTACACAGCACCTCTGGACCCCCTTTACATTACACAGCGCCCTGCACCTCTGGACCCCTTTACATTACACAGCATCTTGCATCACTGGGCCCCTTTATATTACACAGCACCCCACACCTCTGGACCCCTTAATATTACACAGCCCCCTGCACCACTGGACCCCTTTACATTACACAGCTCCCTGCACCTCTGGACTCCTTTACATTACATAGCAGCACCCTGCACCTCTGGGTCCCTTTACATTACACAAAACCCTGCACCTTTGGACCCCTTTACATTACAAAGAACCATGCACATCTGGGTCCCTTTACATTACACAGAACCCTGCACCTCTGGGTCCTGTTACATTACACAGAACCCTGCACCTCTGGGTCCCTTTACATTACACAGAACCCTGCACCACTGGACCCCTTTACATTACACAACACCCTGCACCTCTGGACCCCTTTACATTACACAGCACCCCACAGCTCTGGACCCCTTTACATTACACAGCCCCCTGCACCTCTGGACTCCTTTACATTACATAGCAGCACCCCTGGGTCCCTTTACATTACACAGCACCATGCACCTCTGGACCCCTTTACATTACACAGAACCCTGCACCTCTGGGTCCCTTTACATTTCTCAGCACCCTGCACCTCTGGGTCCCTTTACATTACACAGCACCCTGCATCACTGGACCCCTTTACATTACACAGCACCCTGCATCACTGGACCCCTTTACATTACACAGCACCCTGCAACACTATACCCCTTTACACAGCGCCCTGCAACACTATACCCCTTTACATTACACAGCACCCTACACCTCTGGACCCCTTTACATTACACAGCACCCTGCATCACTATACCCCTTTACATTACACAGCACCTCTAGACCCCTTTACATTACACATCACCCTGCACCTCTGGACCCCTTTACATTACACAGCACCCCACACCACTGGGCCCCTTTACATTACACAGCACCCTGCATCACTATACCCCTTTACATTACACAGCACCTCTAGACCCCTTTACATTACACATCACCCTGCACCTCTGGACCCCTTTACATTACACAGCACCCCACACCACTGGGCCCCTTTACATTACACAGCACCCTGCATCACTATACCCCTTTACATTACACAGCACTCTGGACCCCTTTACATTACACTGCACTTCTGGACCCCTTTACATTAGACCTCTGGACAATGTAGACCCCTCCCTACAATACAGACCCACCACTACAGTGCAGACCCCCTACAATACAGAACACCCCCCCTACAATACAGACCCAACAACAATACAGAACCCCCCCCCCCCCCACAATACAGAACCACCCCTGCAGTTCAGACCGCCCTACAATACAGAACCCCCCATACAGATACCACCCCCCTACAATACAAAAAACGCACCTCTGGACCCCTTTACATTACACAGCACCCCACAGCTCTGGACCCCTTTACATTAATTACACAGCACCCTGCACCACTGGACCCCTTTACATTACACAGCCCCCTGCACCACTGGACCCCTTTACATTACACAGCCCCCTGCACCTCTGGACTCCTTTACATTACATAGCAGCACCCTGCACCTCTGGGTCCCTTTACATTACACAGCACCATGCACCTCTGGACCCCATTTACATTACACAGAACCCTGCACCTCTGGACCCCTTTACATTACACAGAACCCTGCACCTCTGGGTCCCTTTACATTACACAGAACCCTGCACCTCTGGGTCCCTTTACATTACACAGCACCCTGCATCTCTGGGCGCCTTTACATTACACAGCAACCTACACCTCTGGGCCCCTTTACATTACACAACACCCTGCACCTCTGGACCTTTTACATTACACATCACCCTGCACCTTTGGACCCCTTTACATTACACAGCACCCCACACCACTGGGCCCCTTTACATTACACAGCACCCTGCATCACTATACCCCTTTACATTACACAGCACTCTGGACCCCTTTACATTACACTGCACTTCTACGCTGAAACCGAGGCTTGGTTCTCGCGCATGCGCGGAACGGCGGGAGACCCGGGATTGGTTCCTTCTGCGCAGGCGCGTGAATGGACCGGCCGTGACATCATCCCGGCGGCTAATTTAAACCACTGTGGAGCCCATTACAGGTGGGATACCTGTGGGTGTTCGTTCGGCAGCATCCCAGAGTGCAGTACCACTGGGCAAGGTAGGATGGCACGCTGGCTGACTGACCCTGATGGGGGAGGAGCATAAAAAAAGGAAAATTTATATATTTTTATAAGGTTAAATATTACTATTTATAATGTTTTTTTTCTTTTGCCTGTCCAGCCCTTGGGTACATAGTTCTCAGTGTGTCTTTTGCTTTCTGTCATCAGCATGGACTCATCTTCACCACCGTGTGGCCAGCCCTCTCGCACAAGGTATGTGCGGAGGGAGAGGGGGATGGTGAAAATATGTTTTAAATGGTGATTGCTAACAAATTGTTTTGGTCACCTTCCTTTCCCCCCCTCTGTCTGTATTGTTTTCTATTACAGCCCGGCTAGATCTGTTCATCAGTCACAAAGCAGGGACCTTGACAGGCCTCAGCACCATCATCATTCATCTTTCAGGTCCAGACATGACACCCCGTCTGGGTCCCACCATCACAGGGGACGCTCACATTCTCCCTCTAAGCATAGGAGATGTTCCCATTCCTCCTCGAGTCACCGCTACCACCACTGCGATAGTCGCTCTGACCATAGAGCATGCTGGGGATGTAAGATTAGAATCCCAGAGGGCAAATCGCTATGCGACCCATGTTATGCCTGGTCGGTGAGAAAGAGATGAAATAACATCTTGAGTCTCTTGTTAAGTGTGTGGTGCAACAGTCTATGAAGGTATTAGACACCCCCACATGAGGAGGCAGTCCAACACCTTGTCGGGCTCCCTGGCTGACGAGGCCCAGGAGGATCCCGGCCAATTCCAGCCTCATGATGCTTCCCATGATTCCTCGCGCGAGACGGAGGGAGATGACTATTTTGTGGGTTTCGACTACGCTTTAGTCTCCCCACTAATCAAGGCGGTCAAGGAGACCCTAAAATTGGAGGATACTGCCGCTCCCCCAGAGAAACAGAGGAAGCTGATCAAGCAATTGGGGAAGGAACGCTCCAATTTTCCACTTCCTTCAGAACTTAAAGATGTCTTTGAGGAAGAATGGAGCAAAGGGGACAAGAATGTTTCAATGCAGAACAAAACTTCGAAACTCTACCCCTTTAAGGCTGAGGATGTTAAACATCTAGAAAATGCTCCCCTTGTGGATGCCGCAGTAATGCGCCTAGCGAAGCATGTCACCCTTCTGCTAGAAGATACAGTGGGCCAGATTCAGGTAGATGGGCGTATCTTTAATTTGGAGTAACTTTTCTCATTTTCGTTACTCCGCCGAAACTTTAGGAGCAAGTACTGTATTCACAAAGCACTTGCTCCTAAAGTTGCGGCGGCGTAGCGAAAATGAGCCGGCGAAATTCAAATTGGGCGGGTAGGGGGCGTGTATTATTATAACTAGGCGCGATCCCGCAGCGAACGTACTGCGCATGCGTCGACTGTCAGTGCGCATGCTCCAAATTCTGTCAGTGAACGTCAATGACGTCAATCCCCATTCACAGACGTTTTACGCAAACAACTCGAATTTTTTTTTTTTTCGACGCGATGACGACGGCCATACTTAACATAGGATACTGCACTAGGGGGCTGCTTTATCTTTACGCCACGTATCTCTTACGGAAATGTCGGAAAGTCACTGTGTCGGGACCGAATACGATCGTGAATTGCCGATTCTCGCTGATTAACATATTCTCAGCGTTAATCAGCGGGAACGCCCCGCGCGCCATTTTTAAAATTGCATTTCCGATACGACGGCGAAAATACAATTACGCCGCTCGTATAGGAACTCCAACCCGGCGTTTCTTGTTTTCTGCTTACTGAAAACAGAAACGCCGGCTCAAAGTGAGAGTTAGGCTGGAGTATCACTGATACTCCAGAGTAACTCTACCTGAATCTGGCCCAGTATCTTTTAAAGATGGTCTGGAACGCAAAATAGATCAAGATCTCAAAAGGATCTATAACTTGGCTGGAATGGCATGCAGTGGCGTCTCCAGCTTTCATATTTAGGGGGGCACATGGGGGGACAGAGACAAAAGTAGGGGGGCCAACTATAAAATTCAATTTTATATATATATATATAATCTCCTGGGGCCCTTTACTACGATCCCACAACAGGCCCTTTTACATGTTCTGCAGTGAGCTCCCTTCCTACTATACTGGGGCCCCCCAGGGTGGCAGAAAACAAGAGATATATGTCACCAGCACACCAAGAAAATATAAGGGTCCAAAGCAGTGGGAGAACTTTAAGGGTTGCAAAGGTTGTCTGGTGTTCTGCCACTGTGGGGTTCCCCAGCTGTCCTGTCCCTGCTATTGACAGCGCTGGTCTAGCATCTGTCTCCTTGGCAGTGGCGGCAGTCTATTAGGACCTAGTGCTGGTGACATTATGGATGCATGCAGGGGAAGGCTGGCACTATTGGTTATAGAGGGCTGAGCCCCCAGCTGGTCACCTAGAAGCAGTAATGCTGTATAACCTTCTCTGTTGACATGCTGATCGGAATGTGATCCAGGTGATGCTCCCAGTCAGATCTAATAAACACAGTATTTATTAGCATCAAGAGTACAACCACATATATATATATATATATATATATATATAATATATATATATATATATATATATATATATATGATCAAACGTATGTTTCGCAGCCATGTGGGCTCTATGCCTGTAAAGTGTGGGCTTTGATCAAAAATTTAAAAAATGATATTTAACTTTAGGATTTGACTGGGAGCATCACCTGGATTGCATCCCGATCAGCATGTCAGAGAAGGCTCCACTGCTGCTAAGCAATGTGCAGGGAGCTCAACCGTCTACAACCAATAGAGATGGGCTTGGGTGTGTTTGAAATCCCACATGCCCAATCCCGCCAGGAAGCCAACACTCCACAGCGCTAATCACAGGCAGTGAGACATTTCCTGATCTGTGCAGCAGTGGACCGTGAAATGTCTCACTGCCTGTGATTAGCGCTGTGCAGTGTGGGCTTCTTGGCAGGCCCTGGCATGTGGAATTTTGAACATGCCCAGCCCATCTGTAACAACAAATTGTGCTGGCCCTCCTGTACATTAGCCCCATAAAGTAACCAGCACTGGGTTCCAATGTGCTGCCGCCACTGCCAAGGAGACAGAGACCAGCGCTGTGAATAGCCGGGACAGGATAGCAACTCTGGTTATTCCAGCACTGGTCCACACTGGGAGGATTCCCCCGTCCACCTATAATGTGTAGATGGGGGAATTGGATCATTTCTTTTTTTTTTTTTCATTCAACCTAATAGTTGAATGAAAAAAAGTGATCAATGTATGGGCTGCCTAAGAGCTAAGACCAGCCATAGACAGTTTAAATCTCAGCTGGTTCAGCAGGAACTGGCTGAGATTTGAACCATTAATGAGCAGATTCTCTTAGGCCGCGTACACACGAGGGGATATGTCCGCTGAAAACGGTCCGATGGACCGTTTCAGCAGACATCTCCGCTCGTGTGTATGGGCTAGCGGACAGATTTCTCCACCCGACAGATTTCAAAGCATGCTTTGAAATCTATCCGGTGGGAATCTGTCCGCCCGACATGTCTGCTGGTTAGTACACTTACCAGCAGACATGTCGGCCCCCACCGCCGCCGCGCCGCTGCCGAATGGATTCGGCGCATGCGCGGAAGTGTTTTACTTCCTGGTGCGGTGACGTGACGCGGCGGCGTCAACGTCACCGCCGCGTCACCACTACGTCACCGCGCCGTCCGGCGGTGGGGAATTTGATCCGATTTGATCCGATGGAAATGGTCCGCGGACCGTTTTCATCGGATATATCCGATCGTGTGTACGCCGCCTTATGATTCTCACTAGTGGTTGCTGTATAGCCACTAGTGAGAATCACTGTTTGTCGGGAGAATACAATTGCTGGGCAGGAGGGATATTCCCCTGTCAGCACTGTCTGTGTTGATGGGGTAATCATGCAAGTTTCTTTCCTGCAATCTGTGGATGTAGGAAAGAAATTTGCACTGTATATTACCTGCCTAACAAAGTGAAAGTGTAACAGAATGGCCCGTGACACCCAGAGACTTTTGAAGGATGTGGGGTACTCGAGTGCCAGCATCACTAATAACTCTTGGGTCTAGGGTCAGCCTGTGCCCCTTTTGGGCATAGGGTGACTGAGAAATGATAATGATAAGTTACATGGGAGGGAACATTACTGATAATTCATGTTTTGCAGGATATCTTGAAATATTACAAGTTTTTAAAGTCTGACTCCAACAGGTCAATAGAGTGTTTTTATTCAATGTGGGGACACATGCTTTTGAGGTGTTAATTGAGTCTGCTCCTAGACATTCCTTTGTGTGATGCTAATACTGTTTTGTGTCCATTGTGCTAATTAGGTCTGCTCCTAAGACCTGTTCATTGTGTATGCTAATGACACTGTTAAGATGTGGAATGTGACTTGTCAAGCTGTAGTAATTAACCCCTCTAAATACAGAGCCAGACCGTCTGGGTAATGAGTAGTAATTAACTCATCGGAATGTCATTATCTAAAAGAATGTGTATGAAGCCCCCCCTTGTGTGATGTGTGGGTGGAGTGTGTCTTTGTCCCTGTGATTAACTGTAACATGCTTGTACAGTATATAACAAAGCTAAGTTACCATTAAAGGATTCATTTGTTCATTTTGGAACCAGTACCAGAGCTTGTTTTGTCTCGGTTATTCTGGGAAATGAAATGGGTCGTGTCTGATGTCTGTCGGACTGTCGGATAAGCTGTCGTGGGGCGATGAAATGGAATATCGTAAACGGTGGTGACCGTTACAGAAATTAAATTGTAAATGTCTTGAAAGAACAGGAGAGGGGGAGGGAGACAGATGGGGGAGAGAAGGGATGGAGATAATGCAGTTCAGTGATTACAGTGTACTGCAGTCTGCAGTGAACACACTTGCCCACGGTCCAGGCTAGAATCTCAGGCATCATTCACACACATGCTGCTGATTTTCATATTTCCTGAACACACATCCCCTCTCTTCAGATACAGCACACAGAGATAGTGTGGGCGGGACTGAAAGATAATGCAGATAGCCCTGCAGTGTCAGCGAGCTGAGGGAGGGGGGAGGAAGCCCTGCAGAGCTGACTGGGGACGCTCTCCCTCTCAGGAGAGACTGTTACTCCAGCGGCGGCCCTAAAAAAAAAAAAGCAAAAAAAAACATTTTTTTTTTGGGGGGGGGCACATGGTGGGGCACAGCATAATAGTGGGGGGTCAGGGCCCCCTCTGGCCCCCCCTAGAGACGCCTCTGATGGCATGCAAACCAGCCCTTGCAGTTACGTCCAAAGCTATGGAAGCCTGGGTTGAAAACGTGGATTCCTTTCTGAAGGGTGTGTTAGAAGATCCAGCTCAAGGATCGGCAGTACAAGAGCTTAAATTGGCAGTTGCCTTTTTGGGGGAGGCATCGATTGACCTCATCTGCCTTCTGGCCAGATCAATGTTGTCTTCAGTCATGGCCAAACGAGCCTTGTGGTTGCATTCCTGGCTTGCTGACCCAGCCTCTAAGCAGGCATGGTGTAAAATTCCCTTTGAGGGGTCATCCTTGTTCGGTAACAAATTGGACAATGCTATCTCTAAGGCCACAGGTGGGAAGTCAGGGTTCCTCCCCCAGGACAGGCGGCCGTTTAACCAAAGAAGGCCTCAGCGTAGGCGAAGTACAGAACGCTCGAAGGAAGCACACTCCTATAAACCCGGATGGGATTTCAGGAGAAGCTGGAACTGAAATAGGGGACAGTCTTCCTTTCAGAAGTCCGCAAGAAACAAACACCTGGTGGACGCGAGCCAACATAATCTTTTTGAGATAGGGCCCGCCCAGGCGGGTCGGGTATGGGCTCGCTTGCATCATTTCCGGCAGGTCTGGGTGGCCTCAAATTTTTAGATTATTGGACCATCAAAATGGTCTCCACAGGCCACACTTGGTCCTTCACCAAGATCCCTCCCCACAGACCAATGTCCACGACACTTCCACGATTAGAAGAGAAACAACAAGTTCTACTATCATACGTAGACGCCCTAAGAAACAAAGGAGCAGTGGTGCCAGTACCAAAGAGCGAGGAATTCCAGGGAGTATACTCCCCTCTCTTTCTAGTGCAAAAAAAGAACGGCTCATGGCGTCCGGTGATAGACCTCACGTTCCTCAACAAATTCATAAGGCACGAGAAATTCAAAATGGAATCGCTTTCGACCATCCAGAAAGTAGTCCAACCAGGCGACTGGTTAATCTCCATAGATTTGAAAGACGCGTACTTTCATGTCCCAGTGGTGGAAGTATTCCACAAGTACCTGCGGTTCTAGGTCGGTCAGGAGCACTTGCAGTTCATGTCTTCCATTCGGATTGTCGACCTCTCCGAGAGTTTTCTCAAAGGTCCTGTTGGCAGTAGTGTCTCTTATCAGAACAAAAGGGGTACAACTGTACCACTACCTGGGCGACCTGTTAGTACTGTCTCAAGACAGGCAACAACTTCTAGTCCACAAGGAACAGGTGATCACCGCTCTACTGGAATTTGGGTGGCTCTTGAACCGAGAGAAAAGCCGGCTAGAACCGACCCAGTGCCTAATCTACCTTGGAGCCCAGTTCAACAACATAGAGAACACCATCTCTCTTCCAGAGGAGAAGATCCCACTCATTCGGGAAAGAATCTCCCTAGCCCTAGGCTCCTCACACCTGAGAGCTTCACAGTGCCTCAAGATAAACGGCACAATGGTGGCCACAGCACCTATGGTCAAATGGGCAATGTGGAGGCTTCGTCCCTTCCAAGCGGGCTTCCTTCGGCAATGGAGGTCGGAAGACATGAGTCAGTGGATTCGGATCACTCAGTTGATGAAGATCAGTCTCCTTTGGTGGCTCCAACACAAAAACATGTTGACATGCCACTCTCTTGTTCCCATTCAATGGGTGTCTGTTACATCCGATGCCAGCAATGCGGGCTGGGGGGCCCATTGTGGCCAAGAATTGGCACAAGGCAAGTGAAATGCCTGGCTCCACATTCCAGGTTCAAATGTTCTGGAGCTTCGTGCAGCATGGTGTGCCCTTCAATCTTTTTCCCATCTCCTGAAAGGGAAATCAGTTCTCCTCAAGATGGACAACACCACAGCTGTGGCATATGTGAAAAGACAAGGGGGCACTCGGACTTCCGCTCTTCTCCAAGAGGTCGAGCCCATCATGTCCTGGACCCAAAGGAATCTGCTCAATCTGTCAACAGTCTTTATTGCAGGGGAGCAGAACATTCAAGCGGACTTCCTGTCTCGCAACAGTCTAGACAACAACGAATGGTCACTGCATCCACAGACTTTCAAGTGGATCCTATCATTGGGAATTGATCTCGAGGTGGATCTGTTTGCATCCCCCTGCAACCACAAACTCAACAAATACTTCACTCGAGTTTGTTGCAGTCAAGCTCTCGGAGTAGATGCTTTAACGAGTCAGTGGAACTTCAACAGGGTGTATGCCTTCCCTCCACCTCCGATCATTCTAAAATTCCTTCAGAGGCTTCAATTGGAGACAGTCGAAGTGGTGACAATAGCACTCTACTGGCCAAGCAGGCCGTGGTATCCCATATTGTACCAAATGAGCTTTCGGAATCCGCTGCCTCTCCCTCTCAGACCGGACCTTCTTTCTCAGGGGGCGACCCTGCACCCCTGTCCGGCGATACTGAGACTGATGGTCTGGTTTTCTACTTTGGCAGGAAGATCATTTAGAGACCCTGGAGTCCAAGACATCCTCAGTTTTCTCCAGTCTGGCCTGGATCTTCCTCTGTCGGTTAGTTATTTTAGAGTACAAGTATCAGCTCTGTCAGCCTTTTCGGGAACAGCATGGGCAACTCACCCATTGATACGACAATTCTTTCGTGGGGCATCGAGACTCAGACCTCAGAGGAAACCTAGATTCCCCAAATGGGATCTTCCACTCGTCCTTGATGCATTATCAACTCTCAACAACAAAGATCTGTCAATGAAGGACTTGTCACTGAAATTGGCCCTTTTGGTGGCCATCACCTCAGCCAAAAGGGTATCGGAGATAAGCTTTTTGGGATTTCAGGAACCCTTTCTGACCGGGTGGTCCTTGTTCCCATGCTTGGGTTCAAGCCAAAAGTTACTTCCGTGTTTCACGAAAACCAGGAGATAGTGCTTCCTACATTCAAGTCTCCAGATTCTACAGATGTACATCTTTTGGATGTGGGTGAAACGCTGAGAGAATACTTACGAGTCACTTCGTCTTTCAGATGTTCCAATCATCTGTTCTAATTACACTCTGGCAGCAACAGAGGAAAACGTGCTTCTTCAAGAACGATGGCGGCCTGGATTGTTCAAGCTATTCAACAAGCTTAAAGGGCAAAGGGCTTGGCTGTGACGGCTCATTCCACCAGAGGCATGGCAACCTCATGGGCAGTGGCTCGACAAGTGGCTCCTGATGTGATATGCAAGGCAACCTCGTGGTCTTCGATCAACACTTTCATGTCTCACTATTGTATAGAGCCTGCTTCCCTTTCTTCTGTTAATTTTGGCTTAAAAATCCTGTCAGTTGACCGGAAAGATTTAAAAATGTTTTGTTCAGCATACCCTCCTGTGTGGATTGGCTAGTTATTTCCCACGCGTAGTCTGCCATGGAGTCTGTCAGGAAAACAGAAAATGTATTACCAAATACCTACCGTAATTTTCCTTTCCTGATAGACTCATGGCAGACGGAGTTCCCACCCATGAATATGAATATAAGAGTTGGACTGAGAGTCGGCTAGTTACGGAACACCATCCATGGAGGTGAGCTCAAATTTATGGGTAGGGGGTCCTTTAGCAGTGGAGAGGAGGCAGGGTTAATCCACACGTAGTCTGCCATGGATTCTATCAGGAAAGGAAAATTACGGTAGGTATTTGGTAATAAATTTTCCGTTTTACCACTTTTCCAATGGCGCTGTTTATATCCAGGGGGGGACATTCCATCCCACTGCTTGTAAAAGCAGTCTAGAGGCTAATTAGCTGCTAGGATTGCTTTTACATGAAAGCCGACTGCTGGCTGAAAAGAATGATACCAAGATATCTGGTATACAGTGTTGCTCATCGTTCTTTAAAAAAGTAATTAGTTACAAATTACTTGTCCGCAAAAAGTAATTGAGTTAGTGACTCAGTTACTACATTGGCAAAGTAATTAGTTACTCAGCAAAGTAACTGACTTTTTTTTTGCCGGCGTATGAGGACCCCTTAATTTTCCAGCTAAACTTTTGGTTTTGGGATATACTCACTGTATAAGACGACCCCTCACTGTGCCATCTGTAACATATAAATGAAACAAAAACTGAATCCCTACTTGAAAACAAAAACAACAAAAATCCAGATTGTCACTCCTCATAGAGATGAGGTCACCACCATAGCCCAAACATATGTAAAGAAAAAAAGGGTTTTTAGCCCAAAGGGAAGCACCAAAGAAGGGTGCCCCTGTAGGCTGAGCGGCTACCAAGGCAATGACGGACAGTAACTGAATATAATTAATTTGTTTATTAATAAATAAGTTAGATAATGTATGTTAGACAATATCAACAATATAAAAAGTTCAAAGATTTTTTATAAACCTAATGAACCTATGTATATAGCTGTAGTGGCCGGCCAATGTTGCACCCATGAAAAAATACAATTGGGTGCACAAAATTCAACACACAGAACACAACTGGGACAGACAAAAACAAACAACAAATAGAAAAGAGCAGTCCGGACGCTGATGAAAGGCGACCCCGTTGTTATTCCCGGAAGGTATAACTACCGTGCTCGTATGGATAGAGTCAAAAATTTGGGGGAATAGCAAGGGGGAGACCCCGGGGGGAGATAATAGAATTTGTATGAAGACAAGATATCCTGTAGTGGAAAATTCTAGCTGACTGGTAGTATAACTATTAATTAATAAATGAAGTTCGCAAAATAGTCCAGAAAAATGGGGTTCTCATTTGTCTTATATGGATAATGTCCAAGAAAAAAACTGCTAATCATGAGGAGATACGATCCTGGGAGAATAAGTGGGTCATATGGTGAGTCCTTATTTGGATCCAAATTCCCTGTTATTGGGTGAATATCTTAGTTTCGCCGTATTCAATGGGTAATCAAAAATATAAGGACAAGAATGATGGTGTTCCAATATGAACTAGTATATCATCTTTGTGTAGTCCTTGCATTAATTGGTTGAAAGCCCAAGATTTACAGGGAGGCGGCAAGTAAACAGAAAGACTCTGCCTGGAATTCCATGTACAGTGAGAAAGGATCTTACCCAGCTTCAATGGTGCGGTAGTAGAGGCTGGCTGCCGTGTGAAGATATATGGGTTGAAAAGATGCTGCTGATGTCAAGCAAGGCGTCCAATCAATCAGTAACAGCCCCATCCGTGCTGTCTCAGGCTTAATGACAACCCGCCGGGATCAGCGCACTATGTCCATGAATGGATCTGTTGCAGCTCTCCCTCTGGACGTAGATCAGGGGGTGTCTTTTGAAGTGAGTCTCTCCCACTCTCCTAGCCCTCGATCGGCTCTCAAACAGCTCCTCTGTGCAGTTACGATCTCCCTCCGTGATACAGGGTCCGTGGTCGCGGCGTCGGTCCGCGTATGACGTCAACGCGTTTCGCAATTGCCAATTGCGTAGCTTCGTCTGGACGTATGATGCCAGACGTGCAGTACTCCTTAAATTCTCTTTCTGCACGTCGGCTCAAATGATGATGATAGGTGGAACGGAGTTTCTGTTCGGCTGTGTGAGTGAATTACTGATTGTTACGAAAACTAACTGAACTTAGCACATAAAACACCAAACATTACATAGATGTCATAGATACGGATAAAGGACTGGTCAAACAAAATTTACATCGGCTGAAAAACAACAAAAGGAACAAAAAAGGGGGAAGTCTTAGTAGAGCTACCCAAAATGGATAGCTAGGTGGCACTCTAATATTTTCATTCTTGGGATTGCATTTTGCTATATACTTCTCCAGTGCATTTTAACCTCTTCATGGTAGATTCAGATTTTAATTTTAATTCTAAATTTTAATTTTAATTTTAGATTTTAAATTAAACCCTCCAAACCTAAGAGGGAAAATTAATCATGATGAAAAAGAAAGAAGAAGAAGAGAAATGCTATCTAGATATCAGTAAGGGTGGGGAATTGAAGGTACTGAAGGGAAAAGTTATGGTTTTATTTATATTTCTATTTACTGGTGTAATTTCCTAGTTTCCATTGTTGATATGCATCCCATATATTTATTTATTCCAGGAAAGGTTGCATACTCAGTTCGGTGTTCATACCAAGTGGAGTGAGCGATTTTAAAGTATAAATCCACCACTTCTCCTTCTGGAGAAGGATACGATCAAAATCGCCCCTTCTCATAGGCAATTTTAAGGAATAAATGCTCTTCACTTTTAACCCCTCAACTTTCCCCCCATGATGTATTGCAAAATGTTTGGCCACAGGGCTTTCACGTTCTTTTTCGGGGTCTCTTTCTCCTTTTTTATCTCTCTTAGGTGTTCCCCAATCCTGATTCTTAATTGTCTCTTGGTTTTTCCTATATATACCTTTGGGCAAGGGCAGGTCAGCATATATATTACTCTTTCAGTGGAGCAATTAATGAGATCTCTTATCTCAAATTCTCTCTCACCCTTTGCATCAGTGAAGGTTCTCGTACGGTCCATGAAGGGGCAAATTTGGCATCTTGAGCAGGGAAACATCCCTACACTGCGTGGATATTCAGACAGCCATGTCATATTGCCCCGATGTGTGAATTCTGATTGAGTCAGGAGATCTCCTAGATTTTTGGCCCTCCGAGCTGTCATTTTGGGGCTGTCTCCTACTATATTGGCCAGACTCAGATTGCTGGTCAAAATACTCCAATGGTCTTCAAGTATTTTGCGTACCTTGTTCCATTGGGGTCCAAAAGTGGTTATGAGTCTTACTGGGCCAGAATTCTCCTTTGTGGTTTCCCTCCTCCTTGGATTAGTGTGGAGTAAACTTTCACAGTTTCTTTGGGCTACTCTTTTCTTGGCTAGTCTAATTTTTTTATGTGAGTAACCTCGCATATAATTCCTTGCTCTCTTTTTGGAAGGTGATTGGATCAGAGCAATTTCTCTTGATCCTCATGAATTCCCCTTCCATTTTTTTGCCATTGGGGGTGATGACTGTCCGCTTGCAATAAGGTGTTAGCCGCTGTCTCTTTCCGGAACGTACTGGAGACTAATTTACCCTCTTTGATTTCTATCCTTAGGTCCAGGAAGGGAATTTGGGACCTATCAAAACTGTAAGTTAATTTAATATTTTTGTCATTGATATTAAGTTGATAGATAAAATTATGGAGGTCCTCAAGGTCCCCCGTCCAGATCATGAAGACATCATCAATATACCTCAGCCATGTATGAACATGGCTGAGGTATGATGGCATCTGGAAAACATTTTCCTCTTCCCACAGGCCCAAGTGGAGACAGGCATATGCTGGTGCCCAGGCGGCACCCATGGAGGTGCCTTTTATCTGATGATAGAAATTCATCTGTAACATGCCTCACTGTGCCATCTGTAACATGCCCCACTGACAGTGAGGCATGTTACAGGCACAGTGAGGCATGTGAGGCATGTTACAGGCACAGTGAGGCATGCTACAGGCACAGTGAGGCATGTTACAGGCACAGTGAGGCATGTTACAGGCACAGTGAGGCATGTTACAGGCACAGTGAGGCATGTTAAAGGCACAGTGAGGCATGTTAAAGGCACAGTGAGGCATGTTACAGGCACACTGAGGCGTGTTACAGGCACAGTGAGGCATGTGAGGCATGTTACAGGCACAGTGAGGCATGTTACAGGCACAGTGAGGCATGTTACAGGCACACTGAGGCGTGTTACAGGCACAGTAAGGCATGTGAGGCGTGTTACAGGCACAGTGAGGCATGTGAGGCATGTTACAGGCACAGTGAGGCATGTTACAGGCACAGTGAGGCATGTGAGGCATGTTACAGGCACAGTGAGGCATGTTACAGGCACAGTGAGGCATGTAGGATGGCGCAGTGAGTCACTGTGCCATCCTACATGCTTCACTGTGCCTGTAAAATGCTTTGACGACGATCTCCCTACCTTCTCCTGTTGTCCATTTCTGTCAGACGTCAGCGGCCATCCTCCATTATTCAAAATCCGCGCCTCCTCCTCAGGCTGTTCCGTGATAGGCGGAACAGTAATTTTCCCAGCAGAGCCTTCCGTTCAGTGTTCAGCCTATTACGGATGTCCTCTTGTCCGAGGCCAAGGCCGAGGATGAGAAGGCGTCCGTGATAGGCTGAACACTAAACAGAGGCTCTGCTGGGAAAATTAGTGTTCCACCTATCACGGACGGAACAGTCAGAGGGGGAGGCGCGCTTTTTTAATAATTGATTAGCCAATGGCTGCTGCAGTGCACTGCTGACACAGGAGGTATGTAATTGCGGTAACGCCGCCCATGTAATGGGAACGGCGTTGCCGAGAGGGGAAGAGTAATCTGGTAGATTACTTGTTACCCCCAAAAGGGGCATCGTTAGGTAACTGCTGGTATAACCATTCAAAGTCCAGCAACAAACCATACGTTGACGGTTCTTGTTGGACATTGTAACGGTCACCACCATTTACGACCTTCCATCCAACCACGACAAGCTTATCTGACACACTCCGACAATACTACATACACGAGCCATATCATTTCCCATAATCAAGACGAGACTGTGCTCTGTACTTGGTTTCAAAGATATGAACCCTTTATTGGTTTTCTTCTCAGCTTTTATATCCAGTTACAAGCATGTGACAGTAATCAGAGTGACAATGCCATCTCCACCCCCCTATTCACTCACTGAGGCTAATTATCTAGCAGACAGTACGGCACCGATACTGACAGATCTGTCACATTCCAAACTACAATTACACAATGATTTTCCCTTTTGAATAATACACAATCACAGATAATCTTCACACATATACAAGGAACCTTAATCACATTATCTAGACATACGTCTCTAAAGGGGTTTGACACCTTTGTACCATAGACAATGTACGGTCTAGGAGTAGATGCAATTAACACCTTTCAAAAGAATGAAATGTCTTTCACAAGCCGGGTCACTTAACATTTCAATAGCCGGAGCTAAGCATTGAATAAGCTTGTAATGTCCCTCTCCTGTGTAACAGGTGTCAATATGGACCCCTTGTAATATGCCAGTCCTGCAATATGAATTATTATTAATGTCCCATCTTCTGTAATACATGATTTCTTTGTCACCCTATGGCCCTAGTGGATATAAGGTGACCCTAGACATAGAAGTATCTCAGTCTGTCACGGGTCATTCCGTTACAACTCTCCCCTTTCGGTGAGAGACTGACACAGGTGGGAACCCCAAACGGGTTGACTCCGAAGTCAGTCAGTAGTTCCAGTCCTCCAATGCTGGTATCCATACTGTACCCCAAATAAATGGCTCCAAACTGAGCATTACTCACCCCGCCAACCTCTGCCTCTCTCAGAGAACACGCCTGCCGCTGGGGAGAGGCCTGGACTGGCCCTAATCCCTGGAGTCCTTTCAGCCGCTGTAGAGAAGGCAGGGTGGCTGGGCTCAGTCCATCATGCTGTTGGGGGTCTGGGCCAACTGCCCCCCCTTCCTGGGGTATACCAGTGGAGACTGAAGTCCCATCCACTGGTGCTAGGTGAAAACCCCCCCGGTGCTTGCAAAGCAAAGCCGACATCCTCCTGTCCCAGTCCCAGTCCTGTACCATTTTCTGGGGTTGTGTCAGTGGAGACTGGAGTCCCATCCACTACCCCAGGAACCCCCTCTTCTGATAGTTGGGAGCAGAGACCTGGGGCACTCTGCTCTGTTGCCAGCTCTTCCGCTGGGTTGCTGTGAGTGGAGACCACAGTCCTATCCACTACCACAGGGTCCCCCTCTTCTGCTAGTTGGGAGCAGAGGCCTGGGGCACCCTGCTCTGTTGCTAGTGATTCAGCTGGGGGTAAAAGCTTTACCACCTCAGCTTGTTGCTGGAGAGAGGGGCCAACCGCCCGGCTCTCTGGAACTCCACACCATCCGCTTCAGCTTTAGGGATGGCAATCTCCATTTTTTCCACTGCCGGTTTATCAGCCAGGAGTTCACAGTTGTCATATGAACTTTCCTCATAGTCCCAGGCAACGGGAGCCCCGCCCTGCTGCTGAGCCGAGTCTAGCAGCTGTCTGTAGGCAACCTCCAGCTCCCATTCTTGAATGGCCAGAAATTCTAAATCTTCCTGTGACCAGTGGCCTCCCGAGATATTCAATTTTTCCTCTCTGTGCTCCTTTATGTCCTCCAAGTGCCACTCCCGATTATCCCCGAAGTCGGGATCACTGGACATCCTCCAATACAACAATCCCAGGCCATCCGAGTCATAGCCTTCTGTGGGGCTGTCATCCGCTGACCACGGGCCTTTTTGGGCTACATACCACCGGAGGCTCTGTAGCTCTCATCCAGCTGCATCTCTGCTGGGATCAGCCTGCTTAACTCTGCTATCCACTCCTGCTTCGGTTGTTCCCCCAACAACAGCATTCGTACGTCATATTGCGGCCAGTACTTTGCATAGACGGAGGCAGGACCTTACCTTGGTGTTGCTGCTCCAGAGCTAGTGTTTCCTTCCAGAGTTGGCAACGAATCACATCCGACTATCCCAGCAGGGCTTCCTCTGATACTGGTCCTCTATGCTGTATCCGCATCTCTTGTAACCTCCTTTGGAATTCCTCTTCCATGGAGACTGGTATCTGCACCTCTCCTCTCTCTAGTTGGTGCCGCTGTGACTTCAGCTGCTGCAGCACTTCTTTGCTGTCGCAAGGTGGCATCTACAGCCGCTATAACCTGGTCTATGATCTCCGGTGGAGGATTAGGTCCATATTGTGGCAGTCCATGTTTAACAGCCCGATCAAAAAATTCTTCCTCAGGTACCTGTCTGTTACGCTGGGCCTCTTAGCTCTATTCATTTCGACAAGTTCTGCGATAATGTCCCTTTTCTTACGGTTGCTGGCCGGTCTGCCCCGGCTCTCCAGTAAGTCCATGAGGGAAGAGAGCTTCATCCGTTCATACAGCGTCTCCATTGTTCTGTGTCCTTGTAGCCGTCCCTCTGAAGATGGAATCACTCCACTGCTGTGCCACCAAATGTAACGGTCACCACCGTTTACAACCTTCCATCCAACCACGACAAGCTTATCTGACACACTCCGACAATACTACATACACGATCCATATCATTTTCCATAATCAAGACGAGACTGTGCTCTGTACTTGGTTTCAAATATATGAACCCTTTATTGGTTTTCTTTCCAGCTTATTTATACAGTACAATATGTTATAGCTAATCACACTACAATGCCATCTCCACCCCCCTATTCACACCATGGGGGGGGCTTCAATCATATTCTAAAAGACATTTCAAAATACAATTACACAATGCCTTGACCTCCGTCCACATAACTATGGCCAGTTACAAGGTAGACATGTCGGCATCGCTACTGACGAGATACATTACATTTCTAAATACAATCACACCTGAGCCTCAATACATTCCTCTATGAATAGAATTCAATTAAACTTTAGCATAACACAATCACAGTCTAACAGACATCTAGTTGAATAAGTTATCTAGACAGCTTTATCACACAATGGAAGAGACTTCATGTATTGTATTCTTTTTTTTTCATGCAGTCTGTTGGCTGAACGCAAAAAAAGAGATTGATCGGTGGGTATGCCCACCATTAGAATACCTCCCTTTCATCCACCCACTTCTAATGATGGGCATACATGCACCATTTAGATATGCCGAAGAATGGGGGCATCCTCCCGCAAAAAAGTTATATCGCTCACACACGGTCTGACTTTTTGACTGGCAAGCCCCCGTCGGAATTTCGACCGCTCTTTTTTTTTACTGTGGTGGGTGAAACCACCTCCTATGGGGCATTAGGCTAAATAAATCCTAAATAAAACATTAATCAAAATCGCTCCAAGTAAGGGAGAGGGTATCTGCCCCTAATGCTTCGGCATATCCAGAGGGAGATGCTCAGTTGTATGTAAGAAAAAGGAGGAATTTTTTTTAAGAACGAACTGTGGTGGTGAAACTTTGAATGGTACACCTAGTTTATATTGTTCCTACAGCAATGATAAGAAGTCTCTCCACCCCCTTCCACAGGGGGGCCCAAGGAGTCACGGAAACCACATTCCTTCTCTTTATGTATCGTGGGAGCAAAAGCTGCTAATTTACACAGACAGGAGCTGTCAAAAGAAGAGAGAAGAGACGCTAAATAAATCCTCAGAACCAAAATAAAACATTACAGAATATATAATTTTAACAGTAAGACCTTACGTCCTTCGGCTCCATACCATGATTATTATAGAGATGTGCAAAGCAAATACCAAAAAAAAACATTAAAACATTATTTAACGCAACCTGTGCCTAAAAAATATATATGCCGAAGCATGGGGGCATTCTCCCGCAAAAAAGTTATACCGCGTACACGCGGTTGAACTTTTCCACGGGCAAGCCTCCGTCGGAATTTCGACCATATGTACGCAACATAAAAAGTTATGCCGCGTACAAACAGTCAAACTTTTCCACAGGCAAGCCTCCGTCAGAATTTTGACTGTATGTACGCATCATTAGGATCCAAATCGCTCCTCCGCCCCTAATGCCCCCATGCTTAGGCATATATGCTATTTTTTTTTTAACTGTGGTGGTGAAATCACCTCCTACAGCGCTGGAGTCGCTGCTTTATGTATCGTGGGAGCAAACGATGTTGCTGTCACGCTAAATAAATCTGCGCTGCAACTGAATGGCGTACCTGCTAAGCAAATGATGGTTAACAACAAAACAAACATTACAGCATAACATACCATACCTGGAAAGCAAATACAATAAAACATAGTAAAAATAGACAGAACAATAGATATAGAACAATAGTGAGTGGACAGTAGAGAGTGAACATAAGAGAGAACAATAAAGAGAGAGGAGAAAAATACAACCACAACTATTTTGTGTTTTTGTGTGAGTTTTTTTTTTTTCCACTTTTTTCACTTTTATAAAAACTGCAAACTGAACATTGCAGATTATGGTTAGAGTTGAGCGAACCCGAACTGTAACGTTTGGGTTCGGTACGGACTTTGGTTTTTTTTTGTACCCGAACCCGAATAGTTGGAAAAAGTTTGGGTTCGGGTTCGGAGTTCGGCTATGTTATGGCGCGCTGCACGGTAGCCAATCGCCATTTGTTTTACTACTGTGACTAGGAAGTGATCACAGCACAGCCATGCCTACTAATGGCATGGCTGTGATTGGCCAGTGCAGCATGTGACCCAGCATGTGACCAGCCTCTATATCTGATCAGAGGCACACAGCACAGATCGTCACTCTGCTGTAGCTAGTGTAGGGAGAGGCTGCTGCTGCTGATTGAGGGACAGAGTTAAGCCCCGTACACACGGTCGGACTTTTGCCCAACCAACATCAAAATCCGACACTTTTCGCATTTGTCCGACCGTGTGTACGTTCCATCGGACCAACTTTTTTGGTTTTCATCGGACTAAAAGTTTGGTATGCGAACGGACCAACTTTCCGCCCACAAATGTCTGATGGTGCAAAGTCCGACCGTGTGTACAGAAAACCATCGGACTTTTGTACAAAGTTAAAATGCGCATGCTCCGAAGTAAAGAGCAGCCGGAAGCCTTCTGTCTAGTAAAACTAGCGTTTGTATTAGAAAAAGAACATTTGTGACGCGGCAAGTTTCGAAATCTAGAAAAGCAGCGCATATTATCATTTTCTTTATAATGCCATAATCTTAAAACCTGCTTTGCTGGTGATACGGACGGATTAAAAACAAATGTATTTACTTTTGATTAGTGTATTTTGTTTATATAAATCAAGCAAATTTCAAGATTCTTTTGTGTGTCAACTTCTAACAACCCCATTATCCCTTATTATTTATGATGGTCAAAGTACCAACTACTCTATTTGTGTCCCTTTAATTTGAGCAAAGGACCTGCCTACTCACAAACTGACATTTGACTTTACACACATAATCCAAGACACCTTCACATCATCCATTTATTTAAAATAAAATATCCTAAATCATGACAGATCCAAAACAACAGGAAGGCAGCAAGAGAACAAATGGTGGACTTTGCAAAGCCTCTGTACCCCAGGGCATACATAAATATTTGTTTTTTAATCTCAAAACTTGGTGACCTGAGAATTACATTAACTATAGGGAGCACCAGAAGATCATGGACTCAAAAAGATGGGGAGCAGCAGCAGAAGACATGTCTGTCCCCAGGCTGTGGTACTTCAACAGGCTGATATTTTTTGCCTACCAAACTGAACCACGCACAACACTATCCACACTTCTATCCCCATCATCTGAGGCCATTTTTTTTCTTTGTCACTCCCATCACAATAATACAATCCACAAAAATATTAAAGATACATATTTTCGCCCATTTCTCGTTCAATAAAATTATCCCTAAAATGGATCTAAATGGATAAAATTTTCCACACAAATTAACAACCCATCCAAATATGGTCCAAAGCATTATCTTGGTGCCCAAATTAGTAGCCCCTAAATCCTGGGCTCTGAGTTGGCCACTGACCCCCATGCTGCTGGTGTGGGTGGGCTTGCTGGGGTGGGTAGGTTGGCTGTTGTGGGTAGGATGGCTGTTGTGGGTAGGTTGGCTGGTGTGGGTAGGCTGGGTGGGCTTGGTAACTTGTCTGGGTTTGGTAGGCTGGCTGTGGTTGGTAGGCCTGTTGTTGAGTAGCTGGAGGTGTGTGATCTAAATCACAGACATGGGAATTAGGGTTTAGCTCACGTTTCCTGGCCTTGCTAAGGAGCTGTACCATGATCCCCTCACATAGCTCCCTTTGATCTGCCTCTATTTCTCTCAGCTTGTTGGCAATGAAACAGCCAAACCCTTCTGCACTATCGGGTGCTGAGGTGATGACCGATGTGGCCCTACTTAGAAATTCAGCAGTGGCGTCATCTAGCTGTTGCCTCTTCTTGGCCCTTTTTCTAGGAGGGTTTAGTGTAGGGATTCAGCATTGTGTTGACAGGCTGCTGGGCCAAGGTCCTGTGTGTGAAAAAGGAGCATCATTTGAGTTTTGTTGCCATCATAACAACACATTAACATCATAGTATATTTGAATGGCCAGTTTTGGAATAATACTAGACCTGGGTAAAGCTGAGCTCCTCATCATCATCCTGTGTTGGTTCTGCCTCAGTATCTGTGGCCTCTGCTGATAGGGAGGGTAGTGTGGATAGATGTTTTCTTGGCTCAGTTTGGTCCTTTAAAAACATCAGGCTGTTGAAGTACCACAGTTTGGGTACATAAACGTCATCTGCTGCAGCTCCCGATCTTTTCGATCCCTCGACCTTCTTTAGCTACCTGAGAAACGTGCTCCTCAGGCTCCCAATTTTAGCTTTAATTTGTGTTGCGTTGGCCCTGGGGTACATAGTCTTCGCTTCTGCCACCAATGTATCTATTGCTGCCTGTCTTTTATTTTTATTAGAATAATCTTTATGTTTGGACTGCCACAGACAGGTTTGCGATCTGTAGAGTTCGATAAAAGCAGTGACGAATGGATGTGAATTTAGTTTTCCACCCTTAGCTTTTGGCATGATTTTGACCTGATCTCTGCAATAAAGGTTACAATACAACCAATAAGTGCTTGCTTTGAGTTCCTAACATGCTTATACAATGTATGTTTGGTTCTGTAAGCTAAATCATGCAGTAACCACTAGTGTCACAATGTATTCACCTACCTTTGTTCAGTGTATTCCTTTGGCTTGACGTGGAGTCGCAACGATGGATTCGTTCATGCGTCCGGGACCTCGACCGCTCGTTATTGATTTATATAGCCTGCGCATGCGTGAAGCTCCGCTCTACGTGCGTCATGACGCTGGGGCGTGACCACATTCTTTTTTATTCCTGCGACATTCTGTGAGGTACATGTGTGAGGGAGAAGATGATGGCGCAGTCAACGAATACGAACAGGCCCCGCAGTGGAGGAGTTTATATTAAGCACAAGGCCACCCCCATGAGCAAGGGGGAGATGGTGGAGATGGTGCGCATCTTTGAGAAATACGATTACGATTGCAAAATGGAGAACTATGATAGACCCAACAGCCATAAAGACTGAGTTCTGGAGAAGGTCCTCGCAGTATTGGAAGGAGATTATGGGGTAAAACGAACGAAAGACCAAATCAGAAAACGATGGTCAGATTTGAAGCACAGAGAGCAAGAACATTTGGACTCCATTCACCGCACCATTATCAAAAAAAGTAAGTACATGTAATTATCTAAATATGTGTCTGTACATTAGAGATGGATTTTATTTAATGGGGATTTGTTATTGTGAGGGCTCCAGAAGAAGATAATGCAAGTTTTAATGTAGTTCATTATAATTTGAAAGTTGTTCTTTCTGTCTTGGCTACTTTTCTGGAATAATTAATATACTGTATTCTAATGTTTTCCACAGAAAAAAGGCAAAGAGAAAAACACCACAGGGGACAAAGGGAGGCTTCCCTTGGCCGGGCTCCAACAGGGGAGACAACATGACCAAAATCACCCCCAAAACGTAAGCACAAAATTATATAATTACCATTTTCACAGCGACAGGGGTGTTTATAGGTAGGACAAAGACAATGGGCTTAGGCCATATCTTAACCACTTGCTTACTGGGCACATAAACCCCCTTCGTGCCCAGGCGAAATTTCAGCTTCCGGCACTGCGTCGCTTTAACTGACATTTGCGCGGTCGTGCGACGTGGCACCCAAACAAAATTGGCGTCGTTTTTTTCCCCACAAATAGAGCTTTCTTTTGGTGGTATTTGATCGCCCATGCGGTTTTTATTTTTTGCGTTATAATGAAAAAAAGAGCGACAGATTAAAAATATATATATATTTTTTACTTGTTGCTATAATAAATATCCCATTTTTTTTTTTTTTATATATTTTTTTCTCAGTTAAGGCCGATACGTATTCTTCTACGTATTTTTGTAAAAAAAAAAAAAAAAAATCACAATAAGTGACTGCTTTGCGCAAAAGTTATAGCACCTACAAAATAGGGGACATAATTATGATTTTTTTTTTTAGATTTTTTTTTTACTAGTAATGGCGGCGATCTGCGATTTTTATTGGGACTGCGATATTGCGACGGACACATCGGACACTTTTGACACATTTTTGGCGCCATTCACATTTATACAGCGACCAGTGCTATAAAAATGCACTAATTACTGTATAAATGTGACTGGCATTGAAGGGGTTAACACTAGGGGGTGAGGAAGGGGTTAAATGTATTGCCTGGGTGTGTTCTAACTGTGTGGGGGGAGGGGGGTGACTGGGGGAGGTGACCGATGCTGTCTCCCTATGTACAAGAGAAACAGCATCTGTCACCTCACTGACAGGACGTGAAGCTCTGTGTTTACACTCAGAGCTCCACGTCCCTGCTCTCTCACCGACGATCGCGTGTACCTGACGGACATCGCGGCCGCCGGGTACACGCATCGGATCCTCGGTGATGCGTCGGGACTGTTTTTCCCTGCCGCGCGCCACCCTGTGGCGCGCGCGCGGGGAATTACAAGCAAATCACGTCCAAAGACGTGACCCCGGCGCCTCAGGTCCGCGCTGTTCACGTATTTTGTTAATAGCGCGGACCTGAAAACGTTAAGGGGTAAAATCAACTTTATGTTAGATGTGTGGCTCATCACTGACCATTAATGATGCATTTGAATGCTAGACATGGGTAGAGGAGAGGCTCTGGGGATCAGAGTCACAGAGAGTCACGCCTGCTAGATTTAACATCATATATCCCATATTGCCATTGCAAACAAGAGTGATGCGTGTCATCTGCCTGATTTTTTTAACCACTTAAGACCCGGACCAATACGCTGGTAAATGACCCAAAGTGTTTTTGCGATTCGGCACTGCGTCGCTTTAACAGACAATTGCGCGGTCGTGCGACGTGGCTCCCAAACAAAATTTGCGTCTTTTTCTTCCCACAAATAGAGCTTTCTTTTGGTGGTATTTGATCACCACCTTTTATTTTTTGCGCTATATACAAAAATAGAGCGACATTTTTGAAAAAAACACACTATTTTTTACTTTTTGTTAAAAAAAAAATCAAATAAACTAAATTTTAGTCAAACATTTAGGCCAAAATTTATTTAGCCACAAAAAATCGCAATAAAAAAAAATAGCTACCTAGCGGGAACAGCGACACTAATACAGCGATCAGAAAAATGATCGCTTAGTGACGCTGGCAATAGGGAGTGAAGGGGTTAACTAGGGCGGTGATCAGGGGGTTAAAACTTTATTAGGGGGGTGGGGGGTTTATCCTGAACCTAACACTAACTGATTTTACACTGCCTGTCACACTGACACTAAATGCAGTGATTAGATCACTGCATTCAGTGACACTGTGACAGGGGGGGTGGGGGGGCAGATCGCAAGGGGTTAAGTATGCCTATGTGTGTGTGTCAGTGTAATGTTGGTGCACACTTACTGTGAGGTGTTCCTCTCATCGCAGCGGTTGGAAATACCGCTGCGATGAGAGATTACATCACTTCCCCCTTCCTGTGTTAACACAGGAGGAGGAAGTGACAGGGCGGGAGAGCGCAGCGATTGGCTGGGAGCGATCGCGGGGGGGCGGGTAAACACGGATCGCTCCCGGAGACACGGTGACCTCCGCACGCCGCGGAGGGGGTCCCGATCGGACCCCCGACCTGCTACTGGGCGAGGACGTAAATTTACGCCCTTGTGCCCATCCGTGCCATTCTGTGGCCGTAAATGTGCGTGCGGAGGTCCTTAAGTGGTTAATGTGGCCAATATAGAGATTTGTACCCACTTTTTAAATGACATCATACTCCTGTTCCATAAAATGTTGTATATTATAATAATGCATAGTGTAGTGCACTAGTCTCGAGCAAACTTTTTCACCAGGGCAAGGTTTGTATACTTAAAAAGCAGCAAATGTGATTCTGGTAATATAATGTAATTTAGGGGTGGCTTCATGGATGTTTTATTTTTTAATTTTAGAGGATCAGGAGTGTGGTCAGCACCAACCTTTGCAGGATAATGATGATAGTGCCGGACCCAGCAAAGAGCCACCAGTGGACAGCACATACCCAGACACCAGATATGCTGAGGGTGAAGGAGTGCAAGAAATCCAAGATGAGCCTTTGAAAGCTGTTGTTTGCCCCAGTAAGTTTTTTTAACATGTGCTTTCCAATATCAATACATGGTTACTGATTATATGTCCACTACAAACACGCCCACAACACAGTAGCAAATTATGTAGTGCATTCAACATTTGAGCATGTAGAAGGGAGAGGTGGCAGTGTTTAGGTAGCTGCACGTGAAGACACATGGATATGCACCTTGTAAAAGATTTTCTGAGTATATCTGTAGTGTGTACATTACCTAGTAGTGTAGCTGTATTTAGAAGAGCAAGCAGATTGCAAGCACCAATTGAGTGTCTATGTTTAGGTAAGTATTTTCATAAAGTAGCCCTGATTAATAATGTGTCCCTATGTTTTTTGCCTCAGTCACTTGACCATCAAACCCATTCTAATTTATTATCTTCTTCCAAGGCCACCAACTACCAGGATGCACTATTGGTCGGATCAGTGCTGATATGCTGCAGGCAATGACAGAGCTTGAAAATCTAAAGGAGGCTGCCACTGGTGTTCAGAGATGAATCAGAGATTATTACGACCTGTTAGATACATTTTAGCTGTTTTTTTTGACGTAGGTTTATAGTTTACATTTTTCCCTCCTATTATTTAACAGGCTGAGTTTTTTTATTTGTTTAGAAATGGCACTAATTCACTTTGCAATACGCAGATGTTAGCAAATGTGAGTTTTTAGGCTATTTCAATACTGTAATCGCTTGTTATTTTCCCAAAAATTGTTTTTGTTTTTGGTGTTATTTAAGTGTCTCAGCTGAGTTTTTATCCACTCCTCTTCTTCTGGTGCTTTAAAAAAACAGTATTGCAATTTTGAAGGGCTATACCTTAAAATTTTTGACATATGCACATCCAAAAAAACACAATGTACCTATGGCAAAAGTGAAACATCTTGTCAATATGACCCTGGGAATGCACCAGGAGAAGGAGAGTTGGGAAAGACTGTGCTAAGAGGCATTTTGCATCAAACGCAGTTCCGTTCATTTTGGGGTGCATTTTTGTATGCAACAAGGATGCAGGCACAGTGTTTGACATGCACTCCATTAAGGTTCTGGTCGGCTCTAGCTCACAACATGGTAGTCCATTTCAGGTGCTAAGGATGACTGCATGTTGTGAGCTACAACCAACCAGAACCCTCGGAGCTCATGGAGAGCACTCTGCATGCATTTTTACCCCACAAAAAAGGCTACACAGAATGAACAGAACTGCATCTGGCCATACATTGTGTGTCTATAATAATATTTTGTGACGAGAATTAAGCCAAAAATGTTTGAATTTCTGCTGTAAACACTTGGCAAGGTATATTGCTCTGTTGGAAAAGATGCATGTTTATCGCAAAAATAATAACAACCTAATTATTGTGTTCTTCATGACCTACCACTGTTTTGTACTTTTGTAAAAGACAAAAATGGCACATTGGATTGTGCTGGTTTAAAAAGGAATGCTTTTGCAAAAAAAGGTGTGGCTTCTTATGTATTATTCTAAAAGGGTGTAGCAGAGCCCTAAAACATAATAATACTCAACATAGATGTATTGAAGTTTAGAAAGGTGATTTTTCACATCTGCTTGTTTTCCTAAAGCTTAGGCAATTCTCTCAAAACTTCAAAGGACATTAAAAAAAAAAGAACAGTAGCTCAAATTTTTAATTTTTAAGAGGAAAAGAAACTATAGAGAACAAACTCTCCAGGACATTTTGCTGCCAAGGCACTTCCCCTCTACCAACAAAGTAGTCCATATACTGCTCACGCACAAGACGTGCATTCTGGGAGGAGACAGCAGGTCGGGTAAGTTGCAGGGCTGGCATTACTGCGTCTTCAGCTGCCCGTCCACCTGAGGGGTCATCAGTATTGCCAGACCCAATGTAGTTGGTAGCATTCCTCCGTAGAAAGTTGTGGAGGATGCAGCAGCACAACACCACTTGGTTCAGCTTGTATTCAGCCAAGTGAATGGCAGTAAGAAATAGCCGAAAACGACTTGACATAATGCCAAAGGCGTTTTCAACCACCCTTCTGGCACGTGACAGTCTGTAGTTATAGATCCATTGCTCAGGGGTGAGGTTCCTCATCGGAAAGGGCTTCAACAGATGTTCCCCAAGAGCAAAGGCATCATCTGCCACAAAGACAAAGTTGAGGCCCTCCACGTTGTCCTGCGCAGGTGGCAAACTTAAGGTGCCATTCGTAAGACGCTGGTAGAATTCGGTATGAGACATCACACCTCCATCAGAATGACGCCCATTCATACCAACATCAACATAAAGAAACTCATAGTTTGCAGAAACGATAGCAAGAAGAACTATGCTGTTAAAGCCCTTGTAGTTATAAAAATAAGAGCCAGAGGCCAGCGGAAGAACAATTCTGACATGTTTGCCATCAATGGCACCCCCACAATTGGGAAAATTCCACAGATTGGCAAACTGGGCCGCAACATCCTGCCATTGCTCAGGGTTGGAAGGAAACTGTGGAGTCAAACAAAGAACAATTAGTTACTACTTGAGCATAATAAATTGCAAGCTATTTTTACACATACATTATAGGGGCAACATAACAAGGAAACAATTCAAGCAGTTTGTGGACTAAAAATTAGATATAATTCTCATTTATATGCTTCATGACTCCCTCTGGTGGCACATTCCAAAAATGTTAGGGAGATGAGGTTGAATGTTTAAAGTTTGGGGAGTGGTAAAAAATCTCTTCTTTTCAATGTGACCAATATGGTGAACAAATGAAGGTTAATGTTGCAAGCCATTCTGGTTTTTGGGATTGGCACACCAGAGGCAACAGATTAACATAACATATACAAAAACACACAAAACAAAAAACATATAATTCTCAAAAAATGGGACAAATATGACAAGCAGAAAAGGGGTATAATGCAGATATGTTTTGCTAGAGTACACAAATAGTTGGATCAGGTGATTCAGTATTTGGGGAAGGGGAAGGTTAATAAACAGTTTGTGCACCCCAAAAAATTAATTCTGCCACTCTGCTGGCAGTTAAGGATAACAATTTGAAGATGCCCTAGTTTATAAGGGTTGTTAAGGGAAGGCCAATAACAAATTGGGTCCCAGGGTAGCTTGCTAGGGAGGTAAGTGAAGGCAAATATCTATTTAGGGCAAGGAAAATTAGTCAGCATGCCACCAAATTAAAAATTAATTGGACAGATTATAACAAGAATGGGACAGAAAAATCTGGAAATGGATACAATGTGATATCAAATAAAATAACTTACCCAAATATAGTCCTTCTGCAGGACTTGAATAATGGCACAGCAAGTTTCAGGAATTATGTGTCCCAGAGCCTGGGGAGATATCCCAGTCGTAAATTTGATGTCCTGGAGGCTTCTCCCTGTCGCCAAATAGCGCAAAGTGGCTATGAGCCGTTGCTCTGCAGGAATAGCAGGCCTCATACAGGTGATCTTCTTGGTGATATACAGGGACAGCAAGTTTAAAAGATGCTGGAAGCAGGAATCTGACATCCTAAGATAGTTCCTAAAATCATTAGGATTGTTTTCTTGCAGCTCCCTGAGCAATGGCATATGGGAAAATTCTTCCCGGCGAAGCAACCAATTTTTGGTCCAAACAGTCCTCCTCCTACTCCTGGACCTGGACCGGGCTTGAGCAATAGCCAGAACTCCAAGACCATAAACAGCACGCTCTCTCGCAGGATCGCGCAACATCTCGGAATTTGGCGAACGGACACAAACGATCAGAAACGCACGAAACAGGAAATGTGGAAAGCACTCACACGAAACCTCAACTAACTATAGAGTAGCTGAAGGAACGCAACGGGTGACATCTGAGAATTTCACTTCCTCTTTTAAATGCTCGGCATTACGTTGAAACGTCACTACGTACGTGTTGGTTGCCGGAAAAGTCAGAGTGTGTGTATGCTATGGGTGTGATCGGACAAATCCAAGGGAAGTTTTGTTGGATGTCCGACCGTGTGTACGGGGCTTTAGTTAGGTTTATCCTGCTTCATTGTGTTTTAGCTAGGTTAGGGACAGGCTGCTGCTGATTGAGGGACAGTGTCAGATCGGTTTATCCAGCTTCACAAATCAACAACAGCACTGTTTATTTCTGTCAGATCTGTGCATTACATTGTTTCAGTGTGCTTAAGCTAGGATAGGGACAGGCTGCTGCTCATTGAAGGACAGTGTCAGATAGGTTTCTCCTGCTTCAAAAATCAACAACAGCACTGTTTATTTCTGTCAGATCTGCATCTTACCGTTTACATCGTTTCAGTGTGCTTAAGCTAGGATAGGGACAGGCTGCTGCTCATTAAGGGACAGTGTCAGATAGGTTTCCCCTGCTTCAAAAATCAACAACAGCACTGTTTATTTCTGTCAGATCTGCATCTTACTGTTTAAGGACTGTGCATTACATCGACAAGCAGCCTGTCCTATCTGACACTGAGGGACAGTGGCAGATAGGTTTATTCTGCTTCAAAAATCAACAACAGCACTGTTTATTTCTGTCAGATCTGCATCTTATAGTTTAGGGACAGGTTCCAGCTATTTGCTATAGGGACAGCAATATATAGGTGACTCTCTGCCTATTTCACCAGCACTGCACCTGTCACCTGTGATATACTGTGTGTGTCCAGTACATTGTTTAGGCTCAGGTTCCTGCTATCTCCTATAGGGAATATAAATATATAGGTGAATCTCTGCCTATTTCACCAGCACTGCACCTCTCCCCTGTGATATACTGTGTGTGTCCAGTACATTGTTAAGGGAGAGGTTCCAGCTATATCCTATAGGGACAGAAATATATAGGTGACTCTCTGTATATATTTCACCAGCACTGCACCTCTCACCTATGATATACTGTGTGTGTCCAGTATATTGTTTAGGCCCAGGTTCCTGCTATCTCCTATAGGGACTATAAATATATAGGTGACTCTTTGCCTATTTCACCAGCACTGCACCTCTCACCTGTGATATACTGTGTGTGTCCAGTATATTGTTTAGGCCCAGGTTCCTGCTATCTCCTATAGAGACTATAAATATATAGGTGACTCTCTGCCTATTTCACCAGCACTGCACCTCTCACCTGTGATATACTGTGTGTGTCCAGTATATTGTTTAGGCCCAGGTTCCTGCTATTTCCTATAGGGACTAGAAATATATAGGTGACTCTCTGCCTATTTCACCAGCACTGCACCTCTCACCTGTGATATACTGTGTGTCCAGTATATTGTTTAGGCCCAGGTTCCTGCTATCTCCTATAGCGACTAGAAATATATAGGTGACTCTCTGTATATTACACCATATTACACTATTGTTGTATTTAAAAAACACCCATTTAGGGCAAGATCCTACATTTGCGAAATATGAGGAAAATGTCAAATAAGGGACGTGGCCACGGTCGTGGTGCTGCTGGTGCAGCTCCCGTTACAGGGAGAGGAAGTGGTCGATCTGTGCCAGCTACAGGCACAAGTGAAACACCTTTCTCAGGTGTGAGTAGGAGACAGAGCCTGCAGCGGTATTTGGTCAGGCCTAATCCAGCTCTACGGATGTTGAGGCCAGGAGCAGAACAGGCGGTAGTAGATTGGGTTGCTGGCAGTGCCTCCAGTTCCTTCACATTGTCTCCCAACGCAGCAGGGGCACCGCCAGCACCTCAGAAGGCAGGGTTGGCATGGCCGAAATGTGGAAAAGCTTTGTCAGCACGCCAAAACAAACAGCACCACCAGCTGATATGGAACGTTTTAGCAGGAGGCAGCATTTCAGCAACATGGTGGAGCAGTATGTGTGCACACGCCTACACGTACTGAATGACGGCTATGCCCCCTTAAACTTCTGGGTCTCCAAATTGGGCACATGGCCTGAGCTTGCCCTTTACGTCTTGGAGGTGCTGGCCAGTGTATTGTCTGAACATGTATTTAGCACGGCAGAGGGCCCCCACGGCAGGGGGCAGGGGGCGCAGCCGCCTGTCCAGAGCCAATGTGGACAAGCTCACGTTGATTAAAATGAACCAGGCATGGATCCCAGAGGACTTGTCCGTACCTTGTGCAGAATAGACACCGGGCCGGCCTTACCCAGTCATTGTTTTTTTTCTGATCTTTCTAGGGTTGCCATCTCATCCCTTTAAAAGCAAAAACATATTAACTACACAGGTTCTCTGGCTGATTAAGGTGCTGCTAATTAACCACTTTGCAACCGCCCTATAGACAAAGTACGTCTACAGGGCGGTTGCTTAACTCTAAGTGGCCATTAATTAACGGCTTCTTAGAATCGCGCTCCCGCGCGCCCCCTGAGGCGCGCACACGGGAGCATCCGTGACTGCCGGGTCCTGAGGACCCGGCGCATCACGGATCACGGTAAATTGTCGCTGATAGGGGCGATTTACCACGTGATCGCTCCGTCCAATGACGCCAGTTCCTCCCTCCTCTCTCTGTACCGATCGGTACAGTGTGAGAGGAGAGGGGAGGGAGCGGATGTCAGCGGCAGTGCTGTGGGCTGGATCTGTGACAAATGTAGTCACAGATCCATCCATCCATCCATCCCTCCCTGCTCAGCCATCCCTGCTGCAATACTCTGCAATACTGGGCAATACTCGGCTGGGCATACTCTGCAATACTCTGGCAATACTCTGGGCATACTCTGGCAATACTCTGGGCATACTATGCAATACTCTGGGCATGCTCTGCAATACTCTGGACATACTCTGCAATACTCTGGGCATACTCTGACAATACTCTGGCAATACTCTGGGCATACTCTGGGCATACTCTGGCAATACTCTGGCAATAATCTGGGCATAATCTGGCCATACTCTGCAATACTCTGGGCATACTCTGGGCATACGCTACGATACTCTGGGCATACTCTGCGATACTCTGGGCATACTCTGGGCATACTCTGCAATACTCTGGGCATACTCTGCAATACTTTGGGCATACTCAGGGCATACAGCGCCCCTGTCTCCGTGAGCTTGCATGCAGAAGCGAATGCATACGCAAGTCCCGCCCACATATGAAAACAGTGTTCAAACCACACATGTGAGGTATCTCTGCGAACGTTAGAGCGAGAGCAATTGGCCCTAGACCTTCTCTGTAACTAAAAACATGTAACCAGTAAAAATATTTAAAGCGTCGCCTATGGGAATTTTTTAAGTGCCGAAGTTTGGCGCCATTCCACAAGCGTGAGCAATTTTGAAGGGTGACATGTTAGGTATCTATTTACTCGGCGTAACTTTATCTTTCATATTATGCAAAAACATTGGGCTAACTTTAATGTTTTTTTTTAAAAGCACAAAACTGTTTTTTTTTTTTTCCAAAAAAAACGCGTTTGAAAAATTGCTGTGCAAATACCATGCGCGATGAAAAGTTGCAACGACCGCCATTGTATTCTCTAGGGTCTCTACTAAAAAGCATATATAATGTTTTGGGGTTCTATGTAATTTTCTAGCAAATAAATGATGATTTTTACATGTAGGAGAGAAATGTCAGAATTGGCCTGGGTGCTCCCTGCATGTTGGGCCTCTGTATGTGGCCACACTGTGTAAAAGTCTCACACATGTGGTATCGCTATACTACACTATGTGTTTTGGGGTGTAATTTGTGGTATGTATATGCTGTGTGTGAGAAATAACCTGCTAATATGAGAATTTGATGAAAAAAAAATCTTGATTTTGCAAAGAATTGTGGGAAAAAATTACAACTTTAAAAAACTCACCAGGCCTCTTTCTAAATACCTTGGAATGTCTTCTTTCCAAAAAGGGGTCATTTGGAGGGTATTTGTACTTTTCTGGCATGTTAGGGTCTCAAGACATGAGGCCGCGTACACACGATCGAATTTGTCCGCTGAAAACGGTCCGATGGACCGTTTCAGCAGACAAATCCGATCGTGTGTACGGGCTAGCGGACAGGTTTGTCCATCGGACAAATTTCAAAGCATGCTTTGAAATTTGTCCGCTACAAACCTGTCCGTCGGATATGTCCGCTGGTTAGTACGGGAAACCAGCAGACATATCCTCCCGCACATGCGTCGTATCCTGTGAATGGATCCGACGCATGCACGCGGAAGTGTTTACTTCCTGGTGCGGTGACGTAGCGGTGACGTGGCGGCGTCAACGTCACCGCCGCGTCACCACGCTGTCTGCCGGCGGGGATTTTGATCCGATGGTGTCCGTCGGACAAGTTTGAGCGGACATATCTCATCGTGTGTACGAGGCCTGAGAGAAGCTGTCAGTACATCAGGTGTGATGAAGTTGATACATTTTCAGTAATTGGTACCATAGCTTGTAGACCCCATAACTTTCACCCAGACTAAATAATATCCAACATTTTATTTTTTTATTTTTACCAAAGATATGTAGCAGTAAAATTTTGTTCTTTTTTCATTAATAGCAAAAAAAACGCAGAGGTGATCAAATACCACCAAAAGAAAGCTCTATTTGTGGGAAAAAAGGACAAAAATTTCATTTGGTTACAGTGTTGTATGACTGAGTTATTGTCATTCAAACTGTGAGAGCACCGAAAGCTAAAAATTGGTCTGGTTTTAAGGGTGTTTAAGTGCCCAGTGGTCAAGTGATTAAACTCACTTGGTGCCTTATCGACAGTAAATTAGCCCCAGAACCTGTGTAATTACTCTGTGTTCGGGTTTAAAGGGATGAGGTAGCAACCCTAGATCTTTCTCACTCTTTTGGGGTTTACCCTAATTTAAAAAAAATATATATATTAAAAACCAAAACCTGCTGTGTTGGCTACCTCCTCCTCCTCCTCCTCCACCTACACCGCCACATCCATCTCAACCTCCTAATACATATGGACCTCCTCCTCCTAGGTCAAAATGATTTTATTTTTTGTTTTTATTTTTTTTATCTTTTTTATGTTATTTTAAGTTATTTCCCTATCCACATTTATTTTCAGAGTACTTGCCATGCTCTTCTTGACATTTTTCTGCCATTTTCAGCCCTCCAACCCTTTCCCTTCGTTTTTTAGAGACATTTTTGTAGTCAAAAGTCCAGGTCCCCATTGACTTCAATGGGGTTCGGGTTTGGCTCAAAGTTCGGGTCGGGTTCGGGTCCCGAACCCAAACTTTTTTTTTCAAAGTTCGGGTCCGAACATCCAGGTGTCCGCTCAACTCTATGGTCTCTCAAAATGTGATGCCCATCACATCTTCCGAGACCCTGTGTTAGGCCTCGTACACACGATCGGACATATCCGATGAAAACGGTCCGCGGACCATTTCCATCGGATATGTCCGATCTGGAGTTTGATCCGATGGCGTGTACACACCATCGGATCAAATTCCCCGCCGGCGGACGGCGCGGTGACGCGGCGGTGACGTTGACGCCGCCACGTCACCGCTACGTCACGCACCAGGAGGTAAAACACAATCCATTCGGCGGCAGCGCGGCGGCGGTGCGGGACGATATGTCTGCTGGTAAGTGTACTAACCAGCAGACATGTCGGGCGGACAGATTCCCACCGGATAGATTTCAAAGCATGCTTTGAAATCTGTCGGGTGGAGAAATCTGTCCGCTAGCCCATACACACGAGCGGATTTGTCTGCTGAAACGGTCCATCGGACCGTTTTCAGCGGACATATCCCCTCGTGTGTACGAGGCCTTAGTGTGCCTAGGACTGTGTGGTGCTGTACCCTACGCTAAAACTCGTGTGTGGTAGCGTTTGAAACATACACCAATGCAAAGACCAGGGTGGTCAAAACAGGAGGGACAATAAAAGCGCGTGTCACGCCTAAATCCACGTTTGCTGCAGACACAACATCTTCTTTGGGGGGTTCTTTGGGTAGGGGTCCTAGGGAGGACAAAAGGAAACTGCCTCCCATACAACTGGCTCACTGCATTTGCATTGGGAAGATGGGGCACAGCACCGTCTGGAAACAGAAGAGCTCCGACAATCTCTTCCTGGAATTTTAGGGAGGATCCAGCCCATCCTGGAGCTCTGTATAGCACATGAGCATTCAGCAAAGCCAATTGAAACAAATATACAGACACTTTTTTGTACCAACGTCTGGCCTTACTGGCAATTAGGTACGGTGCCAACAACTGGTCATTGAGGTCCACCCCTTCCATGTTAAGGTTGTACTCGTGGATACAGAGGGGTTTCTCCACAAAACCAGTCGCCGTAGAAATTTGGACTGCCGTGTCTGTGTGAAGTGAGGACAGAACGAAAACATTCCCTCCACTTCACTGCTAACAAATTATTACACTGTAAACAGGCTCTCTCCCCCCGAATAAGACGGGATTCTACAAGCCGTTGGGGGAGCCCCCGGCAATTAGGTCACACGGTGCCATATGCGCCAATTCCATAATCAAAAAGGTGACTAAAAAGTGGCACGCTTGTGTAATAATTGTCCACGTACAAGTGGTACCCCTTTCCGAATAAGGGTGACACCAATTCCCACACTATCTTACCAGCGCTCCCTATGTAATCTGGGCAGTTCTCCGGCTCTACGTGGCTATCTTTTCCCTCGTAAAACATAAAGCTAGATGTATAGCCTGTTGCCCTGTCACAGAGCTTATACATATTGACCCCGTATCTGGCACGCTTGCTGGGAAGGTACTGCTTGAAAGACAAACGGACAGAAAACTTATTCAGGTACTCATCAACACAGACAACTTGATGGGGATTATACAAGGCAGCAAAACGTTCATTGAAGTGGTTTATGAGGGGGCTGAATTTTGTAGAGCCGATCGTATCCAGGGCCTCCCCGAGGACGACAGAGTTCATTGTCACTGAAATGCATGAACCGCAAGATCTGCTCGTATCGTGTCCTGGTCATGGAGGCAGAGAAAATGGGCATATAGGGGCAGATTCACAGACATTTTGCTTAGCGTAGCGTATCAGAAATACACTACGCCGCCGTTTTTTACCTTGCTCTACGTGGAATTCAGGTAGATTTTCTCCGGTAAACGACGGCGGCGTAGTGTATTTCTCCCGTCTCAATCCATCTGTGCGAGTAGGGGGCGTGAAACATTTAAATTAGGCGCGTTCCCGCGGCGATCGATCTGCGCATGCTCCGTTCGCAAATTTCCCGCCGTGCATTGCGCGAAATCACGTTGTGACGTCATTCGTTGTTTATGTAGCGTACTTTACGGCCGATCCACGTCCCGACGAGTTACGTAAACAAAATAAAAATTTAAATAAATTCGAAGCGGGAACGACGGCCATACTTAACATGGGCTACGTAAAGTTAGAGCAGCAAAAAGCTGCTCTAACATTACGTAGTAAAAAATAGACGAAAACGATTGCGACGCCCGCTCGTATGTTTGTGAATCCCCGTAAAAACACATTTGCATATCCCGACGCACCAAAACGACGCAAACTCCTCCCAGCGGCCGCAAATAGATGGCAGCGTAGATCCGAAGGCTTACGAAGACGTAAGCCTCTCGGATCGAAGCCCGAAGCCGGCGTATCATGGTTTGAGGATTCAAACTAGTGATACGCCGCGCGAAATTTGAAATTACTCCTGTCTAACACCAGTTAGACAGGCGTAATTGTTTTGTGAATCTGCCCCATAGTGAATTGGGTGAGTGGACCAATATAACCGCAGCTCACTCTTTTTAGTAATGCCCATGAGGAGGGATAGGCCCAGAAAGATATTAAATTCGGAAACCAAAATTGGTTTCCAATCTCTGGCAAGGGACAGCTGGGGATTAGCGGCGATGTATTGACCAGCATACAAATTGCTTTGGTCCACAATAGACCTATAGAGATCTTCGATGAAAAACAGAGAATAAAAATCAAGTGACGTAAAATCAACTGTTTCCACCTGAATTCCGGGTTGGCCAGTGAATGGGGGAAGTACGGGTGCTGCAGAAGTGGTGGGTACCCAATTGGCGAATGCAGCAGGAAGGGCACTATGGGCACGACAGGCCTGTCTTTGTCTTCTTCTTCTTCTTGGTGGCAGCGGGACACTACTTGTGCTTGTCACCTCGCCAGCTTGAACTGCACTTATGGGACTCGCCACATCACCACGTGATACTGCAGTGCTGGATGTACGGCCAGGATGTACTGGTGCTTGCCAGTTCACCAGAAGGAATAGCGGTGCTAGTACTTCTCTGCTCTATACGAGAGCCTTGCGGTTCTTCCACCTCAGCGACAGCAGAAGATCAGGGTCTGGTACGCCTGACCTTAGCAGGGACCACAACTCCTTTGTCAGAAGTATCTGTCAGGGAGCCACTGTCGTCTACAGGATCGTATTCTAGAATTTGACAAATGCGTGACCTCCTCCTCACTATCTGTCAGGCTCAAAAACGTGTAGGCCTTTTCACTACTGTACCTTCAATTTGTCATTTTGGGCTCTAAATTTAGGGGTACAGTAGTAAGATTCACAGGTAAAAAAGCACCTGACCTGCCAGCGTCTGAGTCAAACGCTACCAAAAAACTGTTAGCGGTCGCAGAGATCAGGCCTGACTCTGCGAATGCTGCAGTTATGTGTTTTTGTGTTTTGTGACAGTGATCGATCAATTGATGCTGCACTTGGGTGGGCTGGGCTGGGCGAAGGGGCTAAACGCAGGTGCTAGCAGGTATCTGGGCTGATCCTGCTAACAATGCGTTTTTAGGAACCCTAAACTGCAGAAGACGCTAGTATAGATCTGATCAGATCAGGTATCGATCCGTTCAGATACTATACCACTAAGGGAGGCGTATGGTGGGTGCGTGGGTGTTAGCGCTACTGGCACTAATCTGATGCTGCCTGGGGCGACGCAGACCCTATCTGGCGCTAAAACCAAACTTTGATCACCCGCCGGGCGATCAGGGGGTTAAACCTTTATTGGGAAAAATATGGTGGGTGCCTTGACGCTATAAAAAATAAACTAGCTAAACTGCGTCACCCGTGACACTTATACTGTGATCACTGGTGACAGGGGGTAACCAAGGGGTTAAACCTTTATTGGGGGGGTCTCTAGATCTATTAGGGCCTAAGACTAATTACCCTAACACTTATTTTAGATTGCTGTACTGGGTGACACAGTGACAGGCAGTGAAGGGGGTGATCGGGGGGGGGGGTGAATTGTGTGCCTACGTGACCTGGTGTCAGTGTAGTGTTGTGCAACTTACTTTTAGATGTTCTCTCCTCTCGGTCTGGAACTAAAAGACAGACACGAGGGAGAGAACATCACTTCCCATGTCAATGTTTACACTTAGAGACAGGGGAAGACAACCATTGGCCAGGAGTGATCACAAGGTCCAGGCCAGATTTCATTGGCCTGGGCCTGGAGATTGATCAGTTCCTGAGCGAATCTGATTGTCGGGAAGGGCGATCTACGATCTAGCTACGTGATCTGGTGCAGGGGAGCCGACCTGCTGCCGCATAACTGCGGCGGCTGGTCGGCAACTAGTTAAAGTGGAGTTCCACCCTCTTTTACAAGTTTGCTGCATCCCCTGCAGGTCTGTCCCCTTATAGATTCGGCATATAAAAAAAAAAACTCACTGTTTTATTGTACAGTTAAATATCTTCTGGCCGCGGCCTGAGCTTGTCATTCATGGACTGTTATGCCTCCTGGGAGATGTTTGTCATCAATCCCAGGAGGCAACATGCATCTGAAGCAGAGAGAAGTTACATAGGGCCAGATTCTCAGCGGCGTTACGACGGAGTATCTCAGATACCCCGTCGTATCGCCGTTTTTTTTGTCTCGTATCTATGCACGTGATGCTTAGCATCACTTTTGCATAGATACGCTTCTACATCCGACAAGTGTAAAACCATTACACTTGCGGATCGTAGTTGTAATGACAACTCCGGCCACTAGGTGGCCTTTACGTTGTTTTCTCATTCGCATATGCAAATGAGGCTAGTACGCCGATTCCCGATCGCTTTTACGCCGCCCCGTCGTCGCGTACATCGTTTTCGTCCGCGTAAGTTTACCCCAGCTTCGATGTGGAGTAACCTTACGAAGTACCGTCGGATGCCGTGGGGTGCCGTCGGATGCCATGTTAAGTATGGCGTCGGGTCAGCGTCGGCTTTTTCCGTTGCTTACGTTGTTTTACTATATATACAAAAGACAAAGGTGCGCAACAATGTAACATATATAACAAATATGTGTATGTGTATTTCCACAGCAACCTGCAAATAGTGAAAAAAATATGTACAAATAAGAAATGTGCAACGTCCCAAATAGGATTCCAATTATTAGGTGTTGAAAAACTTATTTCATAAAGCCTTTAAAAACACAGTTCATAGGGAATTTCCAATGTAGTGTTGCAGAGAATTCCAAAGGTGTCGCTTAGCTGTTCTTATGTGGGGAAGCAATAGATGGCCGCTTACCGCAATGTTGGACCCTTCCTGGGGTCAGTAAGGCATTTAGAAACACTTATCCACGGCTGGGTCCTGGAAATCACTCCACTGCTGACAGCTCAAGACTACTTCAAACGGCTGAAGAGATTTACCACTCCAAGGGATATCTCACTCCAAATTGTGGCTCAGGTATTCAGCTTGTTTAGGATATCGTGGAAGATAGAGAAAAAAAGGAACTCCATAGTGTAACAGGTTTAAAAGAAACTGACAGTTTTATTCAGTTTACACTGACATAATTAAAAAACAAACAGTCCTTCACCCTGCACATATCCAAGTTTCTCGGCAAAGATACAAAAAGCAATTGTGCAGATGCTTCCAGCTAGTCGTGCAAACGATCAGGTCAGCCAGCTGGCAAGCTCATGAACGTGGTGAGTATCGCAGACGTCACCACGTTCATGAGCTTGCCAGCCGGCTGACCTGATCGTTTGCACGACTAGCTGGAAGCATCTGCACAATTGCTTTTTGTATCTTTGCCGAGAAACTTGGATATGTGCAGGGTGAAGGACTGTTTGTTTTTTAATTATGTCAGTGTAAACTGAATAAAACTGTCAGTTTCTTTTAAACCTGTTACACTATGGAGTTCCTTTTTTTCTCTATCTTCCACGATATCCTAAACAAGCTGAATACCTGAGCCACAATTTGGAGTGAGATATCCCTTGGAGTGGTAAATCTCTTCAGCCGTTTGAAGTAGTCTTGAGCTGTCAGCAGTGGAGTGATTTCCAGGACCCAGCCGTGGATAAGTGTTTCTGAATGCCTTACTGACCCCAGGAAGGGTCCAACATTGCGGTAAGCGGCCATCTATTGCTTCCCCACATAAGAACAGCTAAGCGACACCATTGGAATTCTCTGCAACACTACATTGGAAATTCCCTATGAACTGTGTTTTTAAAGGCTTTATGAAATAAGTTTTTCAACACCTAATAATTGGAATCCTATTTGGGACGTTGCACATTTCTTATTTGTACATATTTTTTTCACTATTTGCAGGTTGCTGTGGAAATACACATACACATATTTGTTATATATGTTACATTGTTGCGCACCTTTGTCTTTTGTATATATATGTTTTGTGGAGCCTTATATTGGGCTTCTTTGTATTAAGGTGCAGCATTTTTTCACTTATTATTTTTCACGTTTTCACGGTTTTCTTATACCCATATATTAATTAGTTTAGGGGTGTTAGCGCGGATTGTCTTTTGTCTTACGTTGTTTTACTAACTCGTTAGCGAATAGGGAGTTGCGTAAATGACGCTCACGTCGTTTTGACGTCGGTTTCAACAACGCTTTCCGACGTGAGCTGGAGCATGCGCACTGGGCTTTTTCCTCGGCCGGCGCATGCGTAGTTCGTTCGACGCGGGGGCGCGCTTAATTTAAATACAAGCCGCCCCATTTGAATTGCGCAGGTTTACGCTGGGCGATTTACGCGACGCAGGTGAAACCTACGGAGCAAGTGCTTTGAGATTAAAGCACTTGCTCTAGTACAATGCGGCGGCGTAGTGTAACTGGCTTACGCTACGCCGCCGGAATTCTATGAGAATCTGGCCCATAGAGTGTAACTGAAACACAAATCGGCTCAGTGTGAAAGTGCCACCAGCCAGTGCCATTTAGTGACACCTGCCAGTACCCACCAGTGCCATCCAGTGACACCTGCCAGTACCCAGCAGTGCCATTTAGTGACACCTGCCAGTGCCAACCAGTGCCATTGAGTGACACCTGCCAGTACCCACCAGTGCCATTCAGTGACACCTGCCAGTGCCCACCAGTACCTTTCAGTGACACCTGCCAATGCCAACCAGTGCCCTTCAGTGACACCTGCCAGTGCCATTCAGTGACACCTGCCAGTGCCCAGCAGTGCCATTCAGTGACACTTGCCAGTGCCATTCAGTGACACCGACCAGTGCCAGTGCCCAGCAGTGCCATTTAGTGACACCTGCCAGTGCGATTCAGTGACACCTGCCAGTACCCACCAGTGCCATTCAATGACACCTGCCAGTGCCCAGCAGTGACATTCAGTAACACCTGCCAGTGCCAACCAGTGCCATTCAGTGACACCTGCCAGTGCCAACCAGTGACGCCAACCAGTGCCAGTGACATCTGCCAGTGCCCAGCAGTGCCATTTAGTGACATCTGCCAGTGCCAACCAGTGCCATTTAGTGACACCTGCCAGTGCCAACCAGTGCCATTCAGTGACACCTGCCAGTGCCCAGCAGTGCCAACCAGTGCCATTTAGTGACACCTTCCAGTGCCCAACAGTGCCAACCAGTGCCATTCAGTGACACCTGTCAGTGCCCAGCAGTACCATTCAGTGACACCTGCCAGTGCCATTCAGTGACGCCAACCAGTGCCAGTGACAACTGCCAGTGCTCAGCAGTGCCATTTAGTTGTGACACCTGCCAGTGCCAACAAGTGCCATTCAGTGACACCTGCCAGTGCCCAACAGTGACACATGCCAGTGCCAACCAGTGCCATTTAGTGACACCTGCCAGTGCCAACCAGTGACACCTGCCAGTGCCCAGCAGTACCATATAGTGACACCTGCCAGTGCCAACCAGTGCCATTTAGTGACACCTACCAGTGCCAACCAGTGTCATTTAGTGACACCTGCCAGTGCCATTCAGTGACACCTGCCAGTGCCATTCAGTGCCATTCAATGACACCTGCCAGCGCCCAGTGCCAACCAGTGCGATTCAGTGACACCTGCCAGTGCCCAGTAGTGCCATTTAGTGACACCTGCCAGTGCCAACCAGTGCCATTCAGTGATGCCAACCAGTGCCAGTGACAACTGCCAGTGCCCAGCAGTGCCATTCAGTGACACCTGCCAGTGACATTCAGTGACACCTGCCAGTGCCAACTAGTGCCATTTAGTGACACCTGCCAGTTCCCAGCAGTGCCAAGCAGTGCCATTCAGTGACACCTGCCAGTGCCCAGCAGTACCATTCAGTGACACCTGCCAGTGCCATTCAGCGACGCCAACCAGTATTCCGGTTGTAATCTAAAAACTATTTTAAATCTCTCTCTCGCTCTTCATCTCTCTCTCTCTTGCTCGCTCTTCATCTCTCTCTCTCGCTCACTCTTCATCTCTTGCTGGCTTTTCATCTCTCTATCTCACTCTCCATCTCTTTCTCTCTTCATCTCTCTCGCTCTTCATCTCTCTCGCTCTCGCTCTTCATCTCTCTCGCTCTTCATCTCTCTCGCTCTTCATCTCTCTCGCTCTTCATCTCTCTCGCTCTTCATCTCTCTCTCGCTCTCCAGCTCTCTCTCTCTTCGTCTCTCTCTCTCGCTCTCCATATCTCTCTCTCTTCGTCTCTCTCTCTCTTCGTCTCTCTCTCTCTCTCTCGCCCTTCATCTCTCGCTCGCCCTTCATCTTGCTCGTCCTTCATCTCTCGCTCGCCCTTCATCTCTCGCTCGCCCTTCATCTCTCGCTCACTCTTCATATCTCTCTCAACATCTCTCTCTCTCTTTTTTCATCTCTCATTCCATCTCTCTCACTCTTCATATCTCACTCGCTCTTCATCTCTCACTCTATGGCCGCGTACACACGATCAAATTTATCTGCTGGAAACGGTCCGACGGACCGTTTCCGCAGACAAATTCGATCGTGTGTTCGGGCGGACAGACAGGTTTTTCCAGCAGACAAATTTTAAAACATGCTTTAAAATCTGTCTGCTGGGAACCCGTCCGTCCGACATGTCTGCTGGTTAGTACACTAACCAGCGGACATATCTGCCCGCTCATGCGTCATGCGCGCGTCACCGCCTTCGTCTCCCTCTCGCGCGCGGGCGCTTCAGCTCTCTCTCTCTCGCGTGCGCTTCATCTCTCTCTCCCTCTCTCGTGTGCGCACTTCATCTCTCTCTCTCACGCTCTCTTTCCTCATCACGCTTGTAACAGGAGTCACTTTTGTACATAGGGTGACAAAGAAATCATAATTCATATATTACATGAGATGGGACATTAATAATAATTCATATTGCAGGACTGGAATATTACAAAGTGGATGTCTTGAGATATCACAAGCTGTTGCCTATTCAATATGGGCACACATGCTTTTGAAAGGTGTTAAGTGCATCAGGGACCTTTTAATAGTGTGATTCATTGTGTCTAAAACAATGTGTTAAATTCTCCATTCAGGTGTACTGAATTAGCATGTCATTGTCTACAGGAATGTCACCCTCTTTGAGTTAAGTCTATTGATGATGCGGTGCCGACGTGTCTACATAATTAGCTTACCTGAATGCCTTTTAGAATGTGATTGAAGCCCCCCATGGTGTGAAGGGGGGTGGAGATTGTATTGTCCTGTGATTACTGCCACATGCTTGTAAACTGTATAAGAAGCTGAGAAAATACCATTAAAGGGTTCATATCTTTGAAACCAGTACCAGAGCAGAGTCTCGGTTCTTATGGGAAATGGAATGGATCGTGTATGCAGGATTGTCGCAGTGTGTCAGATAAGCTTGTCGTGGTTGGATGGGAAGTCGTAAACGGTGGTGACCGTTACAACGCTCTTTCCACATTGTAATCTAATTATATAAAGTTTTTTTTTTTATATTGTAAAATGTAATAAATATATAAATAAATACAAATCTATATTTTCATAATTTTTTTTTGTGTGCGTAATAAAAAAAAAAAAAAAAAATATATATATATATATATATATATATATATATTATAACATATATTATGTGTGTGTACATACTAAGGGGAGAGGGGAGGAGATGTTTACATAAATAGGGGGCTTAGACACTGGAGAGAAAGGGAAACATGAAACTAAAACCTATAACACTGCTTGTGCAGCACTGAGCATGTGCGAGATTTGTCTGAAATCCAGGAAGACATACAGTCTGGCTTTAGATGCCCACACCTAAGATGGCCACAGTCTATTTCTAGTTTATGAACTTTCTAAATCCTGTAACAACCTAACTAAACACACCTGTCATAACGGGGGTACCTCAAAATATCATTTTTCACAAGGGACAAAATATCCCATTTTTATCCGAGCCAAGAGAAAAATCTTTGCCACATAAGATCGCTCATGGAAATAGTTTGTATGTGTTACAAGACATTCAACAGAAAGAATGGTGCACAAAACCCATTTTATGGTCAATCCCTAAGTAATCACCAGTATTGACCCAAGATGTCTGTCAGACAATGAACAATGTTGCAAGGTATACAACACCCAAAAGCTGAACAATCAAACGTTTGAATAAGACCAAGGGCTGAATTGTCCAAAGGGCTTGATAAGAGGGATCTGTTTGGACAGCTGAAGTCCTATAGCTCCCAGTCTAAAAATCAAGGCTGAACAGATACAAAAAACTGTCAAAATGTCATATGCATTAACCAGGCAGGAAATTTTAGTATAATTCTAACTAATCAAATCCATATTCAAGGGGTGCATATATCAGTTATTAAGTAGCAGGACAGACATATATTCACGTGCCCAAGTATAGGTAAATATTCACAAAAGAATAAAAAAATAAAAAACAATGGGCCAGATTCTCAGCGGCGATGCGACGGAGTATCTCAGATACCCCGTCGTATCGCCGTTTTTTTTTTGCCTCGTATCTATGCGCGTGATGCTTAGCATCACTTTTGCATAGATACGCTTCAACATCCGACAAGTGTAAAACCATTACACTTGCGGATCGTAGTTGTAATGACAACTCCGGCCACTAGGTGGCCTTTACGTTGTTTTCTCATTTGCCTATGCAAATGAGGCTAGTACGCCGATTCCGGATCGCTTTTACGCCGCCCCGTCGTCGCGTACCTCGTTTTCGTCCGAGTAAGTTTACCCCAGCTTCTATGTGGAGTAACCTTACGAAGTACCGTCGGATGCCGTCGGATGCCATGTTAAGTATGGCGTCGGGTCAGTGTCGGCTTTTTCCGTCGCTTACGTCGTTTTACTAACTCGTTCGCGAATAGGGGCATTGCGTAGTGACGATCACGTCGTTTTGACGTCGGTTTCAACGACGCTTTCCGACGTGAGCTGGAGCATGCGCACTGGGCTTTTTCCCCAGCCGGCGCATTCGCAGTTCGTTCGACGCGGGGGCGCGCTTAATTTAAATACAAGCCATCTCATTTGAATTACGCGGTCTTACGCTGGGCCATTTTCGCTACGCCAACGCAAACGACGGAGCAAATGGTTAGAGAATACGGCACCTGCTCTAGTACGATGCGGCGGCGTAGTGCAAATGGCTTACGATACGCAAGCGAAATTCTATGAGAATCTGGCCCAATAAATTTAGAAAAACATTTGTAAGCCTCTGATGCCCCCCAGTGGCTGAAAATAACATCTCCCCTGATACCTAGCCGATCGTAAAAGAATTCCCGGCCAACAGAAAGAAAAGTTACAACCCATGGGAGGAAATCAGAACAATTTTTATGATCATATTGTCCCTCATGGGATAAAGGTGGGAGAGGCCCATAAGGCAAGATCACAGACCAATACACCAGAGGCACCCCTACCTTCGAGGAAGTCTGCTGATCATTGACCACTCCCCACCTGGCTGAACTTGTTGATGTAATCTTCCCCTCGGAACTCGGTAAGATACACATCATCCAGATCATACCTTATTTCCTTTTCAGACTTGTAGACATTTATTTGAGGGGTTATGCATTAATGTTTTGCTGATTGTCTTAGGGTGCATTGTTTAAATGGTATATTAAGGATTTAGGATACACCTATCTGTAAGTTTTAGTTCTGTGACCCCGGGAAAAATCCCATTGCTCCATAAAATCCAGGTATTCTGTTGGTTAATAATTATCCAAATTTAACAATAATCCTGCTAACTTGGTGAGACACATTTCGGATTTCTTTCCGGCCGGGGGAAATCTGAAAGACTGTCTCCTTTAAGCGGTCAGGATATTGCGGGTTGATTTTAAAGTTTGAATCACTATATCTATTTTTCCAACAGACCACTAGGGGCTCCCCTGAGTTATTATATTAACTATCGTCCAACCATAAGTTGATGTTTTTGCAGCGTATGTGTAAAGTATCAATCACCAGTAAATCTCGTTCTGTACGAAATTGTATGATTATACTTGATTATTATAACAATGAAATAGTGATAAGCGCTTCAGAAAATGAAAATGTGCAAACACTAAATAATAAACCACTGAAAATAAATCATACAATGTGCAAACACCATATATGAACAAACTGGTAGTGGACCATAAAGAGCACTAATAAACTGACAGAATCAAGTCCACAACGTGCGTGGTGTATAATGGTCAAACAAACAGTGCCTTATGTCTGATGCATCTGTGTGTCAATATGTGACCTTTTGATTAACCAATCAGGTGGCGCTAAGTGTCAGGTGAGACACTAATTGACAGTCTATGTGAAATATTACAGGAATGGACTGGGTGAGATGTAATCGGAGTCCTCCTTGCAGTGATGTATAGAATCTATTCAATCCTTAAGGAGTGTTGTAGTCCCCTTACCTTAGGGTGGCTATATATAGGCATATAGTGTAGAATCCTGCTATATTCGTGGCCGCGATCTCTCAATATAGTACCCTCTTCCTGTTATCCTCTGTTCCAGATGGTCCGGATTCAGTGCTCCATAGATGGAGTGGGGGAAGTTTAGGTGAAAGAGAGAAAAAAATAGCCTCCCATGGTGAAATAGGTCAATGCCAAAGCAGGGGGTATTTATTAAAAATCGATAAATGAACAATAAACAGTCCAAACTAAGTAGGGCTGAATATGCTAAAAGTTCAGCATGAAATAAAAAATAGGCAATAAAATTAAAATAAAAATAAAATATACAGCGGAGACGGAGCGGAACGATAGTAGTACCACTATCGCTGGATCTGATAGCCTCCGGCTTGTGCGGGTGTCACGTGATCTCAGTGTCCCTACGTCGTTACGTCACGTGCCTCGTGACTTCATCAGGGGATTCCCATTGGTTACCGGATCACGGCTTTTATTTACTACTGGCCGGAAGTAAACAGACCGCCATTTTCTTGAAGTCCCGTTTATGGGACGGATGCGGGCTATGTTCGCGCCATACTTGAATTTGTGGAAGAACAAAAATAGAGATGTGGGAGTGTGTATACACAGCGAGCTGGTATGCTCACTATTGGGTCATTACAGGACTTCCAGACCATCACTGTTAGTAATGGTAAATAAAATAATAATATGATATCACACATATTTTGGGTATTCCCTTGGATAAATAAAAAAGGTCGAATAGTTACAATCAAAAACTACATGCAGACAGATAGTGGATGCGGGGTATGTTGCTGGTATGTCCCATACTCAAAGATGGCAGAGTTGCCTTCCTTTGCTGGGTTCACCCATAAACTGACCGATGCATGCAGTCAGTGACTACATAGTATATGTGTGAGGGTCTTATTGACCCAATATGGTACTAGAGACACCATACGTGGTTAGGTAAACAAATCTGATAGGCCTTGTACTCGTGTGCAAGACCGACTCATGTAAAGATATATTCCAATTGGTGTATGTAAGGTGGTGGACCTAGGGTAAGGGAATATCCAGTACCTGTATGGTCCCTGACACCCTCACAAGACCGAAGCCACCAGACCAATTTACAGTACATGGATTACAACACATGGATAATAGTACATGATAAGATGATACTTCTATTATGTCTGCGTCCTACATAGGATGTTTCTATGGGATCCTAATTATGGCCTGGATATATAGGGTAATCAACCAAGTACAGGGATGGAATAATGAATAATTAGTGAATAACTATACATTCCCATTGAAGTCACGTTCAAAATGGGGTGATTACGTGATGTATGTAAACTGGAGGTTAGTAATTATTGAGAAAGCAGTTTAAATCGAAGTCAACATTCAGGCCCCCTGGGGTCAAAGTATTGAGGGTATGTATCCAACGTGATTCTTTCTGACTGATGACTCGTATTTTATGGCTACCTCTCCACGATGGTTTGAATTTTTCAATGCCCCAAAATTGTAATGAAGAAGGATCTTCATTGTGTACTTTTGAAAAATGTCGTGACACACTGTGTTTAGTGTATCCATTGGATATATTCCGTATGTGCTCTTCTATTCTCAGTTTGAGCTTTCTTTTTGTCCTACCCACATATTGCAATTTGCAATCACACTGTAGTACGTATATGACACCTTCAGTGTGACATCCAATGAATTCATTAATTGGGTGGGTGTGGCCTGTGTTACTGCTGACAAAATCTAGTCTTTTGCCTTGGAATAATTTGGCATGCCTGCAGGCAAAACAATTCCTGCAGGGATAGAACCCCTTCCCATTGAAAAAGGAGAACATAGGTTTCGGGGGTGGAGCAATGACCGATTTAACTAATAGGTCTCTTAGAGTGGGAGCTCTTTTATAGATGATTCTGGGTTTGGAAGGGAGTATGGATTTTAGGTCTTTATCTCCTAATAGTACATGCCAGTGTCGCTGGATGACTTTATTAATGTCTTTATGTTGGGCATTATAGTCCAATATAAGACTAGGTGTTAGTTCCATTGAATTCCCTTTATCTTTCTTCTTATTTTCTAGCATAGGTTTTCTGTCGAGCGTTTCAACTTTGCGAATTTGTTCTTCTATCCAAAGGGGTTCATATCCTTTCTCTTCAAACCTTTTGCCAATAAATTTGGCCTGTGTTTTGAAGTCATCCTCTTTGGTACAATTTCTTCTTAGTCTAATCAGTTGACCTTTCGGTATGTTGTAGAGCCACGGTTTATGGTGGCAGCTTTCTACTGAAAGATAGCTATTGGTGTCCACTGCCTTAAAATAGGTTTTAGTAATGATTTTGTTTCCTTCTAGCGTGATGTTCAAGTCAAGGAAGTCAACTGTTTTGTTGTCGATCTTCCAAATGAGATTGATGTTTTTCTCATTATCATTGAGGCCCAACATATACTTCTCCAGGTTGTCTTTGTTGCCATTCCATAGAATGATGACATCATCTATGTACCTTTTGTACAATATAAGTTCCTCAGGCTTGTGGGCATATATGGCCGTTTCTTCCCATTGGGCCATAAAGGCGTTTGCCACACTAGGGGCAAACTTCGCGCCCATAGCAATGCCTATGGCTTGTTTAAAGAAGCTCTGGTCATGCCAGAAATAATTAAATTTAAGGCAGAACTCGAGGCATTTGATGAGGTATTTGCGCTGCTTGCATGCCAAGTTGCTATGCATGCGCAAAAGCCACTTAGTGGCATGGCAAGCATCATGGTGGCCTACTATTGTGTACAGGGACGTGACATCTGCTGTGGCAAGCAGAGTACATCCTTCTTGTACAATCGTTGTTTCTAGCAATTGGAGAATATGTTTGGTATCCTTTAGATAGGCTCGAGTATTTTGGACTGCTGGTTGGATGAAAAAATCTATATATTGACCCATCCTGGATGTTAATGATTCAATACCATTAACGATGGGTCTACCAGGAGGGTTCTCTTTGGATTTATGGATTTTGGGCACCGTGTAGATTATTGGAATTCTACAGCATTCCGGTACGAGGTACTTCGCTTCTTTTTTGTTTAGGATGTCTTTCTTGACTCCTAAGTTTACTACTAATTTCAATTCCTTTTTATAGGTGTTGGTGGGATTACCTGCTAGTTTGATATAAGTACCCTCATCTGTCAGTTGCCGGTCTATTTCTCTCAGATATTGTTCCTTTGTTTGAATGACTATAGCTCCCCCTTTGTCCGCAGGGCGGATAACTATGTCGTTTCTTTCTGTTAGAAGTTTAATTCCCTTTTTCATATGTATCGGGTCATATTGCTTTTTGATTTTAAGTCCTGCAAGGTCTTCCAGAACTAGTTTTTTGAAAACTTCTATATGTTGATTATCGGAAACCTGTGGGTTGAAGGTGGACTTGTTCCTAAGCGTGCTGTGTATTGATACATTGCTAGATGTTTGTTGTGTGGGATGTGAGAATTTATCGTGAAGGAAGTATTTTTTCATATTCAGCTTCCTGATATATTTACGGATTCCAATGTACGTGTCAAATTTGTTTAGGTTTTTGGTCGGTGCATGTTTTAATCCCCTATCAAGGACAGCCAGCTCTTCACTGGTTAATTGTATAGAGGTTAAATTTACCACGTTTTCTCCTCGTCTTTTCTTTTTCTTTTGTTGTCTCTTTCCTGCTCTGTTTCCTCTCTTGTTTCTGGACTTGGTTTTGTTGTTGTTTCCTGTGTCCTTCTTTTGGGAGAACGATGGGGTTCCTGAGTGGATCTCCGTGGGGAATATTCCCTCCTTTCCCTGTCTAAAAAAGACTGTGGTGCTGTATGATAGTGTTGGTCCTGACTTGAACGCGGCTCTTCATAGTACTGGTTCTGATAACTTCTTATAGGTTCAAATCTGTTGTGAGTCATTATGGGAGTTCTATTATATCCTCCATAGTGTTCTTGTGGTGGTGGAGGTCCTCTATTATAATTGCCGTAGTAGTCATACATTGGAGGGGGAGGGGGGGGTCCTCTACTGTATCCTCCATATGGTTCTTGTGGTGGAGGAGGAGGTCCTCTATATTCTCTTGGGTTTCTTTCATTTTGTTGTCCATTGTTGGGTCGGCCATTATTATAGGGTTTCCTAAATGGCTTTTTGAAGGGTTTCTTCCATTGTTTTTTGGGGGTGTGATAAGTGTAATGGCCATTATTCTGATGATCTTGTTGTGGCCTGGTGTTATCCCTGTAACTTGCTTGTTCCTCCCACCTCGGAGGGGGTCTCATCTGCGATGTGGTAGGATCTTGTATTCTTACTTCTCTGATCGGTGTCGAATGGGTAGAACTGGACTGAGCCAGTTCGATTTTGTGTTGCCACTTGAACACCTGATCAGTTTTATAGTCTGCTACGTCTCTTTGAAATTTTTTAATTTTACGCTGTTGTACCTCCAGGTCTTTGGCTGCCAGATCTTTATTCAATAGTGTGGCCAGCTTCTGGAAGTTGCTGGAATCTTTCAAGGGGTCCAGTTTTAGTTTGATTTCCTCAATTTGCTGTTGGACTAATCTCAGTTTTTTCTGTTTCCTTTTCAGTAGGAATTTAACTCCTTCAACACTTTTATTGTTGAAGAACTCGAACCACTCATTGAGTGATTCTTTGTCATCCAGTCCATCATTAGGTGGCATGTCCCATCTGACACGTCTAGGTGCTATGTTGTCTTTGACATATTGGTCAAAGGTGTGAGTGTCCCACCAAAGTGATACTTTCTTTTCCATAAGGTGACCTAGTTTTCTAAATTGACTGTCTAAATCAGTGTTAGGTGCTTTAGTGCGAGCGTGAAAGACTTCTTCTAGATTAACACTTCTGTTCTCAATGAACGTAAAAATGTCCATCGTGGCAGCAACAGTGAATGTGTATAAAACAAGTGAAAATATATAAAGGAAGGACTGATGCGCTACTGGGAGTAAGCAGAGGTGAATTGAAGTCACATGAACTGGTCTGTAGCGGCTCAATCTGGAGTGCCCACAAAACACTGGTGAAAAATGTATATAACAATGAAATAGTGATAAGCGCTTCAGAAAATGAAAATGAAAATGTGCAAACACTAAATAATAAACCACTTGATTATTAATAAAGTCAAATTATTTACTTATTAATTTGTAAGGAGATAATTTATACATTGGTAAGAAAACCCCATAAATAAATGAACCCAGGAAAGATTATGGTATGCACTAGAAATCTAAACTAAATTCAGATTACCGCAAGGTTGGAGGCACTGAGTAAAAAGATATAGCATTAAGATCTAGATAGAGATCTCATACCATACTTACAACATATTTGGAGACACTGCTGAGATATTTTGTTAGAGGGAATCTTACCACATTACAGAACATACTGGTGATTGTACTTGCATATGCATTGTAGAAAACATACAGTACTTGTGTATTAATATGGCTGATAGCGATAAGGAATCAGGTTCATCGAAGGACAGCCAGGATGATGCTACCGCCTCAACTGTAAACCCCTCAACCCAGAAAAAGGCCTCGGGGCATAGAGAAAAACTATTAGGGATCCTCGACTACGGGGTGACCGACCACATTCACAAAAAAATTGAAACAGAAGATGATTTAGAGGAATTTATTAAAAAAGAGAGAGAGAGCAGGCCCAGAAGTTAAATGATGATATTTTGATTGAAGATAGTAGGGTTGCCCAATTTCTGAAGGATTTTGTAAACTCAAAGGACACAAAAACCCGAGACCGAACCATTATAAGGTCTTGGCCAGTTCTTTGGTTTACAAATAAAGAAACTACTAAGCAAAATACAGCTTTAAGAAGAGAAATACTGGCCATACGCACCACCCTAAAATAGAAGCAATAGAATCCCTGACAAACAAAAACCAACAGGCTGAGAGTAGACTTAGACAATGTAAAGAGGGCCAGGAAGAATTAATGGGCCAGGTACAAAAGGTTAAAACTTTATACGAAGACGCCTGCAACCGAATCAGAGAACTGCAAGGGAAATACCAGGAATGTCAATAAGAGATAGAGAGTTTCCAACAAAAAAAAACACCCCAAAGGAAGCAGACTTTGCTGACAGGAATAGAGAGAGTGAGGCATAAATAAAAAAAATAAGAATTGAACAGAAAGCAATGAAGGAACGTATAGGAAGACTAACAGAACAATTAGAATATGAATCCATGGTCATAAGCCGTCTAGAAGAACAGGAAAAAGAAAAACGGAAATCGTCCTATTTCCAAGGGACGAAGGTAAGTCACGATGAAATGGAGTCAGAATACAGGTCACCCCCTAGGCTCCAAAGATATTCCCCATCCCCCGAGTGCACAGATGATGAAGTAGAGAGGGTTTCATATATAAAAAAAAAAAAAACATAGGATCCCGGCAAAGAGGCAGGACACCCCTAAAGTGATAAAATTCTTAAAAGAAACTATTCCAATTTTCTCCAAGAAAGGATCCCCAACCATCACTGACCATCTAGGAACGTACGAACGTACCTTAAAAATACTAGACATTCAGGACGATCACACCAAAATTTAGTTACTGCCATGGATATTTGAAGAAAAGTACAGACAATTCTTTGATTCATTACAGGCCCTGTATGGTCAGTTATGGAGGGAGATTAAACACAGGTGCCAAATGGAGTTTGGACCCTACAGAATTCCTGGCAACATTGACGCTTACTTTCTGGCTGAAAAGGATCCCAATCCGGACCAGCCAGAATTCCAGACCCTATTTTACGAAGCATTACCTGCTTACATAAAATTAGGACTGGCAAGGGAATTCAAGAAGGGATGCTCCCTGGACTGGTTAGTCAGAGAGAGTGATTATTCGTACGCGATCCAACAATCTTGCGAAGTGGGGGTAAAGAGAGAAACCAAACCCACACTCAAAACGGTAGCAGCCACCACTATGATTCCCCAATCTCTTGATCTGCAAACAGAAAGGAAATCATATGCTGAGGTAGTCCGAGATGGTAAACCCTCAGGGAACCCCGAGGTTACGCCTCGACCCCAGCAGATGATGGGGGAGAGACAAAGGTTACCAGGTTACGGTAGTGAAGGCGAAAGGGGCCTCAGGTACAAAAACCACCAGAGGGGACACCACAGGCACCAACAATCAAATAGGCAACACCACTATAACAGGAACCCCAACGGTGGCAGGAACCCACATTTTAATAGAGACCACAACCCTCAAGGGTACTCGTGTTTTAACAGAAATGCAAACTTCCACGGCCACTCGGGTTATTACAGGGACCCCAACTTTTTAAGAGATCCAGATTCTAATGAGAACCCTGATGATCACAGGCCACATCCCAATCAGGATCAGGTCAATCACCCCAGGGTGGGGAAGTTCCTCAAATTCCCTCAAATCGAAGGGAACCACAGGAAACCAGAGAAAGGCCACAGCACCAGGGACTGATAAGTGAGGATGAATCTGATGCATCAGTACAGTCCCATCCGGAACACCGCCGGTACAGGCAGAAAACGGCAAATCACCAGGACATGATGGGCCGGCGAATTGAACAGGTAGAGGCGCAAATTAACCAAATGTGCGAACAAATGACCCACCTGATGAATTCCCAGTCTACCAACGCGTCTTTTTTAGGGGCCACTCCTGTGATCCATGCAGGGTCACAGAAGGCTTAAAAACCCTGATAATACAAAAAAAAACCCTGAGAACAATTATTGGAGATGCGCAACACACCCCTGACAGACCCCTAAAAAGGGGAAATCGGGGTGGGATTGTTAATTGTGTTCCTGTTCTTCCGCATCCATCCAAACCTTCTGATATAGCTGATCCCCTGAGAGCCATTGTAAATGATCAATCTGACGAGATGCCTAAAATTTTGTGTGCCTCCGTCTCAAGTAAGCCCCGCAGGCCACCCCGCAGGAATCGTGAGCACAAAGAAGCCATGACGGGAGGTGAGGCAAAGGCCAAAAGTAAATTGTTGGAAATTCCACAGATCCTCAACCACGCTAATTGCATGTGCGAGTTGACTGAATCTGATGGAAGGTATTTCACATATTTAAAAATACATGAGGCAAACGATCACCACACTGCAGGTTTAATTGACACGGGATCCTAGGCCACCATCCTATCACAGGTACAATTTAATGAAGCAATAAAAACAATGCCCAACAAACCAAGGCTTAGAAGCTTTGACTGCTCACTAATGGGGGTGGGGGGTGAGCCAAGTCATGGGTACTGCCTGGCTTAAGCTAAAGTTAGGTAATAAGGAAATCAGGCACCCTGTTGTCATCGCTGATCTCCCACACCATCACATGATCATAGGCATGGACCTCCTTAAGAGGCTCAACACCATAGTTGACTGTGTGAATCAAGTGATGTGGTCACAGGTCAAAGCCCCAATCAAATATGAAAGACTTCAAACTCCCCACTCCCGGCGAAACTGTCACCTGGTGGAAGAAAGGCCAGGCTCCCTAGAAATTCACTTCAGGAATAGCCAGTTCCCTGATGTCACGGTTTTCCAACCTGACAATCCTGGCCTTGAGATAGGAAATGAGGAACATACTTTTAAAATCCCTTGAGATAAAATAAAAGAGATCTCCCTCCGGGATAACGTACTGACCATATCCTTCCACCAAGAAGACAAAACCAGGAAAGGGGGGAATCACGCCCAGTTCTTGGCAGAAATAGAGAAGGTTAACAATGACCTCTTTATCCCTATCCAGATAAATGGTCTTAACAGGGCAATATACGCAAAAATTGATCTGAAACAAGAACATAGCTTTGTAAGCCTTGGCCTTGTTGCCCACCTCACTGAAGGAGAAATTATTTGTTTTTCCACTCCTCAGAGACACTGGATGACAAATACCTTCGATGACTTTGAGGACCATAATTCAGTGGCAAAATGCCTCTTAAACATCACCATAGGTCATAAAACAACTACCCACGTGTTGATAGTGCTGAATAACCCACAAGCCCAAATTTACCTTGGCAACGATATACTACATCGGTTTGCCATGCAAATTGACCTGATAAACGAGTGCTTATGGAGTCGACTAAAGGATGTGATTTCAGCCCTGAAGTTCCAGCAACAGATGCCTTATGCTGTTGAGATTCAGGTAGCTCATGAAGTTCTCATCCCTAGGGACATAAAAAATTTCCTACTACCCATCAACATCAAAAAGGGACAGAGACTGAAGGGATCAGATGCAGTAGTATGCCTGTCCCAAAGAATACAAGAGGAAGGGAATAAAAATTACCCACGCGCCCTTGATCGATACACATCAGTCCACAATGTCTATTTATATACACAACCTTTCAAATCAGGATCTTAACCTACCCAAGGGCACCCTTATCGGCCTTGCGGTAGAGATAGGGTATCACACGTTTGGGGTTACCAACCAAGTAATTGGGCTCATACCAGACGAATACTTATCGGAGAAGAAGTTGATTGAACAATCCTTCAATTCCACACCTGAAGGCATATTCACCATAGAATCCATTTACCCCTTTGACTCTAAAGATGGCACCTGTAGAATTGAGGAAACATCTTTCGTCTTTGAACAGCCAATCAAAGAACAAGAGTACCTCGAAGAACCTGATTGGGATAAAAATAAACCGGGTACACCCAATGACCTGACCACCAGACTTGAAGAGGCCTATGAGATAGGAAAACCGGAAAGCTTTCCGGGATTCAAGGAGATAGTCGAAGGGATTATATAGTTACATAGTTACATAGTTAGTCAGGTTGAAAAAAGACACAAGTCCATCCAGTTCAACCATAAAAAAAAATAATAAACAAACAAAATAAAACACAGTACATCCCATACACCCAACTCCATACCCACAGTTGATCCAGAGGAAGACAAAAAACCCCAGCAGAGCATGATCCAATTTGCTACCGGAGGGGCAAATTGGCCCTAGCCGATGCCTGCACCAATGATCTGGAGCGACAACTGCTCCGCGAGCTTCTTTTCGAATTCCAGGAAATCTTTCTCAGGATTCCTACGATTGTGGGAATACTGATCTCCACATAGCCAAGATCCAAACAGACCCTCAGACCCCACCGGTATTTGTAAAACAGTATAGACTTCCGTTAGCCTCCTATGAGTCTCTCTCTGAGATCATTAGGAAGTTACTCGAACGGGGCATAATTAGGCCCATCCACAGTTCATACAATCACCCCATTTTTGGGAATCTTAAAACCCAATGGACAGTGGCGCTTGTGCGCCGATCTCCGTCAGCTAAATAAGTGTGTCTACATGTCAGGATGGCCCATACCCTACATAGACCAGTGCCTGGCCCAACTCCAGGGATCTCAGGTCTTCTCGGCCCTCGATTGTGCCCAGGGATACTGGACCATAAAAGTTAGCGAAGAATACCAATATAAACTAGCATTCAGCTTTGGAAACCAACAATACTGCTGGGTGCGTATGCCTTTCGGCTATATCAATTCAGGCCATGAATTTGCAGTGTTCATGCACAAGGCCATGCCAGATGCCTTAGAGCGAGGAACATTAGCATATGTCGATGACGTCCTCGTTAAAAGTACTGACATGACCAAACACATCACAGAGCTCCGACACATTTTAGGCCAGCTAAGGACCGCTGGAGTGAAACTATCACTTCAGAAAGCACAGTGGTGCCGCACCCGGGTAAACTTCTTAGGCCATGAAGTTACCTCAGAAGGGTTAAACCTCAAAAAGAAGAAGGTTGAAGCAGTCTTTAATTGTAAGGTCCCTACTAATCTTAAAGAATTGAGATTGTTTCTAGGAATGGTGAATTATTCACGTAAGTTCATCGACAATTACGCTGAGATCAGCAAACCACTACTCCATCTGCTGAAGAAAGACACTGAGTGGTTGTGGGGCCAGGAACAAGCCGACGCTATGAAGGAATTAAAGATACGACTTACCCAAGCTCCCTACCTAGCGTACCCAGAAGGAGGTAAACCCTTTTTTCTTGAGACTGGGTACACACAGGTAAGTATGAGTTCTGTTCTTTATCAAAAACAAGAAATTGTCAATGAGATTATCGCTTACGCCAGCAAAACTTTGTCCCCAGTGGAGATTAAATTCTCAGACTGCGAAAAAGCTCTATTGTCCACTGTCTGGGCACTACAGAATTTCCGCAGTTATATTCAAGGTGAAAGAATTATTGTTGAGACTGCACACCAGCCTTTACAGTATTTGCAGAATAAACGTATCAGGGATGGGAATGTATCGACTCTGTCCTTGCAAGGATGGCCCCTAGAAATTCGATATAAACAAAACAAGAAAAGTCCAGTGGCCCAGGGCCTTGCTGAACTGCAAGATTGCTCCACCCCTGATCCCTGCGTGGGTGACCCAGATTCTGACTTCTTAGAAGAACAAATGTTGTCTCCATATAAGGTTTATGACGATGAATACTGTAAACAATTGCCATGTGTTTTTGTAGATGGCTGTTCCTATCACCACAAGGACAAGGACCAGCTTCAACTAGTGGCTGGCATCGGGATTATTTGGACCCAAGGTGTAGCCCCGATTTCGGTGGGATACAAACTGGGGCCAAGAAGCAGCTAAGTTGCTGAACTTGCTGCAATCCTGAAAGCGGTTGAGATGGCCATAGATTACAGCCTTAAAGAATTTGCCATCATAACCGATTCAAATTACGTCAGAAACAGTTTTGTTGAGTATCTCACCCGATGGAAACGGAACGACATGGTAAAAAGTAACCATAAGTCCGTAAAACATGGCAAGTTATTTTGTCAAATTGACCAATTGGTAAGGGAACATGGGATCACTCTATATTTGAAGAAAACCAAAGGTCACTCCAAAGTCATAGGTGAAGAGAAGGATGGAAATGACCAGGCGGATACTCTCACCAAGGAAGGAGCCCTAACAGGTGAGTTGCTAGATATAAATCATCTCTTGGGGTCAGTACAGTCGGAAGCTGTAACCAGACAACAAGCTAGGATGACGGGTGATTCAAACATATTGCAATGGTACCATGATAACCCCAATGAAGATTTAATCACAGCCCAAAAAGAAGACCCAATAATTGGCTTGTTTTATAAACACTTGGAGTGCCCAAGCCAGAATCCCCTTAGTCAAGAAAGGTATACTGGCGAGGAAGACTTGCGTATCTTAGTGAAATCCAAATCCCAGTTCAGGTTACATCAGGGATTATTGATCCGCACCTCAAAAGGGGGTATCCAACAATGGCTAGTCCCCCTCAAATTCCGTGGTTTAATGTTACAGCATGCCCATGACGCCCCCACGTCTGGACACCGCAGGGAACAAATCACCTATGAGATACTCCGGGATTATGCCTATTGGCCTCACATGCTGCGCGATGTGAAGGAGTACTGTCAAGGATGCCTAATATGGCCTCAATTCCAACCAACTTCACCCGCCCACAGGGCACCACTCCAGAAAAGGGGGATATGCATGCCTTGGTCAGACCTTCAAATGGATTTCATTGGGCCTGTAATTAAATCTTCACAGGGAAATCGATATATGCTAACCGTAACATGTTTATTCACCAAATATGTCGAATGCATCCCCGCACCAAACAACAACTCTGACACATGCGCCGCCCTTTTGATAAATATTTTCACGCTTTGGCCTTCCACAGAGGATAGAATCTGATAGGGTGACACATTTCACTAGCGAGGTAATGACCAAATTATGGAAGATATTGGGCGTAAAAAGGAAGTTACACATCGCCTATCGGCCCACCTCTAGTGGTGGAGTAGAACGATACAATCAGACCATCGTTAACATACTTAAGAAATTTGTTAAGGAAACAGGCAGGGACTGGGATGTAAAACTTCCGTTAGTCCTATTGGCGTTAAGGGCCACCCCGAATACCGGCACAAAAATGTCACCTTTCGAACTCATGACCGGGAGGCGAATGGTTCTGCCACAGCACCTCCTGTACCGCACCACTGATCATCACTTAATTAATGCCATCACCACTCACCAATACATTGAAGATTTGCGGAAACACTTACAATATGCATTCTCATTTGCCCAAAAGAACATTGAAAGAGCCGCTACAAGCGCAAAAACTTACTATGACCTTAAGATCACAAAGAAAGAATATGAGATTGGGGGCAAGGTATATCTGTACAAATTCATGAGAAACCAGGTAAAGGAACGGAAATTCCTGCCGTCCTGGAGAGGTCCGTTCCCCATAGTGGACAAAATCTCCCCCGTGGCATATAAACTGCATATCACACGGAATGGTGAGGTCAGGGAGAGATGGGTGCATATCAATCAATTACGTGCATGCCACCCCAAGTCCCAATTACGGTTACTGGGGGGGTTACCCCACATAAACGTTAAAATTGTAGGGTACATCTCTTTAACACTCAAATTATATTTCTCTTCTTTCAACAGGGTCCACGCTAGGGAAATGATAACCCCATCGAAATCCAAACCCAGGATCGGAGGTGATTGTATCAAGACATATCAGGGAAAGGACCCAACCATCAGACCGTTCTACGGGACCGCCATCTGGATATCCCTTGGTACTATGCTATGGATGTGCATACCAGGCCAGGCCAGCCTCATCGCCCGACCAGGACCTTCCTCAGGAATTCTGGTCCAAGAAGCCCCCGGGTTCATTTTACCCGACAAGAGAATCACCACCCAGAAAGTATGCATCAGTGTGGATCCAAAGAACTCTATAGAAAGGCTGTTTAACCCACAGAGGATCCAATCCCCTGAGATCAAAGAATGGTACACCACACACTTGAAAGCGGCAAGAATTCGGGTGGACGAAATACTGACCCAAGCTCGCAAACCGTTTGTCCCAGTAGCTATAACACACGAGACGAGACCACAGAGGTTCGTGGGGATCCTGATAGACGGACTCGTCTTCACCGTTCTTGGAGCTGTAGTGTCAACCACCATATCTGCCGCTAACTCAGTTTCCGTAAAGACTCTTACAGCGGAAATTGAAAACTTACAAATGAATATTCGAGCCATCCACCATGAACTCGAAGTACAAAAAAATGAGTTGACCGATTTTCGAACTATGATAAATGACACAATGGTCACCGTCAACCTGCACTCAGAACTGATCACCCGGTCCATAAACCTCCATCAGAGTCACAAACTATTCAAGAGAGAACTACTGTTCATCCAGGAACCAATCCTCTTCCACACCTTAGCCTATCTAAACGAAATACAAAACGGAATGAACGATCTCTCCCATGGTTACATTCCCCTTTATTTTGTATCCATGAAAATGATAAAGACCTTACTTGCACGGGTCAATGGAGGCGAAGTAGAAGACTTCCAAATCAACATGGCCTTTGAAACAGAAAGCGCTATGCCACTGTATATCAACCCAGAAGATCTTGAAGTGTGCTTCTTATTGGCCATACCCTTCGTCTCCTCTAAAAATATTTTCCAGATGAAAACGATCCATAACGTCGGAACATGGAAAGGTGATATACACGTACAGATCAAGACCCCCGACCTGATTGCCTACCAACCCTGGGTACCGAATCTATACGCTATACCCCTTCTAAAGGAATGCACAAGGTTCAAGGATATTAATTATCAATGTAATGGAAACCCATTTGTATATGACACCACACATGCACTATGCGGCATGGAATATGAAAAACACGGTTCAGAAAAATGCGAAGTACAGATGCGGAAGACCACGGATGCCTCAGAGGTACGGGAAATACTCGTGAAAGACGAATGGCTAGTGAGCACCCCACTAAAGAACATGAGCATCTTTTATGAAAAACAAATCATGAGCCGTGTCATAGCTCTGCCCGCCACTGTCTCAATTATAAAGGTTCCGACCAACGCAAGAATCACTATCGGGAAAACCACATTATATCCGATCGGAACCGAAGTCTGGGAAGGTGAAGTTGAAAGTGTCTATGCATTCCAACATCAGGACATACCAATGAACCCGGACCTCAAATTCCTGTTGGAACATAAACCAAATCACACCCTCCGGATGTCCGTTAAAAAGAACAACTTGTCAATTGAAGACTTCGACTACACCGAAAAGGACCACCTCCTGCTAGAAAACAGATCATATTTCTCCATGACGGATATAATGATTCTAATCTGTATCGGTTTGCTCATACTATGGTTAGTGTTTCTGACCATCCACTTGGCAAAAGTATCCAGAGAAACCCGCGGGCAATTACCAACGGTCATGAGGCTCATCAGCGGGGGATGCCAACCACTGTAACGTGCAACATCCCATATCTAACACTGAAACCCTGCCAGGTTGTAAGCTAAATCCCCGACATGTCTCCAGGACATACCCAGGATTCAAAAGGGGGATCTTGTCATAACGGGGGTACCTCAAAATATCATTTTTCACAAGGGACAAAATATCCCATTTTTATCCGAGCCAAGAGAAAAATCTTTGCCACATAAGATCGCTCATGGAAATAGTTTGTATGTGTTACAAGACATTCAACAGAAAGAATGGTCCACAAAACCCATTGTATGGTCAATCCCTAAGTAATCACCAGTATTGACCCAAGATGTCTGTCAGACAATGAACAATGTTGCAAGGTATACAACACCCAAAAGCTGAACAATCAAACGTTTGAATAAGACCAAGGCTGAATTGTCCAAAGGGCTTGATAAGAGGGATCTGTTTGGACAGCTGAAGTCCTATAGCTCCCAGTCTAAAAATCAAGGCTGAACAGATACAAAAAACTGTCAAAATGTCATATGCATTAACCAGGCAGGAAATTTTAGTATAATTCTAACTAATCAAATCCATATTCAAGGAGTGCATTATGTATCAGTTATTAAGTAGCAGGGCAGACATATATTCACGTGCCCAAGTATAGGTAAATATTCACAAAAGAATAAAAAAAAAAAAAAAAACACAATAAATTTAGAAAAACATTTGTAAGCCTCTGATGCCCCCCAGTGGCTGAAAATAACATCTCCCCTGATACCTGGCCGATCGTAAAAGAATTCCCGGCCAATAGAAAGAAAGTTACAACCCATGGGAGGAAATCAGAACAATTTTTATGATCATATTGTCCCTCATGGGATAAAGGTGGGAGAGGCCCATAAGGCAAGATCACAGACCAATACACCAGAGGCACCCCTACCTTCGAGGAAGTCTGCTGATCATTGACCACTCCCCACCTGGCTCAACTTGTTGATGTAATCTTCCCCTCGGAACTCGGTAAGATACACATCATCCAGGTCATACCTTATTTCCTTTTCAGACTTGTAGAAATTTATTTGAGGGGTTATGCATTAATGTTTTGCTGATTGTCTTAGGGTGCATTGTTTAAATGGTATATTAAGGATTTAGGATACACCTATCTGTAAGTTTTAGTTCTGTGACCCCGGGAAAAATCCCATTGCTCCATAAAATCCAGGTATTCTGTTGGTTAAATAATTATCCAAATTTAACAATAATCCTGCTAACTTGGTGAGACACATTTCGGATTTCTTTCCGGCCGGGGGAAATCTGAAAGACTGTCTCCTTTAAGCGGTCAGGATATTGCGGGTTGATTTTAAAGATTGAATCACTATATCTATTTTTCCAACAGACCACTAGGGGCTCCCCTGAGTTATTATATTAACTATCGCCCAACCATAAGTTGATGTTTTTGCAGCGTATGTGTAAAGTATCAATCTCCAGTAAATCTCGTTCTGTACGAAATTGTATGATTATACTTGATTATTAATAAAGTCAAATTATTTACTTATTAATTTGTATGGAGATAATTTATACATTGGTAAGAAAACCCCATAAATAAATGAACCCAGGAAAGATTATGGTATGCACTAGAAATCTGAACTAAATTTAGATTACCGCAAGGTTGGAGCCACTGAGTAAAAAGATATAGCATTAAGATCTAGATAGAGATCTCATACCATACTCACAACACCTAAGTTTACAGACTAACTTTACTAGAATACATTAAGCTTTGTGTATTACAGGGGGATTTATATTTAAAAAGTGTAATTATGTCCGGAACTCTACTTTAAGATGATTTGGATGCCACAACTGCTCTATGTGCTCCATAACTCTCCAGTATGGATATATAAAGTATGGTTTAAAAAAATAGAGACCCTCTTCAGGAAATTAATTTGGAAGAAGGGAAAGGTGAGGATTAGACTCCAAACATTACAACTACCAACAAATGAGGAAGGAATGTCCATCCCACACCCTTATAGCTATTTTCTAGCGGCGCAATTACAGCACCTGGGGGGATGCAGCATAGGAGGAGGGAGTGCCAGTGGGAAAATTATGTTAATATGGTCCCCACATAAATCTATAATAGAAACTTTGGTGGCTGACTCTTTTCCTGCTAAAAATCCAACACTAAGAATGGTTGAAAGAATATGGCAGGCAGGTAAGTTAGCTTTGGGCTATAAGGGACCAACGGAATACTCCCCACTTTAGGAAAATAAATTCCTGCAGGAAATCTTAGCTATGGGGAAATTAAAAGAATGGTAAAAGTTAGGTATAACTAGATTGGCGCAATTATATGCAGGTAATACATTGAAATCCTTTTCAGAATTAAGTAGAGAATATGCTATTCCAAACTCCTTGTTTTATACCTACCTGCAGACCGATGAGATGGCAAAAAACTCCCAATTTTCAAAGGCTAATTAAGCCAGGGACTTTTAAAGGCCTTATTTCAGAACTATATGAGCAGATCAACCATGGGTACATAGGGGGAGGAGATTGGGAAAAAACAAACAAAGGTGGGAGGAGGATGTAGGTCCCATAACAAATGAACAATGGGAACGGATACTGGAGCTTGGGAAATTGGTGTCACTCCCCCGTCACAAAGAGTATCCCACCTATTTTTAGTTCACAGAGTTTATTACACCCCAAAGAGGCTATATACATTTGAAAGGAAACTAGATGACAAATGCCCTAGGTGTCAAAGTACAGGAGACCTTATATATATGATGTGGAAATGCCCAAAACTATATAGAAACTGGGTTAAGGTTTTAGATATTATAAACACAACCTTTGGGATTGCTCTGGAACCGGAGGCCAGGGTATGCCTACTGGGTTGTATAGAGGAGAGACATGAGCAAAGGGGCATTACAGTAGCGGTTAGAAGGTGCCTGTTCCCGGCTAGAAAACTGATAGCACAAAACTGGCAAGCACAGAGAGCGCCTACAGCAGCGGGATGGGTCAATGTGATAAACACGACAATATGGAAGGAAAAAGGAGTTCTGGTTAGATGTGGAAAATTTAAATAAATTTAAAACATTGTGGGAGCCCTGGTTGAGTAAAATGGGGTGTGTCCCCCTAGAGAGGGGAGTAGAATTTAGATCTGAAGAGGGAGATTGGTCAGATAGGAGAGAGAGAGCTGCACTTTATAAATAAAGTGGATAGATCTTCCTGGAAGAAAAAGCTTATACTGAAGTAGGGATAGAGTTTGTGTGCGAGGTACAAATAAGACGATAGGGGGGAGGGGGGAGAGGGTTATGGGAATAATGTGCATGCTGACATTTATGTAATGTGCCTTTTGCATAAAGATGTATGTATTCTAAACAGATTTTTTTGTATGGAAGAAAATAATAAAGAATATTAAAATTTAAAAGAATTGCATCTAGTTCTTTTGGTTTCAAAGGCTTTATTACAAGCTGAACTTCTTCTGTATTATTATTGTTGTTGTTGCAAACTGTGGCGGGCACAGTGGGTGCGGCTGGCAATGAATTGTCAGATTTAATATGAGGTTCTGTTTCATTTGATAGAAAGTATTTGTTTGTATTTTGCTGCAGATTGCTGAATCCAAGATTTGATGCATATCTGCATTCCTGAGATCTCTTCTCCAATTCCATAATTCTTAATTTTAATCGCTCATTTTCCTCTGATAATTCATCACAACGTTTAGATTTCTCAAGTAAAGCTCCACCAATGGTAACTGCATGCAATTTTAAATTTACTGTCTCAGTTTCTGATTGGTTTTGTAACCTCTGACATACCTTATGACTATTATCAACTGCATTCTGTAACTGCACAATTTCCTCAATCTTATCATTCAAAGAACTTTCCATTGTTAAACAGCAAGACAACAAGCCCTGCACAATACAAGCTTTTATTTTACTTTCTGAAATTTTGTTGTCAAAAAAATTTTCTGTAAAAATTCCTTCATCATAGTCCATGTGTGCTTAAATTTTTCTGGAATTTTATAAGGACCACCATGACGCTAAATAAATTTTAACCACTACAGGTCCGCGATATCGTCAAAAGATGTCTGCAGCGCGGACCTAAAGTGCCAGGAGGCCGTCTTTGGATGGCTTTTGTTTACATTACCCGCGCACGCCGCTGGAGGTTGCGCAGCGGGTAAACACTGTGCCGTTGCATCGCTGGGAAGCCGATGCGTGTGCCTGGCGGCCACGATGTCCGTGGGTACATGCGATCGGTGGTCCCAGCAGGTGACAGCAGGGACGTGGAGCTCTGTGTGTAAACACAGAGATCCACGTGCTGTTAGGGAGAGAGGAGACCGATCTGTGTCCCTTGTATATAGGGACACAGCGTCGGTCACCTCCCCCAGTCACCCCCTCCCCCCACACAGTTAGAACACACCCAGGGAATACATTTAACCCCTTCCTCACCCCCTAGTGTTAACCCCTTCCCTGTCAGTCACATTTATACAATAATTAGTGCATTTTTAGAGCACTGATCGCTGTATAAATGTGAATGGTCCCAAAATTGTGTCAAAAGTGTCCGATATGTCCGCCGCAATATTGCAGGCCTGACAAAAAAAATTGCAGATCTCTGCCATTACTAGTAAACAATAAAAAATAAATCATAAATCTATCCCCTATTTTGTAGGCGCTATAACTTTTGCGCAAACCAATCAATAAACGCTTATTGCGATTTTTTTTAACAAAAATATGAAGAAGAATACGTATCAGCTTAAACTAAGGGGAAAATATATATATTTTTTTTTTAAATTGGGATATTATTATAACAAAAAGTAAAAAATATTGTGGATTTTTTTTCAAAATTTTCTGTCTTTTTCTGTTTATAGCGCAAAAAATTAAAATCGCAGAGATGATCAAATACCACCAAAAGAAAGCTCTATTTGTGGGGAAAAAAATATAAAAATATAATTTGGATACAGTGTTGTATGACCGCGCAATTGTCATTCAAAATGCGTCAGCGCTGAAAGCTGAAAATTGGTCTGGGCACGAAGGGGGGTTTAAGTGCCCAGTAATGAAGTGGTTAATACCCATATTTTAACTTTATCAGAACTGACACTTGCTTCACACTGAGTAAGCATTTTGACTATATTATTAATAATTAAAAAAAAAGGAATTATTTTACTCACCGCATTTGAGGCTCCACCTTGCCAGTTCCGGTCTTCTGGCACACGCCAGTCTTTTCTTTCTTCAGTTTCCAGTCTCCAGAGAATAATTCTGGGGTTCCAAACTTGTTTAATTTTGTAGATGACACACTCTTATGTCACAACCAGACATTAGAGTCACAGCACAGCTCTTGGGTCTCCATCAGACTTCTGTCCACCTAACTTCTGTTCCTGAAAATGCTCTTCTGGTCGCTTGAACGGCACCAATGTAGTGATATAATATAGTGGTGTCTGGTTAGATAATTGATATTTAGGTATTAGTATGATGACTATAAGTTATGTTCCGCAGCAACACCCAAGTTCTCCAGAGAGTGCAATTTATTTTACTTCCAATACAGAACAAAGTCCAAAGTCCACAGATGATACAACAGAGTAAATCAATGTCCCATTTCTCCTAGATCAATTGTAGACCTGTGCCTTCATATTCATACAGAATATTCTGAGAGAGACTAGACTGACCTCCAGAATTATATTGCCTATCCACTGAATGACTGAGCAATTTGATTGGCCATCTTTGTTCCACATTCTGTCTCTCTGAGTGACAGATAATGACCCCAGCCGGAGACATGCCCTAATTAGCATTCTAACAAGTCTCCTTTGATATGTAATTTGTGCAACATGGCCCATATTTTAAGTGCATTCCGTGTTAACACATGAGTGTTATCATCCAGTGCTCTATACTGGGGGAGATTTTTTTTCTTATACTGGGGGGGATTCCATATTATACTTCCCAATTGTGTTTTAGACAGTGCATTTTCTATTTTTACCTGTTTATCTTTGGCCCACTTCACGACCCGAGACAGCACCACCACAATATAATATTTTCTAATATCAGGGACCGCAAGTCCATCATGTTTCTTATCCTATATTAATACCAAGGAGATTCTATGTTTTTTGTTCGTCCATATAAAGTTCATTAGCAAGGCTTTAAGCACTCTGAAGTATGGTTGAGGTAGTGCTACTGGTATCATTTGGAATTTATACAGAATCTTTGTCAAAAGAACCATCTTCAGAATATTAATTCGTACTATCCATGATATTGGTCTATTTATTACCCTTTTAATTTCCATTGTTATTTAATCTAATAAGAGAATGTCATTTATTTTATACATTTTCTTTTTATTACTTATTTACTTTTAGTTTTATTCCAAAATATTTAAGTTTCTTCTGCCAAGTGAACTTAAACTCGTCCCTTAACCACTAGCCGACCAGCCGCCGCAGTTATACGGCGGCAGGTCGGCTCTCCTGCGCGAGAGCCCGTCATGCTACGTCGGGACTTTCGCGGCCACTAGGGGCCAAAAATTAAAGATTTCGGGGGAATTCCCACCAAATGTGGAGTAATGAGCCTTTGGAAGCGTGGCATCGCCAGAATATATCTGATTTATCTGGATATATACGCTTTAGTGACATTGGGCTTCAGTACCACCTGGAGAGAAGTTTATAATTTGTCTCTTGTGCTTTAATTGTTAGTGACATACAATGTGTTAAGTTAAATGATTTTTTCCATTCTTCATCTTGAATTTGAACATTTGTTTATATATTCAGGAGGTTCAGGGTGTTTTTTTTATAATAAGAATCTTATAGATTGAGGATAGAACATGTTTTGGTTTTGAGTCTTGTAGCAACAAAAGTTCAAACTGAGTTGCGTCTCTAAACAAAAATCTATTTGTGGGAATAGAGGACAAAAAGGCTAATAATTGCCGATATTCCAACCATTGCGAAAGTGATGGTTTCTGCATAAAAATTAAGTTTAGTACAGGTGGGAATGTTGCCTGACAGATAATCTGGCACACTCTACAATGTAATTCTTTGTTCCATATAATAAAATCTTTAAGGTTTAAAGCTGGCGGAAATCGTGGGTTACCAAATAGAGGTGTCATAGGTCCTACCTGTGAGAGTTCTAATTTAAGCCTGTTTAAGTCCAAGTTTTCAATAGATGAGATGTAAGAAAGGGCATAGTGAAAAATGTGTATCGATAGATATCCCTATTCTCAAGATTTAACCAAGGAAGGTCGGTGAGATCGAATTGATATAACCCGTGCTCTATTAAAACCCATTGTTTAGTATTGGACGAGTGAAACCAGTTCACTATCCTTGTTAATACTGCCGCTACATAATAATGGTAGAGGTCAGGTGCACCCGCTCCTCCTTTGTTTTTAGGCAATGATAGTAGTTTCTTGTCTAATCTAGGTTTTTTTATGACCCCAAATAAACTTTGTAAAGGCCGACTGTAAAGTAGAGAAATAAGATCTAGGAATAAAAACAGGAATAGTTTGAAATAAATACTAAATTAATGTAACCAAGACCGAGATCCTAATATTAACATTTAGGATCTCGGTCTTAGTTACATTCATTTTGAAATTTCAAATCTCACCATAATGTTTAAGGATTTTAAAGAAATTATGTATTATATAGTCCTGGGATTGACAATATAAAACAATACATCACCTGCAAAGGCTGAGAGTTTATGTTCTTCCACCTTAATGCCTTTGACATAGTGGTTGTTTCGGACCATAGCAAGAATTCTAGGGACAAAACAAACAGGAGAGGGGACAGGGGGCAACCCTGTCTCATCCCATTTTTCATCTCAAAAGCAGGTTGCAGATATAATTAAGAGATATAATAAAAAAAAGGGACAATTATATCACTTCAGGAGTTAAAACACAATGAGGAATTACAGTAATGGTAATAAATGAGTGGCGGTATCGCCAGTTGTGCCACTTTGTCCAAAATGTACCCCAGACATTAACTGCTTGCCGACCAGCCGCCACAGTTATACGGCGGCAGGGCAGCTCTGCTGGGCGAGATAAGGTAGATACACGCCATCTCGCCCAGCAGCCAAAAGGGGAGCGCACGTGCGCCTTCCCGCTCGCCCCTGACGCCGACGCGCGCGCCCCGCAGGCGCGATCACCACCAGGCACCCGCAATCACTTGTAACAGAGCGAGAACTGGGAGCTGTGTGTAAACACACAGCTCCCGGTATTGTCAGAGGGAGAAATGCCTGATCCTCTGTTTATACAATGTATGAACAGCGATCAGTAATTTCCCCCAGTCAGTCCCACCCCCTCTTCAGTTAGAACACACCCAGGGAACATACTTAACCCCTTCCCCGCCCCCTAGTGTTAACCCCTTCCCTGCCAATGTTATTTTTATAGTAATCAATGCATTTTTATAGCACTGATCACTATAAAAATGCCAATGGTCCCAAAAATGTGTCAAAAGTGTCCGCCATAAGGTTGCAGTACCGATAAAAATCGCTGATCGCTGCCATTACTAGTAAATAAAAATATTAACAAAAATGCCATAAAACTATTCCCTATTTTGTGCAAACCAAATAAACGCTTAGTGTGATTTTTTTACGAAAAATATGTAGAATACGTATCGGCCTAAACTGAGGATTTTTATTTATTTTTTTATATATTTTTGGGAGCCACATCGCACGACCACGCAACTGTCAGTTAAAGTGACGCAGTGCCGAATCGCAAAAAGTGGCCTGGTCATTGACCAGCAATATGGTCCGGGGATTAAGTGGTTAAAGGGGTTGTAAAAAATTCCCCTAAAATAGCTTCCTTTACCTTTACAACCCCTTTAAGGTCAGGGGAGCAGCTTAGCCCATTGGAACAGCTATGTACAGTAGATAACTCCAAAGGCACTATTTCAAAGCTTTAAAAATTGCTGCTGACAGTGGACGAACTGGAGATGCCCCCATTCATTAAAAATTAGGAGCTGGCAACATAAAAGGATAAAGGCCATAGACATCAGGACCGCAGAAATTAACTACAAATGTATAGCAGGTTGGTATGCAACACCAGACAAAATGAGTGAATTCAAAGAGGGACAGATGGCGGAATGTTGGTGAGGTTGCCGAACAACGGCCCACTTGTGGTGGGACTGTCCCAAAATCAAAAAATATTGGGAGAAAATCCTGGATCTGATAAAAGAAATTACCAAGGAGATAAAAAAAGACCCATGGATAGTAGTATTCCATGGAGGAGAGGAAGCGGTGAAATATTACAAAGAGTCTTTGACACCACATTTGTTAAATGCGGCTAAAAGGCAGATTTAATAAAAAATGGCAGTATGTGAAAAGTCCATCAATATGGGAGTGGATCGACTCGGTGGAAGAGACATATAGCATGGAAGGACTGGAAGGACATATATTATAGAGGAGGAAAAAACAGGATTTAAAGATAAATGGGAAGGCTGGAAAAAAATTTAAGAAAACATGGAGTTATGCGGTGTAACGGGATGGCCCGTGACAGACTGAGATATTCCTATGTCTAGGGTCACCTTTTGTCCACTAGGGCCATAGGGTGACAAAGAATCATAATTCATATATTACATGAGATGGGACATTATTAATACTTCATATTTCAGGACTGAGATATCACAAGGAGTTCATGATGACATGACCAGGTCAGCCAGCCAGTGAGTCATACCTTTGTATAATAGGCTATTGAAATATCTTAGGGTGTTGGCTATTCACTGTAAAGACATTCCGTTGAAGGTGTTGATTGCACCCACTCTCACCAGACTCTGCCATTGTGTGATAAAGCTGTCTAGAGAACTTATTCAACTAGATGTCTGTGTTATTATTCAAGGTTAATTGAACTCTATTGATGATACGGTGCCGTCATGTCTAGCTACCAATTAAAGAATTATCCTCAGTGAGTGAATAAGGGGGTGGAGATTGCATTGTCCTGTGATGAACTGTATTATGCTTGAGACTGTATAAGAAGCTGAGAAAATACCAATAAATTGTCATATCTTTGAAAGCAAGTGCAGAGCTTGAGTCTCGTCTTTTTTCTGGGAAAGGATATGGATCGTGTATGCAATATTGTCAGAGTGTGTCAGATAAGCTTGTCGTGGTTGGACGGAAGGTCGTAAACGGTGGTGACTGTTACATGCGGTAAACTTAAGAGTCTAGATTTATGATGGGGCCAGAATAGGAAGGAAGAAAAACTAAAATAATATAAATCAGGAGGTAGAAAGAGGGGGGGAAGATATGGGGCTTGTATATGGATATACTGTATATATTTGATCTGTTTATATATTGAAAATGCAATGGAGAAATACGATTGGAATTTTTGGTAAGATTAAATAAAGAATATTATATATATATAATATATATATATATATATATATATATATATATATATATATATATATATATATATATATATATATATATATATATATATATATATATACAGTGCAGAAAATAAGTATTTGAACACCCTGCTATTTTGCAAGTTCTCCCACTTGGAAATCATGGAGGGGTCTGAAATTGTCATCGTAGGTGCATGTCCACTGTGAGAGACATAATCCAAAAAAAAAAATCCAGAAATCACAATTTATGATTTTTTAACTATTTATTTGTATGATACAGCTGCAAAGAAGTATTTGAACACCTGTCAATCAGCTAGAATTCTGACCCTCAAAGACCTGTTAGTCTGCCTTTAAAATGTCCACCTCCACTCCATTTATTATCCTAAATTAGATGCACCTGTTTGAGGTCATTAGCTGCATAAAGACACATGTCCACCCCATACAATCAGTAAGAATCCAACTACTAACATGGCCAAGACCAAAGAGCTGTCCAAAGACACTAGAGACAAAATTGTACACCTCCACAAGGCTGGAAAGGGCTACGGGGAAATTGCCAAGCAGCTTGGTGAAAAAAGGTCCACTGTTGGAGCAATCATTAGAAAATGGAAGAAGCTAAACATGACTGTCAATCTCCCTCGGACTGGGGCTCCATGCAAAATCTCACCTCATGGGGTCTCAATGATCCTAAGAAAGTTGAGAAATCAGCCCAAGACTACACGGGAGGAGCTGGTCAATGACCTGAAAAGAGCTGGGACCACCGTTTCCAAGGTTACTGTTGGTAATACACTAAGACGTCATGGTTTGAAATCATGCATGGCACGGAAGGTTCCCCTGCTTAAACCAGCACATGTCAAGGCCCGTCTTAAGTTTGCCAATGACCATTTGGATGATCCAGAGGAGTCATGGGAGAAAGTCATGTGGTCAGATGAGACCAAAATAGAACTTTTTGGTCATAATTCCACTAACCGTGTTTGGAGGAAGAAGAATGATGAGTACCATCCCAAGAACACCATCCCTACTGTGAAGCATGGGGGTGGTAGCATCATGCTTTGGGGGTGTTTTCCTGCACATGGGACAGGGCGACTGCACTGTATTAAGGAGAGGATGACCGGGGCCATGTATTGAGAGATTTTGGGCAACAACCTCCTTCCCTCAGTTAGAGCTTTGAAGATGGGTGCAGGCTGGGTCTTCCAACATGACAATGACCCGAAGCACACAGCCAGGATAACCAAGGAGTGGCTCTGTAAGAAGCATATCAAGGTTCTGGCGTGGCCTAGCCAGTCTCCAGACCTAAACCCAATAGAGAATCTTTGGAGGGAGCTCAAACTCTGTGTTTCTCAGCGACAGCCCAGAAACCTGACTGATCTAGAGAAGATCTGTGTGGAGGAGTGGGCCAAAATCCCTCCTCCAGTGTGTGCAAACCTGGTGAAAAACTACAAGAAACGTTTGACGTCTGTAATTGCAAACAAAGGCTACTGTACCAAATATTAACATTGATTTTCTCAGGTGTTCAAATACTTCTTTGCAGCTGTATCATACAAATAAATAGTTAAAAAAATCATACATTGTGATTTCTGGATTTTTTTTTTTAATTATGTCTCTCACAGTGGACATGCACCTACGATAACAATTTCAGACCCCTCCATGATTTCCAAGTGGGAGAACTTGCAAAATAGCAGGGTGTTCAAATACTTATTTTCTGCACTGTATATATGTAGTGACCCTGTCTTACCTGCTCACTAGGGATGAGCCGAACACCCTCCCGTTCGGTTCACACCAGAACCTGCGAACAGACCAAAGGTTTGTGTGAACTTTAGAACCCAATTGGGGGGGCGTGGCTTGGTGCATGGAGGAGTGAGACGTGTGTGCCAGGACCTCTGCACACGCTGCCAGACTAACGGCTGTAATCACCGCATGAACACACCAACAGGTCGGTGATGGGACGGAAGGGAGGGGAGATACTCACCATAACCCCGATCCAGGCCGAGATGGCGAGATCGACCATTTCTTCTCCAAATTACGTCCGGATCAGTGCGGCACCCCCTTGTCCAAGATGGCGGCGGCCCGTTTATTTTTTTATATATTTTTGGGAGCCACATCGCACGGCCAAGCAATTGTCAGTTAAAGTGACGCAGTGCCGAATCGCAAAAAGTGGCCTGGTCATTGACCAGCAATATGGTCCGGGGATTAAGTGGTTAAAGGGGTTGTAAAGGTAAAAAAAAAATTCCCCTAAAATAGCTTCATTTACCTTTACAACCCCTTTAAGGTCAGGGGAGCAGCTTAGCCCATTGGAACAGGTATGTACAGTAGATAACTCCAAAGGCACTATTTCAAAGCTTTATAAATTGCTGCTGACAGTGGACGAACTGGAGATGCCCCCATTCATTAAAAAATAGGAGCTGGCAACATGAAAGGATAAAGGCCATAGACATCAGGACCGCAGAAATTGACTACAAATGTATAGCAGGTTGGTATGCAACACCAGACAAAATGAGTGAATTCAAAGAGGGACAGATGGCGGAATGTTGGTGAGGTTGCCGAACAACGGCCCACTTGTGGTGGGACTCTCCCAAAATCAAAAAATATTGGGAGAAAATCCTGGATCTGATAAAAGAAATTACCAAGGAGATAAAAAAAGACCCATGGATAGTAGTATTCCACGGAGGAGAGGAAGCGGTGAAATATTACAAAGAGTCTTTGACACCACATTTGTTAAATGCGGCTAAAAGGCAGATTTAAAAAAAATGGCAGTATGTGAAAAGTCCATCAATATGGGAGTGGATCGACTCGGTGGAAGAGACATATAGCATGGAAGGACTGGAAGGACATATATTATAGAGGAGGAAAAAACAGGATTTAAAGATCAATGGGAAGGCTGGAAAAAAATTTAAGAAAACATGGAGTTATGCGGTAAACTTAAGAGTCTAGATTTATGATGGGGCCAGAATAGGAAGGAAGAAAAACTAAAAGAATAGAAATCAGGAGGTAGAAAGGGGGGGGGAGATATGGGGCTTGTATATGGATATACTGTATATATTTGATCTTTTTATATATTGAAAATGCAATGGAGAAATACGATTGGAATTTTTGGTAAAATTAAATAAAGAATATTATATAAATATATATATATATGTAGTGACCCTGTCTTACCTGCTCACTAGGGATGAGCCGAACACCCTCCCACCCTCCCGTTCGGTTCACACCAGAACCTGCGAACAGACCAAAAGTTTGTGTGAACTTTAGAACCCAATTAGGGGGGGCGTGGCTTGGTGCATGGAGGAGTGAGACGTGTCTGCCAGAAGCTCCCGCACACGCTGCCAGACTAACGGCTGTAATCACTACATGGACACACCAAACAGGTCGGTGATGGGACGGAAGGGAGGGGAGACACTCACCATAACCCTGATCCAGGCCGAGATGGCGAGATCGACCATTTCTTCTCCAAATTACGTCCGGATCAGTGTGGCACCCCCTCGTCCAAGATGGCGGCGGCCCGTTCCTCGGGGACACACGCCGCCTCGCAAGGTGCTTCTTCCCAATGCTCCACATCTGCCATGAAAACCAGGCAAAGGGCCAGCTCTCCCCCGGACTCTGATGCGGGCTCCATCCACTCTGCCTGTCACTCCCCGGACTCCCATCGCTGGCTGGGACCTGGAGGCCTATGATTTTGAGGCCTGTGTGCAGAGAATGGAGCGCTCCTATAAACAGGAGATTTCTGAGCTGCGCAGGGATGTCACAGACAGACTGGAGGAAGTGGAACACAGTGTGGAGGAGACTACCCTACAGGCTCACAAAGCCATTTTAAACTATGCTATCCCGTTAAGACCAAGAGAACCTACTATGAGGAATTGTACTCAGAGGGGGTGGCAAACAGGGGAGAAAGAGGCCAAAACCAGAGACTTCTTACTAAAAGCTGGGGTATCAAAGATAGAGGAGACAGTAAGATCCAAAATGGACGAACCTATAACGGAAGCAGAAATTAAAAAAGCTTTAAATAACACGGCCGCGGGGTAGAGCCCAGGGCCAGACGGCTTCACGGCTCTATACTACAAAAAATTCAGTAATATTCTGATACCCAAACTGTGTTAATATTTTAATGGTCTGGGTTGAGAATTCGAGGCAAGTAAGGAAGCATTAGCAGCCTCGATAACGATTATTCTAAAAGAAGGAAAGGACATGCTCAGGATACAGACCGATATCTCTGTTGAATGCGGACATTAAGATCTTCGCAAAAATCCTAGCTGAGCGGATGAAAAGTGTCATGCCCTCTCTGGTACACCCGGACCAGACCGGGTTCATACCTGAGAGAGAAAGTAAAGACAATGGTATAAGGGCTCTCCTCTTGCTTCAGAAACTGAAAAGTGACGGGCCCTCTGGCCTCTTCCTGTCGGTAGATGCCGAAAAGGCCTTCGATAGGGTGGACTGGGGACTAATGTTAAAAACCTTAGAAATAATGGGTATCGGAGATAGGATGTTAAGCTGGATTAGGACACTTTACCATCACCCGTCCGCAAGAGTCAAAATCAACGGGACACTTTCAGCCCCATTTGATATGAGAAATGGGACGAGACAGGGATGTCCCCTGTCCCCACTCCTATTCATCCTATCTTTAGAACCGTTGCTAGCCACAATACGAAATAACCCTGAAATCAGTGGAGTGAAAGTAGGGAAAGAGGAACATAAATTATCAGCGTTTGCTGATGACATCCTATTCTATATTACCAACCCACTGATAACAATCCCAACCCTAAACAAGGTACTCCAAGAATATGGCGCCATATCTAACTTTAAAATCAATGAAACAAAAACTGAAGTGTTAAATATAAATATTAATAAAAACAAAGAGAAGCTTGTTAAAAGGATGTGCATCTTCCCATGGATCAGAGAGTTAAAATACCTAGGCATAAAAATAACAAACTCGACTAAGGAAATCTACAAAATAAACTTTGTCCCTTTGCGAAACGAGATCAAAACGGATATCAAGAAAAGTATAAATAGACCTATCTCTTGGGTAGGGCGCATAAACACTCTGAAGATGCTCCTGGTACCAAAGATACTTTTCAAATTCCAAATGTTGCCAATTACCCCCCCCCCCAACAATTCCTGAGAATATTAAACTCGATCCTAACGAATTATGTGTGGAAAAATAAAAAACACAGAATCTCCCTTTCAATTTTAAAACAAAAGAAGAGTGGGGGGGGGGGGGCCTTACCATGCCCGATATTAGAGAATATCATAAGGCGGCAGTACTATCTCGAGTAGTAGAGTGGGCCAGAGATAGACGAGAGAAAATATGGGTTCAGATAGAAAGAGCACAATCTAAAACACAATTAAGCACCGTAATGTGGACACCCCCACAATATATTTCACTAAATAAAAAAACTTTAGATTTAACACGAGATACACTGAGATTATGGGACAGAGTACACAAAAAACTGGATAAGGAATATAATTCTCCACTTATAAATTTGAAAGAAAATGCATAGTTCGCACCAGGGGTGGAAAAAATAGGGGGGAATTGGATTAAAACTGTTAGAATACACTTAGGGGATATATTAGAAGTGGAAAGAATCAGGGATTTTGGGGAGTTGAAACACAGAACAGACTGGAATTTGGATGGATGGCGGTACTCCACATGTCATTTTGTGCAACACCTCCCTCATCCGCTCCGGACGAGTGCGGAACTCACCCCGCTGGAGAAACTGTGCAAAACAGAAAGCTCAAAAGGCACAGTATCAAAACTATATAAGATCTTGTTGGAGATAGACGAGCTGGGAGAGCCGCCCTTCATACAAAAATGGGAAAGGGAGTTGGGCACACCTAGAGGAGAAAACACTTGCGAAAGAAAAAGGTTACTGACCCATGCCTCGGCCATAGACATGCGAACCGCAGAATCAAATTACAAATGTGTCTCGGGCTGGTATGCCACGCCTGATAAAGTGAGCAGGTTTATGGAAGGGAAATCAGACCAGTGCTGGAGAGGATGCCTAGAGAAAGGAACCATGGCCCATATATGGTGGACGTGCCCAAAAATCCAGAAATGTTGGCAACAAATTCTGGACCAAATAAAAGAAATTACGGGTAAAGAAATTAAAAAAGACCCCTGGGCAGTCCTCTTTCATGGTGGGCGGATGGGAATATCAAGGTATAAGAAGTCCCTTACGCCCCACCTACTCAACGCAGCCAAGAGGCTAGTCCCAAAGAACTGGCAGAAAGTAGAAAGCCCAAGGATGTGGGAATGGATCGATACGGTCGAGGAAACCTATAGAATGGAAGAGTTGAAGGAGACGTTGGGGGAGGTAAATCAGGATTTTAAAGACAAATGGAAAAGCTGGGAAAAGTATAAAAAGACGTGGAGTTATGCTGAGAACCTGAGGATAGAAAGTTACTGGTCTGAAAGTATTTAATCTATTCAATAAAAATTTGAAAACACCTAAATGAAATAATAACAGCCAGGGTCTATGGGAGTCACCGGGGGGGGGGGCGAGGGGGGGGGAGGGTGGGAGGAGGGGGAAAAGGACACTCTTACCTATAGGAGGGAGGGCTATCAGTCTCCCCAGCGCCGGTCTCTAGCCCGTAGACGGCAGTATCGGAGAGATGGGGTAGCCTTTGTTTTGTCTTTATGTTAATCGCAAAATCTATTTACCTCCTACTGAAAGAGGGAAAAAATAAAAATAAAAAATCGAATGCAGGGGATGCCACAAATGATGCAAGTCAGCTTTGAAGACAAAGGAAGCATTATACCATGAGCTGGTCTCCAGCATGTGGAAATAGCTGATGTGGACAAAAAAACAAACAAAAAAAAAAAAAGACCAAGAGAACCGAGCTAGGTGCAACAATATACATGTCCGTGGCCTCCCTGAATCAGTTGAACCCAAAGACTAGGTCCCTGTGGTCACCGCCATATTTAACGACCTGCTCCAGAAAGACAGAGAGGCAGCCATAGAGCTTGATCGAGTCCACAGGGCCCTAGGACCCAAGAATTCTAACCCAAACTACCCCAGGAACGTGATATGCAGGGTTCACTTTTACGCCATCAAAGATGCCATCATGCAGGCTGCTTGTACACAGGAATCCATCCTCTTTCATGAAACTCGCATCCACCTGCTACCTGATGTCTCCAAGCTAACCCTGGACCTGCACCGGGCCCTGAAACCCCTCACTGGAGCCCTTCAGACCAAACAAATCAAGTATCACTGGGGTTTCCCCTTCCAACTATCTGCTTCCCATGAAGGAAAATCAGCGGTGTTTCGCACCCTGGGGGACCTCCCCAAGTTTTTGGGGACCTTTGAGCTTCCGCAGATATCCCTTCCAGACTGGCCACTACATGCTGCTGCCCCTGGATTTCAACTTTCCTCCGGCTGGAAAAGACAGACCAAGAAACCTAGACGCTCCAAGTCGGAGGCCTCCAAGTCATCTGCTGGATGATAAGACTTTTATCATCGTATCTCTGTCTTTCTCTTTTGCAGGTCTTAGCCCGCTGCCATATTTCCCTGTTAGGATGTGCGGGTGAGAAGGGACGCTATGCTGTGGACTTGTGTCGGGCTAGTTGCACAGGGCCAATGCCAGCCCCCTAAGTTCGGGGGGAGGGCTTTCCCTGTTTTTTTTTTTTTCTGTTTATGGTCTCTCCAGGGTAGCGGTCCCTAAATGTTTTGACGCTGCCAGTTATGCACCTTTACTACTTGGGCGGATTCCCCCGCCTTTCCCTTCCCTCATTTTTGGGTAATTTTTCACATTTCCTTGGTGTGTCCAGCTGTTGTTGGCGGGACCCTTTGGGACGCTGAGACTCTAGACTACATGTTGGGGGCTCACACCCCCTGACTTGTACGCAAGTTATGTTTTATTGCACAGTCCCTAGGGGTCCTGGTTTGATTTGTTTAGTTTGCTGTTGCTAATTGCTATATATTGCACTGTTGCGGTGTGTGTGGGGACCTCTCCATGTGATGACCGTGACCCCCTACCTAGGCCTTTCAGCTACCTTTGTGGTACTGGCTGATTTGTTGCTCGCAACATTGTTAATGTGGCCGTTTTGGCCCAGCTTTTCTTTCACCTCTTTTTTTTTCTTACCTTCTTACTTTTTCTTGTACCCCCCGCTTTGTGTTGTCCCCTTTCCCCCCCTCCACCCCTGGAATCGGTGTGCTCATTCCTGGTAGGTACCTATCTACCCCTTTCTTGACAGTATCATCTCTGAACTGCAAGGGGTTTAACATCCCAGAGAAGCGGAGGCAGATTGTGTTTCACTTTCATAAATTGCGTACCCAAATTCTCCTCCTTCAAGAAACCCATTTTAGGTCTGACTCTATCCCCAAGCTTTTCCACAAACATTATCCAACTTGGTTTCATAGTACTAACCCCTCCGCAAAACCAAAAGGGGTTTCCATCGCATTCCATGCCTACTTCACGCCAACTGTTCTAGACTCTTATGTAGATACCGCAGGGAGATTTATTTTTCTCAAATTGTCATATAAGAATGTGGTTTACAATGTTATTAATGTATATTCTCCTAACCAGGACCAACTGCAGTTCTTCTCCTCTATGATCTCTCGCTTGCGGAAGTTCAACACGAACAACATGATCCTGGGCGGTGACTTCAATGATGCCCTGATACCTCGTATGGACACATCGACCGGTAAGTCCTCGCTTTCTCTAGCTACTCTGACCAAGCTATGTTCCCTCTTTGCCAAGCTTTCCCTAATAGATGTGTGGAGGGTCTTACACCCCACTGCTAGGGACTACATATATTATTCCCCCGTGCACTCCTCGTATAGCAGACTGGACTATATCCTCATTTCACAATCTCTGTTGGACCTTTCCCCTGGTGCATCTATTGGTCTCACACTTTGGTCGGATCATGCCCCTGTACATGTTAGTTTGGGGAGGGTTCCCACTCACAAACCTAGATCCTCTTGGAGACTTAACGACAATTTGCTCTTAGACCTGGCATGCACTGACGACATCATTCAGACCATCACACACTTCTTTTCTGATCACGCTCAGGATATCACCAATTCTCTCACAAAATGGGAGGCCCTTAAATGCGTCCTTAGGGGAAAATTTATTCAACATGGGTCCAGACTCAAAAAAAGCCCGCTCGGCAGAAGTCACTCGCCTTCTTGCCTCTATCGCATCTCTTGAGGACTCGCACAAGCGATCTCCGGATGCGGCCATGCTTGTTGACTTGGCTAATGCTAGGAGAGACCTTTTGCAAATTTGCGCTGAACGTTCTATGGTGGCAAGGGATAGGGGGCGTTTCACATACTATTCCCAGGCTAATAAATGTGGCCGGCTGCTGGCTAGCACTTTGCAACCGCGTCAGAGTAGAAAACACATCCCTTTAATTGTCTTTCCCAGCAAGGGCAGGTTACTGACTAACTATGCCATCGCTGAGGAGTTTCGTCAATACTATGCGGGCCTTTATGATCTTCCTTCTCAGGCGCTCGCACCCCCTCCCCAGCCCGGTGATATTATTAGAAGAACAATAACTACAGGTAGATATTGATGGTGGGACTTTGAGGCCAAGGAAGTATGTTAAAAATCAAGTTTTAATTTAATCAATATAATACAAAAATAAACATAATTATAAAATACATATACAGGAAATAACATAGGTGTACACCCTGGGACACTTGTCTGACCCCTGGACAGCCATCCGATACTACTTATATAGGCTAAAATTTTGATGTCCAACACAGGAACCAGTATATTGGCGACCTATTGTGTGTGGATGGTATCTTGTCCTGTCATTTGAAAGAAGGTTGTTGTCCCAGTTGGCTGCAGGGTCACTCATTCTCGTACAGATTATGTGTAACTACACCTGTGACGCCTAACCCAAGTTTGAAAGACGTTGTATCTTGACCTCACAGTCACTATAAGATTCTTTCAATTTTTGAGGATTCTCTGAGCAAGTCCCTCGTCGGTTTTGATATACCGCTCGCTATATGTGCCCTTGGATGCATCCATCGTGAGACCATCTGTTATATAACCACTTGTTCTCTGTTACATACTTTTCCACAAAATCCTTGTCATCGTCCTGAAGAAGCCTCACGGCGAAACGTGCGTCGGCAACTTCTAAGGATTTTGTACACAGTGGTCATTTCCTGTATATGTATTTTATAATTATGTTTATTTTTGTATTATATTGATGATTATAAAACTTGATTTTTAACATACTTCCTTGGTCTCAAAGTCCCACCATCAATATCTACCTGTAGTTATTGTTCTTCTTCTAATACTATATATACGGATGCGGCCCATGTGAGTGCTATCCCTTTGAATCTTCACCCCCCTTTTCCCTCTTCCTTCTTTCTCCCCCTTTCCATCCTTCCCTTTCCCACTCCCAGTTCTTTCTTATTTTATCCCCCTTGTGATATGTCATCTTACATCAGACACCACACTCCCGACTGTCCCAGCTCCCGCTGTTGAGGAACTAGACCCCCCCCCCCCTCACTGTTGAAGACTTTCTACTAGCCATTAAAAAACTCAAAAACTGCAAAAGCCCTGGCCCAGACGTGTTTACCCCGCGTTTCTATAAAATGTTTGCTCCCCAGTTAGCTCCTCTCCTAACAAAAGCTTTCAACGCCATCGATGATGATACTTCCCCTTCTTCTAACATACTTCTAGCCCAGATAGTAGTCCTCCCCAAACCCGGTAAGGATTCATCTCAATGCCCCAACTACAGGCCTATATCCCTTATAAATATTGTTTTGAAACTTTTCGCAAAAATCCTGGCCTTTCACCATTATTGCCTGACGTTATCCACAGGGATCAGGAGGGATTTGTCCCGGGTCGTGAGGCCCGGGAAAACAACACCAAGACCATACACCTCATAGCTTATGCCCAACGTAACCGAATCCTGACGTGCCTTCTCTCCTGTGACGCAGAGAAGGCATTTGATAGGGTCAGCTGGCCATTCTTGCATTCCACCCTCGCTCAAATAGGCCTAGGCCCAAAAATGCTTTCTCATATTATGTCTCTGTACTCCGCCCCTTCCGCCACCGTCTTGGTCAACAGAGTGCAATCGAGTGTGCTGTCAATTAAGAACAGTACTAGGCAGGGGTGTTCTCCTTTTTGCCCTTGAAATAGAGCATTTAGCCCAGGCGCTTAGAGCAAATCCGAGCATACACGGGATCCAAACTTCTTCATCCCATTGTAAACTCTCCCTGTATGCGGACAACTTGCTTCTTTATGTCACTCAACCCCACATTAGTATCCCTTCTATTTTGGCTGAGATTGATCGGTTTGGCAGACTTAGTAACTATAAACTGAATTTATCTAAAACAGAAGCGCTGAACCTTTCCCTCCCTCAAATCAAATTTCTCCTTCCAGTGGCGGGAGAAGTCCATCTCTTATTTGGGGACGGCAATCCCAATGCAGTTGTCGGAAATTTTTGCTTTGAATTATAGGCCACTACTGACTAAACTTTGGCGTCTCATTGAGGCCCGCATGGACCTGCCAGTGTCGTGGTTCGGACGTATGAGTACAAAATGGATATTTTGCCCAAGCTATTATATGTGTTCCTGGCACTCCCGATAGTCCTTACATCCGCTTTGTTTCATAAGCTACGTTCCATGGCCATTCAGTTTGTGTGGAGGGGTAGTCGCCCTAGACTGAAACACAGAGTCCTTTGCTCCCCCATCGCTGGCGGAGGGGCGGGTCTCCCCGACTTTGAGCTTTACCATACGACGGCGGTGCTTTGCCGGATTTTGGAGTGATTTTCTCGTCCTCTAAGTAAAGTTTCCACAAGTGTTGAACAAGACCTATCCCCAGTGGACCTTCGGGCTCTATTCTGGGGGCACGCTACATCCCATCAAGCCCTCCCGGGGCTATCCCGCCTCACCAGAGATGCCTTGGCAACTTGGTACCAAAGGAGAGAGCTGTGCACCCTCTCTACCGACCCGAGTCCCTTGACCCCCCTCTGATAATCCAGCCCTCCCGGAGAGCAGATTGATCTACTCCTTAGCAGGCTACCATAGAGCTGTCTGGCCCTCTGCACAAAGTTTTGTTAGTGACACCACAGGTTCCTTCGTGACGGTCAAACAAACTGCGTCCCCTAGAGTGACCTGGCTTACACACATGCATCTGACTGCTTACTGTAAGACGCTTCACGGCTCTGGACAAGTTCATAGGCCCCTAACCAGGTTTGTACTTTTCAAAACACCCAGCAGCATACCCTTTCTTTGATCTATAAGATGATCCTAGGCCACACACATGGTTCCTTCCCTAAATTTACCACGGCTTGGTCGGGGGAGCTGGGGAGAGATATCAGTAAGGCGGAGTGGCGCAAGGCTTTTTTCTACACTCATAAATCCTCTATATCGAGTTATGCTCAAGAAAAAAATTATAAAGTGTTATCACGTTGGTTTCAAGTGCCCTCAGGATCATGTTCCCTTCGGCCTTGGACTCTTGCTGGAGATGTGCCTCAGCTACGGGTACATATAGCCACATCTGGTGGGACTGCGACAAGATACATCCGTTCTGGACCCAAATTTTCCTAATTTATTCTGACCTTTATGGTGAGCCTCTTTCCCCATCTACCTTTATAGCCCTCCTCTCCATTCTCCCTGCCTCTACTAAATTTCAGAAAAATACCCTTTTAAAATTCTGTCTAAGTGCTGGGCGGCCGTTGTTTTCTAGGCACTGGAAGTCGTCTTCCCCCCCGACTATTGTCAAACAGAAAAAACAAAATGAATGGCATTATGCTTATGTAAAAAATTGCAGGCCAAATCCCTTGATAGATACGCTAAATTCTCCTTCACTTGGAGTGTTTGGAGGCATTACTCCACCTCAGATAAACTCAAAGGTAGACTCCCGCTCGCAGTGTCCCCATGACCCCCTGTCGGACACCGACTCCTGGGTCCGAACACAGTGGGAGTTTTTGCTTCCAGCGGTTTTGATTTTTACCTCTATATGCCTTGACTTAATGCTAGTTAATTGTTTTATTATTATTTTTGATTCCCTGAGTTCACCTGACTTGCAATCATGTATTCCTGGTTGGATTTGAGCACACCGTCTCACTTACCCTGTCCCTTACCTATCTCCTCCCTCCCTTCTCTCCGTCTTTCTCTGCCTTATGCTTTTTCTTCCTTTCATCTCTGTCTTTTCATCTTCTTTTCTGGCCGACTCCCTCTGGCCACAACATTCCGACAGTTCATGTGCCAGCTATTTCTACATTTTTTTTTATTATTATTTTTTTTATTGTATGAGGTATCAGCTGGTCTGGGTACTGGTGTCATCTGCCTGTCCATTTTGGCCTTCTCCCCCTTACTTCCCTGAGCCGTGGACACAGCAGGATCCCATGGGGGCGCCCAGGGCAGGGGAGGCCATCATGGGTCGTGGTTTGGCCTTGTAAATGCTTATATTTGTAATACCCATTTCTAGATGTAGCAACTGTTGGTACCCATTTATTTTTGTGTTACGGATTGTGTGTGTTCTATATTTTACGGATCGGGTCACCCTTTGTCGGGCGCTCGATCATACTTTGTTGACTTTCTGTGTATACTTGTCTAAAAAATACAGTAAATCTGAACCTAACTTTAGAACCCAATTAAAGTCTATGGGACTCGAACGTTTAAAATCTAAAGTGCTAATTTTAAAGGCTTATATGCAAGTTATCGTCCTAAAAAGTGTTCAGGGACTTGGGTTCTGCCCCTGGGGACATGTATCAATGCAAAAAAAAAAAACGGCAGTTTTTTCGGGAGCAGTGATTTTAAATGACTTTTAATCCTTCAGAAATGACACTTTGTACAGGGGCAGTTCTAAGCACGGAAAACAAGCGCTGCTTTACATGCATACTATACACCCCCTAGGTACGAAATTTAAAGGACTATTTCACTTTACACATTATTAAAACCACTGCTCCCGAAAAAACTGCAAGTCCAGGCTTCACCCATCACAGTGGGCACAGCTATAGACCATGGTCCTGTATAGCACAGTGTGGCTAGCAACGCATACTAAAGTAAGCACCCCATACAGGATCCAGTGCCTAAAGCAACATTACAGGCCGTCCCCACAGCATGGGATCCAGGTACAGCGCCAAAGATTTACCAAGGTTGCACCAATCCGGTTACACTGCTTCTGTGTTGGCATTTGAAGACAGCACGTTTAAAGAATTCTTCAGAAAATAAAGAAAAATAAAAAAAATTCAGGAAGGATGAGCATACTGTATACCCGTAGTGTATGAATAAGATGCCTGTGTCCTGTACTGTATTATTTCGATAATTTGCTTTGGCCTCAAATTGAGTTTTAAGGTGAAATCCTTTTTATGAGTAGATGCCAAGACACATATATTCCACTCTAAGCAACTCCTTTCCAATGCTACTTGAAACGTAGGTCTAGGAGGCGATACAAGCAGCTTCTGCTCACAGACCAAATGAAAAAAAAGGAAGCCGCCACACAACAGAATTTATCGTCATTTTAAAGGATGTATTTTTTTGTATTCATGAGATTATGTTTTTAAATTGCACAGACTAGTAATGGTAACCTTAAGGGTTAGTTGCTGAAGCTTTTTAGACAGTATGGCAGGATTTCTCCCTCCCAGCTCATTCAAAACTTTTAGAGGGACTAGAGCAAAGAGAAAAAAAAATAAGAACATTTCTTCAGTCCACTGATTCACAGAGATGGCAGGCAACCAATGATGGGGCATCTGTGAGAAAACCAAGATACTAAGAAACTAAAATAAGTCTACCTCTTTTAATGCTTGGGAGTTAATAAACTACACTAGAAGACATTTTCACTCCATTAACAAAACTACAAATTATTCTTGCTGATGAGTGCTGGGAGTAGACAGTGGAATTGATCCAGTGTAAAGCTGCAAAGGTTGATGAACCAGCTTGTTATCACTAGCTCTGTGCAGGAAAAAGAATGTGAAAAAAAAAGGAGGGGTATTGATTTTGCTATTCTAAGCAGAGACTGGTATATTTCCCAGTTCAGATGAATGATGTGTTTAGGTACATGTTGACATAAGGGTATAGTCTTGCTACCTGCTCTGGTATTATTAGTATGAAGTGAGGGTACTATTTAAAATATTTGTCTAATAGAAGAGTGTTTTGTTTTTATTTATAAAAGTATCTCATAGTCTGTTTTAAATTTTCTCAAAGTTGTAGAGGATTTTGAAGCCCTTATAAGCGTTTGCTTACTGAAAGTACAAGCTCAGAACATAAGCTGTGTGGAGCACATTATACATATTTATTTTGTTCTGCCAATTCAACATATCATTGGTTTGGGATTTAGAATAAGGCCTCCCACTGATTTTTTTTTCAAGAGAACAAGATTAAGTATTGAGTTAATATAGTGATATACTCCTGTAAAACCCAGTGGACCAACACCAGCAGATGACATGGCTCCCCAAATCAACACAGACTGTGGAAACTTTACACTGGACTTCAAGCATCTTGCAGTGTGTGCCTCTCCATACTCTGGGTCCTTGGTTTCCAAATAAGATGCAAAATTTGCTCTCATCAGAAAAAAGGACTTTGGACCACTGAGCAACAGACCAGGTCTGTTTTTCGTTAGCCCAGGTAAGACATTTCTGACGTTGTTGTTCAGGAGTGGCTTGACAAGCAGAACACGACATTTGAAGCCCATGTCCAGGATCTGTCTGTGTGTGGTGGCTCTTGATGCACTGACTCCAGCCTCAGTCCACTCCTTGTGAAAGTCCCCAACACTTTTCAATGGCAGTTTCCTGACAATACTCTCCAGGCTGTGATCATCCCTGCTGCTTGTGCACCTTTTTCTTCCACACAACTTTCTATTAATGTGCTTTGATAAAGCACTTTGGGAACATCCAACTTCTTTTGCAAGTACCTTTCGATGCTTTCCCTCCTTATGGAGGGTGTCAATTATGGTTTTCTGCACAACTGTCAGGTCATCAGTGTTTGCCATGATTGTGATTCCTACTGAACCAGAGACCATTTAAAGGCTCAGGAACCCTTTTGCAGGTGTCGTGACTTAAAGGGGTTGTAAAGGAATAATTTTTTTGATAATAAGCATCCTTTACCTGCAGACATTCCTCTTTTCACTTCCTTATTTCTCAGAAGTTGCTCTATTTCTTCTCTGTTCTGTTCACTTCCTGCTTGTCTGATTGTTATTTACCAACGTGAAGGGAGGCTTTACTGCGGTGGTCAGTGAAGTGCTCGCTACGTGTTAGAGACTTCAAGGAGGTGTGAATTACTGGGCGTGCCGCAATGCATACTGGGAAATGTAGTTCTTACATGAACCAGCACCGCAAACCAGGAAATGAATGAGAGAACAGAAACTAGAACGCCGTAGGTGATATAGATTAAAAAAAAAAACAATAAATACCTATTAAATTCCTTTAACAGAATCATTACACTATTCTGTCTGTTTACCTTGCAGACATTAATTTTTATTTTTCCTTTACAACTCCTTTAACCACTTCAATTGACGGCAGCTTAGGGGATCTGAATATCCGAACTGCCGTCAATTGACGGCATCGTTTTCTACGGCCGATGGCGGCGCGCGCACCAGGCGCGTCCCCGATGCGCGTGCCTGGCGGTCGCGATGTCCGCCAGGTACCCGCTGATCGGCGTTTTAGAGCAGGGACGTGGAGCTCTGTGTGTAAACACAGAGCTCCATGTCCTGTCAGTGAGAGGTGACAGATGCTGTTTTTCTTGTACATAGGGAGACAGTATCTGTCACCTCCCCCAGTCACCCCCCTCCCCCCACACAGTTGGAACACACCCAGGACTCACATTTAACCCCTTCCTCACCCCCTAGTGTTAACCCCTTCACTGCCAGTCACATTTATACAGTAAATAGTGCGTTTTTATAGCACTGATCGCTGTATAAATGTAAATGGTCCCAAAAATGTGTCAAAAGTGTCCGATGTGTCCGTCGCAATATCGCAGTCCTGACAAAATTCGCAGATCGCCGTATTACTAGTAAAAAAAAAAAAAAATTGTCAGAATTCTATCCCTTATTTCCTAGCCACTATAACCTTTGCGCAAACCAATTACTATACGCTTATTGCGATTGTTTTTTTTTTTTACCAAAAATATGTAGAATACATATCCGCCTAAACTGAAAAAAAATATATATATTTTTAAAAAAATTGGATTTTTATTATAGCAAAAAGTAAAAAATATTGTGAGTTTTTTTTCAAAATTGTCGCTCTTTTTTGTTTATAGCGCAAAAAAAAAACGCAGAGGCGATCAAATACCACCAAAAGAAAGCTCTATTTGTGGGGAAAAAAAGGACGTCAATTTTGTTTGTAAGGCACGTCGCAGGACCGCGCAATTTTAATTTAAAGCGACGCAGTGCTGAAAGCTGAAATTTCGCCTGGGCAGGAAGGGGGTATATGTGCCCAGTAAGCAAGTGGTAATTAGCCGATTAGAGTGGGACACTTTGAGCTTAGAATATTGCACCTTTTCACAATATTCTAATTTTCTGAGATTGTGGATTTGGGGTTTTCATGAGCTGTAAGCCATAATCATTAATTATGACAAATCACAGCTTGAACTATCTTGCTTTGCATGTATTGAGTCTATCTCATATATTAGTTTCACCTTTTAACCACTTAAGACCCAGACCATTATGCAGGTAAAGGACCTGGCCCCGTTTTGTGATTCGGCACTGCGTCGCTTTAACTGACAATTGTGCGGTCATGGGACGTTGCTCCCAAACAAAATTGGCATCCTTTTTTTCCCTCAAATAGAGCTTTCTTTTGGTGGTATTAGATCACTTCTGCGGGGGGGTTTTTTGCGCTATAAACAAAAATAGAGTCACAATTTTGAAAAAAAATAAATATTTTTTACTTTTTGCTATAATAAATGTCCCCAAAAAATATATATAATTTTTTTTACCCCCCTCAGTTTAGACCGATGCGTATTCTTCTATATATTTTTGGTAAAAAAAATGAAAATGGCAGTGAAGGGGTTAACCACTAGGGGGCGCTAAAGGCGTTAAGTGTGCCCTGATTTGTGTTTCTTACTGTAGGGGGCGTGGCTGGACATGTGACGTCACTAATGGTCGTTCCCTATGACAGGGAACAGACGACCAGTGACAAGCCACAGAGAAGAACGGAATACAAAAGTGTAGCGCTGAAATGACTAGGTGAAAATCAATACCATACAATATATGTTACAACATGTAAACAGTGAAAAATAAATGTGCATATAAGTCCTTCTAATGAAAGAAACAGCTATTGTGCCTGTCTGGCACGTAGTGCAAGTGGACAATTGCACCAGAAAATCCTGGTAGTCCTAAAAAAGTTTGTCTGGTGATTGAATCAAGTGAGTGAGTGAGTGACTGAACGTGAAAATGTGTGACTTCTTCAACATGACGATCCCACCACCTAAAGAATTGCAGGCTTACCAGAACGTGTTGATCAATGGTGACATATGCCACAAGAGGTCAAACAAGGCTTTGAATGACGGATGTCATGAACAGTCCTCAGCAGAAAACATGCGCCCGATCAGTCAGGATGTCTTGCAATGGGATAGGATAGGCTGGAAACTGTACTTATTTTGAAATCACCATTGGTAGGCTCGATATGTTAAAAGTGCATGTAGAAAAGAAAAGAGGGTGGCCACAAAGCGTAATTCCGTTTAACTAAAATTAGGTATTTATTCACAGCTAACAAACTCACATTTGGCTGGATTGAAAAGGTCCTTGCAAGTAAAATTAGGCGACAGTGGAGTCCTCCCGACGTGTTTCGTGGTCAAAGCACATCGTCTGGGGTGTCACTCCACTGTAGCCCACTCCAATTTATATACAGTCCATACAAACATATCCAATCAGTGAAGATCTGACTCACCTCAGACTGTCAGCAATCAAGCAACACTTCCCCCTGTCCAAGATGGCGCCTCGGCTTGCATACCAAGCCTCAATATGGAAAAAAACAATCATGCACATGTAGGCAGGAAGTGAAAGAAGCACTTCCTGGTATAGTCTGAAGGCTGAGTGTTGTAAATACTACATGAATATGGGAACTGACACATTATTTCTATCTGAAGTTGCCATATATATATTATAATAGGTCTGGCAATATAATTAGCGCGGCACGAGAACATATTTTTTCACATATTCTGGCCGTGTCCATACAATAACCAAGCCTCTCTTTGGTTACAATGGGAGGCAAGGCGCATGTGTGTTAACCAAGCCTCATGGTGGGGTAGTTGAGGCTTAGACGATCAAATCAATACCAGGATCTCTGAGTGACTATGGCGCATGGACGTAAATCACACATGCGCGCGAACCGCACCTCGTTCCCAGAGAAACCATTCGCGATAGGTCAAATCCTTCTTTGGAGAAAAGGGTGTGTTTATCGCTATGCTAGGTCTGATTAACCCCATATGGATGCAACCACCGTCCATCAGACGGCAAATGCATTGAAATCGTCTTTCCTCTTCATATACAGTACCGAGGTATATGGACTGACTACGCCTATCAGGCAGCTAAATGAAATATGTTAAAGGAAGGATATTATGTAATAAAAGGTGGATTGTCACCATGATCAAAAAAGGAAAATTGAAGCTTTCCTTCAATATCAAATGGGGACTGGCCAAAAATGTATAAAATAATTAAATTGAGTTAAAAATTATATGTAGTACGTGCCACATGCTTCTCTATGTAAATGGAATAAGCAAGAGGTTGAAATGGCACGACACTAAAAATGTGTATAGAATAATATACAATATATTGCAAATAAAATATATATTAACATTTAACTAAAAAAACACTGCCTCACGTCTATTGTGAGTCAGATCTCCACATACAATAGCATAAGGTGACATATATAACCGTTAATCGACATACAGTTAGCATTGCAAAATAAAATCACCATTGAAATTATGATCAGAGTACAATGCCAACTGTTGCAAAATTCCCTACGGACCCAGAATGGTCATGACCGACAATATATATTTTAGGACATGTTGATGAATGAGTTTATGTCCCATTCGACGTTGAGTCCTAATGGGGTAAGAGTCTGGAGTTAATATATCCAGAAAGTCTCTAAACGAGAGACCCCCCCCGTCATGGCTCCACCTCTCCATGGGGGAGTGTATTTGTCATGACAACAAACTGAGTCCCCTTTGGATTTTTACGCTGGTGTTGTTTATAATGTCGAGGGACAGGGTGTTTGGTGTCACCACCTATTATGAGTGCAATGTGTTCACTCACTCTGAAAGAAAAATTGCGGATGGTGCGACTGACATACTGCAGGGACACGTTAAAAAGTACACAATGTACTTAGTCGCACAAGTGCAGAATGTTTTTATAGTGTACTGCTTACTAGTGACCGTGGATGAAAATCCCAAAAATTTTCGTGTGGTCAAGGCATTAAATTGGCACACTTTGCATTTCCTGCAGGGGTAAAAGCCGACTAAATTATGAAAAAAAGAGGGTTTGACAGGAGGGTTGATGATGTTTGGGGCGATTTTGTTCTGTAAAGAAGGTACTCCTTTAAAAACTACTCTGGCCTGTTCGGGCAGTAGGGAACCCAAAACTTTGTCACCTTTGAGGATGTTCCAATGTTTGTTAAAGATGTTCCTAATTTGCTTATATTGACTAGAATAAGAGGTCAGCATAGCAAATTTAAAACTGTCGTCAGCGGGACGTTTAGGTTTAACAGATATAAGTGACTTCCTGTCCAATGAAAGAACGCGCTGTAATTCCAAGTCAACATCATTGATGGAATATCCCTTTTCTACGAACCTTGATTTTAAAATCTCGGCTTGTGCAAGATAGGTGTTGTTATCCGTGCAGTTCCGGCGGAGCCTCAGAAATTGGCTGCGCGGAACTGAACGGAGACAGGATGGATGATGGCAGCTCCCCATAGGTATATAACCATTACGATCAGTCGGTTTGAAATAAGTTTGGAAATGGAACTTCCCATCAACTATACTTATCTCAAGATCCAAGAAATGGATTTTGGTGGGACTGGACTCGTATGTTAGGGAAATGCCCCTATCATTGGTATTCAGAGAATCAAAAAAGCAGGCTGCAATTCTTTAGGTGGTGGGATCGTCACGTTGAAGAAGTCACAAATTTTCACGTTCAGTCACTCACTCACTTGATTCAATCACCAGACAAACTTTTTTAGGACTACCAGGATTTTCTGGTGCAATTGTCCACTTGCACTACGTGCCAGACAGGCACAATAGCTGTTTCTTTCATTAGAAGGACTTATATGCACATTTATTTTTCACTTTTACATGTTGTAATATATATTGTATGGTATTGATTTTCACCTAGTCATTTCAGCGCTACACTTTTGTATTCCTTTGTTTTTTGCTTTTTTGAAAAAGTTGTGTTAGCTGCTATCATTCATACTTATCTGGCAGCGCAGGGTATCCACTCTTCTTCCATTTTGTTTCTTTTCAAGATCTACACTGCAGCAGCCTTTTCACTAGTCTATTAATATATTCACAGCAATATGGATATATTTGACTATAGAACATCTCGTACCATGAATGTTGACGGTGTTTTTACTGTCACAGGCAATGACACTGAACTTGGAGGGTTTTTCATGCGTCTAAAAAATGTCATGACTTCGGAGATACATCTCCAATGGGATATTATCTTTTTGGAGCAGTATATCTCAGAAGAAATGGTTCCACACAGCCTCCGGTGGGAAATACATCCCCAACAAGAAGACCCTGACTTAGAATCATGGTACAAATATTTTAACGAGGCCGGGACCAATTTTTTAGGTTTTCTTGTTTCTAGAAAGAGGAACAGATTACTTGTGCTGGACAAAGAAATCAAGGTACTTAACCACTTGTCATCTGCCCACCGTCAAATGACGGAGGGCAGACGACTCCATTATCCTGACATCACGTCATATGACGTGATGTCCCTTTAAAGCCGCGGGCGGGCGCGCGCGCGTCGCCGGCGGCGCGCGCACCCGCCGCTCTGCGGGGATCCCATGCGAGTGCACACGCGATTGCTCAGTAACTGAGCTGGGACGTGCAGCTCTGTATGTAAACACAGAGCTGCACGTCCTGTCAGGGAGAGAGGAGATCGATTGTGTCCCTTGTACATAGGGACACAATCGGTCACCTCCCCCAGTCACCCCCCCCTCCCCCCACAGTTAGAACACTCATAGGACACACATTTAACCCCTTCCCCGCCCCCTAGTGGTTAACCCCTTCACTGCCAGTCACATTTATACAGTAATCAATGCATATTTATAGCATTGTTCACTGTATAAATGTAAATGGTCCCAAAAATGTCAGAAAAGTGTCCGAAATGTCCGCCATAACGTCGCAGTCCCAATAAAAAAAATCGCAGATCGCCGCCATTAATAGTAAAAAAAAAATAAAAAAAATGCCATAAACTATCCCCTATTTTGTAAGTGCTATAAATGCGCAAACCAATCGATAAACGCTTATTGCATTTTTTTTTTTTACCAAAAATATGTAGAAGAATACGTATCGGCCTAAACTGAGGGAAAAAATATTTTTTTATATATTTTTTGGGTTATTTATTATAGCAAAAAGGAAAAAATATTGAATTTTTTTAAAAATTGACGCTCTATTTTTGTTTATAGCGCAAAAAATAAAAACCACAGAGGTGATCAAATACCACCAAAAGAAAGCTCTATTTGTGGGGAAAAAAGGACACCAATTTTGTTTGGGAGCCACGTCGCACGACCGCGCAATTGTCAGTTAAAGCGACGCAGTGCCGGAAGCTTATATTTTGTCTGGGCAGGAAGGGGGTGTAGGTGCACAGTAGGTAAGTGGTTAAAGAAAAACTTGTGTCGCATAAAAATTCTCTAGAATACAATTCCTTGTGCTCTAATCTCCAGAGTCATTTGGAGAAGGAAGACAGGGATCAGAGAATAAAAAAAAAAACACAAAAAATATGCTAGAGATGTTAGCGATTATAAACTTAACGCCGTATTTGGGTGGCAAAAAACAATTACGCCTACCAACCCAATGGACACTGCTCCTGCTGCCAATGCTGGTACAGCAGCACCAGCTACGTCCACAGGTGGTCCCACGAGTTTGGCATCCCAATTTGGAGTCAAATCCTTACCCCCTTTGAGTGTTTCCTCCACCCAAGTACCACCTCCAATGCCACAAAGATCACAATACCAAAGTCCTCGTACACCTAATCACCCTGTCAGGGGAAGAGCGAACAATAGAGGAAAACGTGGAGGTAGAGGACAACACAGGGGTGACTCCCACCATTCCAGACAACGACCATCCTGGGATCAAGGGGGCTACAGCTCCATACAGAGAACAGTATGACGATCGCTACCCTCACCAATCATATTACAACTCACCTGCAGTACCTGTTCAAAACAGATTTTCTCCTCTCAGAGACCATAGAGACTATGGGCAACAAAGTCAAGTGGTGGTTACGAACCATCACCCCATGGTCATGGCCACCATGATTCCAATGTTCATGGTGGGCAGGGTTTTCGTGGAGACCGACCATGGCACTCCAAAGGTCCAAACCAAAGAGAGGATGCAGAGCAGGAAGGCGCATACAGAAAAGAAAAGAGAAGGAGAACATAAGTAGCCAAGGAGTGTTTAACTTGAGTTCCAAAACATTGACTGCGGCTGAACAGTCTGTTCTGGATAAAGGCCTCAAGTTTGCTCCCTCCAAACCATTAAATAAATTTGGCACATTCATTGATGTGCAGAAATTTATACGCAAAATAAATATTCAGAGATATATGGTTTCTAACACATATTCCACAGAGACCAGGGCAGCTACTTCGGGGACGGTGCATTCCGGATTGTCGAATCCATAACTCTTTAATCCTTCCGTTGCGGTGGCTCCTGCTGTGAAAATCTTTAAAGAGTTGGTTCTTAAAGACCTGTCTCTATTAAAAGAAAAGCGTCATTCCTCACAACCCTTGTCTAGTCAGGGTGTTCGCTCCTTGTGTGATAACAAGGATTTGATCATCCGCCCGGCTGACAAGGGCGGGGGGATTGCAATTTTAGATAAGTCACAATACGAACAAGAGATGCATTGTATTCTAGGGGAACCCGGTACTTACCAAGAAATCCCTAATCATCCGACTGCCACATACAAGAGAGAGTTACAAACCCTCGTCAACAAGGGTTTTGACCTCAAAATCCTTAACAAAAAGGAGAAATCTTATTTAGTTCCCAAAGTACCCAGAATTCCGACAATATATTACCTGCCCAAAATTCATAAACATCCCACTCAACCACCAGGCAGACCTATCGTGAGTGGCATAGATTCGGTCACTTCACGCATAGGCCGCTATATAGATTTCTATCTACAGCCCCTGGTTAGACGGACTCCTTCATACATCAAGGATACAGGGGATACTATCCGCCTCTTAGAAGGTTTAGAGTTGCGAGAGGGTTGTATTATGGTCACGGCAGATGTGGCTTCTTTATACACTTGTATTCCTCAACATCTAGGTATAGAAGCTGTTCAGTATTTTTTAAAGAACGAACATTCTCTCGCTTCGTTTCAAAGCGACTACATAATTGAACTTCTAGATTTCGCTACTAAACATAGCTATTTCTGGTTTGACCAACGCTATTTTTTGCAATTAAGAGGAGTCGCACCCAGTCTAGCGAATCTTTTTATGGCCAAGTGGGAGAAGGATGTCGTCTATGCCCAGTCAGTCCCGTCTCTGGGTCTATGGGCCAGGAACATAGACGACATCCTCCTCCTGTGGAATGGCAGCTCTGAATCACTAAAAAACTTTTTTGATTCTCTGAATACCAATGATAGGGGCATTTCCCTAACATACGAGTCCAGTCCCACCAAAATCCATTTCTTGGATCTTGAGATAAGTATAGTTGATGGGATGTTCCATTTCCAAACTTATTTCAAACCGACTGATCGTAATGGTTATATACCTATGGGGAGCTGCCATCATTCATCCTGGCTCCGTTCAGTTCCGCGCAGCCAATTTCTGAGGCTCCGCCGGAACTGCACGGATAACAACACCTATCTTGCACAAGCCGAGATTTTAAAATCAGGGTTCGTAGAAAAGGGATATTCCATCAATGATGTTGACTTGGAATTACAGCGAGTTCTTTCATTGGACAGGAAGTCACTTATATCTGTTAAACCTAAACGTCCCGCTGACGACAGTTTTAAATTTGCTATGCTGACCTCTTATTCTAGTCAATATAAGCAAATTAGGAACATCTTTAACAAACATTGGAACATCCTCAAAGGTGACAAAGTTTTGGGTTCCCTACTGCCCGAACAGGCCAGAGTAGTTTTTAAAGGAGTACCTTCTTTACAGAACAAAATCGCCCCAAACATCATCAACCCTCCTGTCAAACCCTCTTCTTTTCATAATTTAGTCGGCTTTTACCCCTGCAGGAAATGCAAAGTGTGCCAATTTAATGCCTTGACCACACGAAAAATTTTGGGATTTTCATCCACGGTCACTAGTAAGCAGTACACTCAAAAAAAATTCTGCACTTGTGAGACTAAGTACATTGTGTACTTTTTAACGTGTCCCTGCGGCATGCAGTATGTCGGTCGCACCATCCGCAATTTTTCTATCAGAGTGAGTGAACATATTGCACTCATAATAGGTGGTGACACCAAACACCCTGTCCCTCGACATTATAAACAACACCAGGATTTTCTGGTGCAATTGTCCACTTGCACTAAGTGCCAGACAGGCACAATAGCTGTTTCTTTCATTAGAAGGACTTATATGCACATTTATTTTTCACTGTTTACATGTTGTAACATATATTGTATGGTATTGATTTTCACCTAGTCATTTCAGCGCTACACTTTTGTATTCCTTTGTTTTTTGCTTTTTTGAAAAAGTTGTGTTAGCTTATCATTCATACTTATCTGGCAGCGCAGGGTATCCACTCTTCCACAGAGAAGAACGGGGAAGGTTTGTTTACACTCACCTCTCCCCGTTCTTCAGCTTCTGTGACCCGATCGCGGGACACCAGTGGTGATCGGGGTTCGGAGCTTCGGACCGGGTTGCGAGCGGGAGGCGTGCGACCCAAAGCTGGGCACTTAAAGAGCAACGTACCTGTACGTGCTTGTGCCCAGCCATGCCATTCTGCCAACGTATATCGGCGTCAGGCGATCTTCAAGTGGTTAAGTTGCATTAGTGAAATAAATGAACTTTTCCACGATATTCTCATTTTTCAAGTTTCCCCTGTATGAGCCACTTATGTATTTATATGTATATGTTGATCATATCCCCCTTAATCTCCTCTTTTCTAGAGAAAATTCATTAAGTTCCTCTAATCTTTCCTCATAGCTGAGCGCCTCCATGCATCTTACGAGTTTGGTTGCACTTCTCTGCACCTTCTACAGTTCCCCCGATATCCTTTTTGTGAACTGGTACCCAAAACTGAACTGCATATTCCAGATGAGGTCTTACTAATGATTTTTACAGGGGCAAAATGATATCTTTCTCTCTGGAGTCTATATCTCTCAATACAAGAAAGAACTTGCTTTGGAAACCGCAGCTCGGCATTGCATGCTTTTAAGTTTGTGATCAACTAAAGCACCCAGTTCCTTCTCCACCATTGATTGCACCAGTTGTACTCACCCAATATGTATGATGCATGCATAATCTTAGCTCCCAAGTGCATAACTTTGCATTTATCAACATTAAATCTCATTTGCCAAATAGTTGCCCAATTAGACAGTGCACGGAGGTCGGCTTGTAAGTTAGAGACATCATGTAAGGACATTATTCCACTGTATAGCATGGTGTCATCTGTAAAGACTGAAATGGTACTTTTAATCCCAGACTATGTCCTTTATAAATATATTAAAAAGTAATAGTCCCAACACTGAATCTTGGGGTACACCACTGATAACCTTAGACCCTTCAGAGTATTACTCATTAACCACTACTCTCTGAATACAGTCTTTTATACATTCGCAATAAAAAAATTCCAGACCTTCAGACTTTACCTTACACATCGACACAGCTCCCCAACACATGGCTTAAACACAAATTCAAGTATACCACGTTCACAACCACCCCTCTGTCCAAAGTTTTACTTACCTTCTCCCCAGTGTTTTTTTTGTTTATAGTGAAAAAAATTAAAACTGCAGTCAAATACCACCAATAGAAAGCTCTATTTGTAGGGGGGGGGGGGGGGGACTTCCATTTTGTTTGGGTACGTCATCACACAACCACGCAATTGTCAGTTAACCGATTGCCGACCGCTGCATGACAATTTACTAGGGTTGTCCAGATACCGATACCAGTATCGGTATCGGGACTGATACTGAGCATTTGCGGGAGTACTTGTACTCCCGCAAATGCCCCTGATGCCAGATACGATACTACCCCCCCGCCACCTCAAGGCCGCCGCATACCGCAACACCACCACCGAGTTAATCAGCGCGGGGAACATTACAGCTTTCGTTTGAATAGCTGTAGTGTTCCCCGCCGCGCATAGACACTCCCCCCTGCTCGGGATTGGACTGGTGATGTGTCCAATCCCGAGCAAGGGGGAGTGTCTATACGCGGCGCGGAACACTACAGCTATTCAAATGAAAGCTGTAATGTTCCCCGCACACCGATTAACGCGACGGCGGCATCTAGGTATGGGGGACATGGATGCATATGTGGGGGACATGGCTGCATTTGTCGGGGACATGGCTGCATCTGTGGGGGGACATGGCTGCATCTGTGGGGGGACATGGCTGCATCTGTGGGGGACATGGCTGCATCTGTGGGGGACATGGCTGCATCTGTGGGGGACATGGCTGCATATGTGGGGGACATGGCTGCATGGCTGCATTTGTGGGGGACATGGCTGCATTTGTGGGGGGACATGGCTGCATTTGTGGGGGGACATGGCTGCATTTGGGGACACATTTTAAAAAAAAGTATCGGTATTGGCGTGTACTTGAAAAAAAGTATCGGTACTTGTACTCAGTCCTAAAAAAGTGGTATCGGGACAACCCCTACGTCGGCAGAATGGCACGGCTGCGCATATGGCCGTACCCGTACAGTACCTTTAAATTGCAGCATTGCGGGTGCGTGACCGCAGGTCTCGCAGACTCGATGTCCGCCGGGTGCCCGCGATCGTGTCATGGAGCTGCAGAACAGGGAGATGCCAATGTAAACAATGCATGTCCCTGTTCTGCCTAGTGACAAGACAGTGATCCACTGCTCCCTGTCATCGGAAGCAGTGATCATTGTCTTGTCACTGGTAGCCCATCCCCCAGTTAGAATTACTCCCTAGGACACACTTAACCCATTCCTCGCCCCCTAGTGGTCAACCCCTTCCCTGCCAGTGTCATTTACTCAGTAAGTATATTTTTTTTAGCACTGATCACTAAAATCTGCAGGGGATCAAAAAAATTATCACCCCACTGTATATATAATATATATAAAAATTTGATTTTTTTAAATATTTTTGGGCAGTTTTCATTTATTAAAAATAAAAAAACACAACATATCCATTACTGTTTACCACCAAACGAAAGCCCAATTTGTCTGGAAAAAAAAAAAAAACTGTATATTCACCAGAATACATTAAGTAGTTACAAGGATATGTCGTTTTATTCACATGAAATATATTCACATGTCACAACTGTGTAGTTTGTTTGCTGAAAGCAGTACATCGGTCTCAAATTTATTCTGCAGCAGAACAATGACCCCAAAAAACAGAGACCATCTTCAATGAAAAGAACAATGAATCCTGAAAGAGATGGTATGGCCCCCACAGTGCCCTGATCCTAACACAACCAAGTCTGCCTGGGATTACATAAAAAGATAAAAGCAACTGAGACAGCCTATATCCACAGAACAGTGGTTATTGCCTTTAGATGTTTGAAACAACCTATCTTAGTTACCTAAAAAAAAAAAAAAGATGTGCTGTCCTTTAAAGGCAGGCAAAAAGGGTGGCCAAATATAGCTTTGACTTGCATTTGTTTGTAGGCTATTAATGAATAAAAAATATTCATTGCACAAGTGCACAGCACTGTATTTTCATACATTTCTAGCTGCTAAAGCAATTACAAATGAATGGCAATCACACAATGAAACATCACAAATGACATATATTCACCAAATCAACTGTACATTTATCCTCAGTAAATAAATCTGACAAAACAGAGATGAGAAGATGCAACAATACTTCTGGAAAAACAAAGCATCCTTATAGAACAAGCAATTGTAAATAGATTGAAATGGTGTCCAGTGTTTATAACTTTTATTCATTACAAAAAACAAACAAAAAAAAAAAAACATGAAATTACATCACATTTGTCATAAAACAGGAAATGCTGATTAGTGCACAAAATAAACCATATCACATCAAAGAAAGCATCAAGCTGCACAACTCCTGAGGATTACATTTGAAATACACAAAAAAGGTACTTCAGAACCATATCAGCTCATGGTTCAAAAACAAAGACCCCTTTCACACTGGGTCATTTTGCAGGTGCTATTGAACTAAAAATAGCGCCTGCAAACCGGCTTTCACACTGGAATGGTGCACTAGCAGGATTCTTTGGCGCAATGAAGGAGCAGTGTGTATACCGCTCCTGCCCATTGAAATCAATGGGATACTGCGGCTATATCGCCAACAATGCGCCTCTGCGGGGGGTAAAACTGCCATGCTAGTGGCCCAATAGCGCCGCAAAATTGGCGGTAAATCGCCGTTAAAAATAGCGGGGCTTTACCGCCGCTCCGCCCCAGTGTGAAAGGGGCCTTAGTGACCCAGGAATAGATTTGTTTGGCCTTTTTTTTATAAGTACATGCATGAATGAACTAGATCTTTTTTTCCTTTTATGCTATTCAATCATACTTCCTCAAAAAAACATTTCAGGACTCTTTATGCACAAGTATAAATTTGATAATTGGTGTAAAATTGAAAATTACAATGTTTTCGATCTACAGTTGGGAGATTTTAGCTGACTTACATTTAAGCTGTGGCAATTATAATTAACAATACTGTTTCACATAAACATCCCATAAATAATCAATTCTATCATTTTAAAATGTACGTTTATGTTTCTTTTTTGTTTTGTTTTTTATTTCAAAGCAAGACCTAAAAAACAAAGATTTTAAAGCTATTTTTTAAAAGTTTAATCAAAAGTTTCCAAAAATAGGTGTTAATTACAAGCAATTTAGAGATAGCACCTAAAGAATTGCTGCTGTCCATAATAGTGGAATTATGGGTTCATCATGTTGCAGTGTAGAGGATATATCCAAGCATATGGTCAGTAAAATAATTAAAGTTCCTTCAACATACTGAGCTATTATGGAAAGTATTTCTCTGCCTGCTGTTCAACGTAGCTGAATGACAGGGTCATTAAAAGTCAGATGGCTCAAAACTATTTTGTGAGATAGTTTCTTTCACTTCAAAAAGGATCCCATTATTTTCTGTTATCTGGTTTGTTGCTGGACTGGACATTCTTGGGCGCTTGATGATCTGTACATCCTCAGTGTCCTCCGAAGGAGCTCCTGTGCTGAGTGACTTAAGAAGAAAATGTATGTAAAAAATAAACATATAACCTTGCTTTTTTTAAATAACAATGCATTTGAATATTTTTTTTTTTTTACTAAAGTATTTAAATAAGTGAAATGAAAGGTAATAATTAATGGATAATACAGTTTCCTACTGGAGCACCAATGCTCAATTTTCTTGAAAGTCCTATTATCCTTCTGGGAGAGACAGCAAGCTGTTGTCAAATTGTCCTGTGAAACTGCCCCGAGATAAACCAGGAATCTTACAGCAGGATATGTGGCTTCTACATTCCCAGGACTTCTAATCTTAAAAACTGATTTGTTCACCAAGGAGTTGGATGGGGAATCCTTCCTGCTGTGCCATTGTATTTTGTCAATGAAGGAATACGCTGGACACCTCCACTGTTGGAATACACTTATCTGTAAGCTCGACTGCACTCAAGCAGGACCAGCCATAGATGGATCGAAATTCAGCCAGTCCCTGCTGAAGAATCTGAATTTCGATTAGGGTTGCCACCTCATCCCTTTAAACCTGAACACATATTACACAAATCAAGTGGGGCTTCTGCGCTACTACTCAGGTCTATCTAGGGTCAGTAACAATATGCAGCAAGCACAGAAATGCATACACAGCACCTAGTGAAAATATTAGTGAATAAAGTGACAGCGCAAATTGTAGACTAAACATAACATAAATCAATACATGTGATAAATTGTAAACTCAACAACCAAAATCAATACATATGAAAATAGTGCAACAGTGCTGAATTGAAGTGCATATGAGGTCAAAGTCCAAACAGAGTGCAGCAAATATTCCAACCAGTGCAATGATTATCCGTAATGGTGAAGCAAAATAAAGGAGGATGCCCACTGATCCGAGAGTTTGTGAAGAAAAAACACCCACACACCGGGTCTGGTCTCCCAGAACTCTCACCTTAAGTAGGTAATATCAAAGCATCAACAGATCCTTTCACTGGCAATCTCCCGGGAGATCCTGGTCACCGCCACGGATCGGTGAAAAGTCAGTGCCTGCGGTCTCAAAAGGACAGAGGGAAGGAGGAAGACAAAGAGGCCTCCAATCGTGTATTATCTTTGATACACCGTTTTATTAAAAGTAAAAACACACTTACAGTGGATGAATGAAGAACGAGCCTGTATTACAGCGGTACCGCAGCGCAGCACAGGGGGCACGTCACTCGATGCACGTCTTTTCCCTACGCGTTACGACACTGAGTCACGTGTCTTCATCTTCACCCCAGATGAAGACACGTGACTCAGTGTCGTAACGCGTAGGGAAAAGACGTGCATCGAGTGACGTGCCCCCTGTGCTGCGCTGCGGTACCGCTGTAATACAGGCTCGTTTTTCATTCATCCACTGTAAGTGTGTTTTTACTTTTAATAAAACGGTGTATCAAAGATAATACACGATTGGAGGCCTCTTTGTCTTCCTCCTTATCTTTGTCCTTTTGAGACCGCAGGCACTGACTTTTCACCGATCCGTGGCGGTGACCAGGATCTCCCGGGAGATTGCCAGTGAAAGGATCTGTTGATGCTTTGATATTACCTACTTAAGGTGAGAGTTCTGGGAGACCAGACCCGGTGTGTGGGTGTTTTTTCTTCACAAACTCTCGGATCAGTGGGCATCCTCCTTTATTTTGCTTCACCATTACGGATAATCATTGCACTGGTTGGAATATTTGCTGCACTCTGTTTGGACTTTGACCTCATATGCACTTCAATTCAGCACTGTTGCACTATTTTCATATGTATTGATTTTGGTTGTTGAGTTTACAATTTATCACATGTATTGATTTATGTTATGTTTAGTCTACAATTTGCGCTGTCACTTTATTCACTAACATATTACACAAGTTCTGAGGCCAATATAATGCAGATAAGGCACTAAGTGAATTGAATTGCCACCTTAATCAAGTACAGAACCTGTGTAATTAATATGTGTTCAGGTTTAAAGGGATGAGGCGACAACAATAATTTCGATGCATCTATGCCCAGCTTTAGAATCTCAAGTTATTTGTAACAAGTGTAATAAACAGCCTCTGGCAGTTGTTGGAGTATATCTACTGCATAGGATTTTGGGGTTCATAAGATAAATGGGTGGCAGCAAAAAGGTCTGTAGCAGGATAGGAGGAGTTAGGCACTGCCCACACATTGTTCCCCACCTGGGGTATAATCTGTCTTGTCCCTGGGTTAATAATTGTTCTTGGGAAACAATGCAAGCAGGCTGTGAAGAAACATGGCTGCAGGTCTAAAGCGCTTACAGTGTGGTCTTACTACTAGCCAGAAGGAATAAAGTAGAACTATAGGCATAGGAGCGGATACACTGTAGGAAAAGAGAGTTACGTGTTAAAACACAAAATCAGTGGTTTGCCTGGTTTACATAGGCAGACGGCTGCTCTGTCTCTCCAAGGAACGATCGGTGGGTCCTGCTGCTTGGCTCGCGCTGTGTCCAATCACAGTGTGAGCGGCGATACATCACGTGCACAAAATCACATACAGGTACAGAATGTCCCCCAGGTATGCAATTTCCGGCTTTGTATAATTGGCTTACTGATTTCCCCAGAAATCTACACCAAGATACAAATCTGGTATTGAGCATCCCCTGCCACAAAAATATAATTTTTGATGAGATATTTCTAAAGTGAAATCAAGTCTAAATGGATGCAGACCCTGCAGTTTTCCTCAGAGCCCTGCAGGTGCACTCCTATACAGATTCACTCGGCATATGGACACAGACAATCACCAATAGCTTTACAATAACAATCTGTAGGAATCTGCAACAAAGTTTTTTAAAATCTCTGCAATGTACATAGATCAACTCGAGGGGATTGTTTTTTTTTTCCATCAACAAAAGTGGAGTTACTCTTTAACCACCGCCAGATTTACTGCTACAGGGTGGTATATATACGTGATCCTGCACTTCCACCTTAGGGGGCACGAGTGCCGCTTCTGCTGTGATTACAGCAGAAGTTGATCTACGGGTGCTAGGGCACTTGATGTCTGCCGGCATTCGCTGATCATCAGTAAAACACACAGAATGTAGATCTGCCTATGTAACAAGGCAGATCTCCGTTCTCACCAGGAGGGCCCCTTCACCAGTAAAGCAGCACAAAAATGTCTAGGCAGTATTAACCCTTGGATTGCCCCTAGATGTTTAACCTCTTCCCAGCCAGTGTCATTAGTACAGTGACAGTGCATATTTTTATCACTAATCACTGGTTCCTGCAAAGTGGCAAAAGTGTCAGTGCCACCGCAATATCGCATTGGGCTATAATTCGCTGATCACTGCCATTACTAAATAAAAAATACAGCCCTGGCCAAAGTTGTTGAGAATCACACAAATATACATTTTTTACAAAGTCTGCTGCCTCAGTTTTTATGATGTCAATTTGCATATACTCCAGAATGTTATGAAGAGTAATCAGATCCATTTAAATTAACTGCAAAGTCTCTCTTTGCCATGACAATGAACTTAAAGCGGAGGTTCACCCAAAAATCAAGTTTTTGACATTTGCTCCAGCATACTGCTAACATGTGCAGTATGCTGTTTTTTTTTTTTTTTTTGCTACTTATCGTTTTATGCCCCGTTGTAATCTGCCTCCGAGCGGGGAATCCTGCGGGCAATGGGTGTTGCTAAACGAAGGGGAGTTGATTGACGGCTGCGGAAGGAGCGTCACGCCTTCCGAAAATACCCGAAGTGACGCTCGGGTGTTTGCGACTCCTGCGCCTGCCGTGTAGAGCTAACTGCGCAGGCGCCATAAACACCCGAGCGTCACTTCGGGTATTTTCGGAAGGCGTGACGCACCTTCCGCAGCCGTCAATCAACTTCTCTTCGTTTAGGAACGCCTATACCCGGAAGTAATCCCCCGCTCGGAGCCGGATTACAACGGATCATAAAAAGATAAGTAGCAAAAAAAAAAAAAAACAGCATACTGCACATGTTAGCAGTATGCTGGAGCAAATGAGGTAATGACAGAAAGTTCATTTTTGGGTGAACCCCCTCTTTAACCCCCCAAAAAACAAAGCAAATGCTCCCAACCTTGCGCCGGCGTAACGTAAATTCATCGGCGTAAGCCGGCCTAAGTCAAAGTAGGTGGAAGTGGGCGTGATACATGTAAATGAAGCGTGACCCCATGCAAATGATGGGCCGAGCTTCAGACAAGTACTTAAAACAATAATAAAAATATATTGCGCTAACTAAAGTTAAATGGATGAATAGAATCAGGCAGCCAACACAACAAAATGGAAATTTTGTGAAAGTAAGTAGATATAAAGTGTAGCGCCAATAGGGGGCCCTAATCAAAAGGACTCTCCTGTAGGTTCAGTGATTAAACACAGCAAAACCTAAATGTGAATCTACAAGTGAAAATGACCTACGTCTACAATCAAGCAGATGAGATCTTGATAGGGGGGCCCTAATCGAAGGGACTCTCCTGTCCACCCATCAAGGGGGAGAGTTGTTGCTATTAGATACAAGTTTTTTTCTTTTTCACGTGTGGTTTTACATTTTATGTTTTAAGTGATCCCTGTCACATGTGTGATGTAGTGGAATTTTATTTATTTTTATTTTATTAAATTGGTGGTTTTACACTATGAGGAGTCGTTTTTCTTCTCTTTTCCCCTCCTATGCCTGGGAGTGAATGTATACCATCACAGAGTTATTTTAACATCAAAAGCCATCCCTTGATTCTCCGGATATCATCTCTACCTGGCACCACTGTCTGGATACATGATTAGGCAATCGGCCTTTACAAGCCCTGAAGACCCCCCACCGTATGGCGAGTTGAGGGTCCACCTGATCCGGTAAGGGTACCTATTTATATCTTTTCTGTTTGAGGATTGTATCTTGGATCTCTTACCCCATTTGAGCATCCCAGAAGAAGAATACATTCGTTACACCGTTTGGGTGTATGGACTGATATTCATTTGATTGATTGCCTCTACTCAATCACAGTGGACATTAGGATATATATGTTTTCATTTCATGATTTATCATTTATTGTTACTGATTGCATGGTCACCTTATGAATTATTGTTATTGACTGCACGGTCACGGACCTTTTATAGTGTCCTCCTCAATAGGTTTGAAACACCTATATAGATTCATTGGGTTCTATACTGCAAGTGAGCACACTGGTATTTTTTCACTCTGTGTGTTTTCTTAACGGGTTTATACACTCATTTAGTGCATATACACATTTATTACCTTTTGTTATATATTTTATTTTAATTCGTGACCACAAAAAGGGGGAGTGGTTTGAATAGCCCCTTCCCTTTTAAGATCTCATCTGCTTGATTATAGATTTAGGTCATTACACCTGTGGATTCACATTTAGGTCTTGTGGAGTTTAATCACTGAACCTACAGGAGAGTCCCTTCGATTAGGGCCCCCCTATCAAGATCTCATCTGCTTGATTGTAGACGTAGGTCATTTTCACTTAGATTCACATTTAGGTTTTGCTGTGTTTAATCACTGAACCTACAGCAGAGTCCTTTTGATTAGGGCCCTGCTTGATTGCAGACGTAGGTCATTTCACTTGTAGATTCACATTTAAGTTTTGCTGTGTTTAATCACTGAACCTACAGGAGAGTCCTTTTGATTAGGGCCCCCTATTGGCGCTACACTTTATATCTAAGTACTTAAAACAAACTGCGCATGCGTCGTGCCTTGGACGCATCCCAGTCCGCATGCTCACAATCACGTCGAAACAACTGCCTAAGATACGTCGAATCACTGCCTACGACGTGAACGTAATCTACGCCAAGCCCTATTCACGTACAACGTAAACTACATAAAATTTGACGGCGTTCGTTCCCTGGTTCATACTTTTGCATGAGTTGCGCCTCCAATATGGGGAATAACTTGACACCGAACGTAAACCTTACGCAAATCGCTTAAATCATGCTCCGGGTGCAAGTATTTCCCTCATTTGCATATTTGAATAGAAAATCAATGGGAAAGCCACATGCGTTCAGCGTAAATATGCGCCCACTCTACGCCGGCGTAGGCAAGTTCCATCGGTCGGATTAAGTCAGTTTTTAGGCGTATCTATGTTTGTGAGTACGGCGCACAGATACGGCGGCGCATATTTGTACTTACGCGGCGTATCTGGAGATACGTCGGCGTAAGTGCTTTGTGAATCCGGGCCAATGTAGGTAAAAGGTTCAGGAATTGGACTGCTGAGAATTTTGGTAAAGTCATTGGGCCAGATTCACAGAGCGATTACGCCGGCTTTACAGGAGATGCGCGGCGTAAGTCTAATTGTGCGCGTGCGTTTCGATGCACGGCATTCCCAAAACGAGATACGCAAGAAATCTATTTTTTTTTGTCCAGCGTAATTTTGTTAGACAGGCGCATCCGTCCGCGCAAAACTGCGCTAGACACACCATTGATTTGCTATTCAAATATGCTAATGAGGGAGTTACGGGGATCCAAGAACGTTGGTGCAGCGCAGGCTACGCGCTGTGCGCAACAGTTAAATGTCCTGTCTAAAATTAGACCATATAAAAGCTGGTATAAAATTAGACAATTCGTCTACATGTCAGATAAAGCAACACTGTTAGTGAGGAGCTGAGCAGTCACACATGTTGCCCAACAAACTGTATCTGTCTCTATGTGAGAAGTGACCTCAAAGCAAGCGTGAAAGAGGACCTGGTTGATGGAGAGTGTGATGAAGTTGAAGCATTATGGGTGGAACTGCATACAGATGTGCGTAGTTCAAAGTTAATCATTGGAGTTTGTTATAGACCACCCAATGTTAATGAGGAGGTGGAGACTCGGCTCCTTGCACAGATGGAAAGGGCTGCAAGGGCTGGGACGATGATAATAATGGGGGATTTTAACTACCCAGAAATTGACTGGAATAATGGAATTTCTGGGACAGTTAAAGGACACAAATTTAAAAACCTATTGCAGGACAATTTTATGGTCCAGTTTATTGAGGCCCCAACTAGGAATGATGCTCTGTTGAACTTGGTAATCTCAAACCATGCAGAGCTTCTGTTGAACTTGGTAATCTCAAACCATGCAGAGCTTATTACTAATGTTCAGATAAAGGAACACCTGGGTAGCAGTGATCATAACATGATTTCATTTAATATTAACTATAAGCAGAAATACATACAGGAAAGATAAAAACACTTAAAGCGGAGAACCACCCTGATTTTTTTTGTACCGGGATCGAGGATCGGCATCGGCGGGGGCCGTCAGCGCGGGCGCCTAGGACAGGTAAGTGTCCTTATTCAAAGTCAGCAGCTACACTGTTAGTAGCTGCCGACTTTGAAAAAAAATAAAAAATGCGGGTGGAGCTCCGCTTTAATTTCAAGAGAGCAAATTTTCAAAGCATGAGGACTGCTCTCCAGGGCTTGGACTGGGAGGGAATATTGGCACAGATGAACACAGAGAAGAAATGGGAATTCTTCAAAAAGACTCTTTGGAACCTCACTGCAAAGTATATTCCCATGGGCAATACGTTTAAAAGGCTAAAGATAAAACCTATGTGGCTCACGGTCAAAGTTAAAAAAGCTATAAACAATAAGAAAATAGCTTTTAAAAAATATAAAAATGAAGGAACACTAGTGTCGTTTAAATGGTACAAAGAATATAATAGAATATGTAAAGAGGAAATCAAGGCTGCAAAAATTCAAAATGAACGACAGATTGCAAAAGATAGTAGGACAAACCCCAAAAAAATCTTTAAATATATTAATAGTAAAAAGGTCAAGTCTGAGCATGTAGGCCCTTTACAAAATAATCTAGAGTGGGTGACTGAGGACATAGAAAATGCAAATGTATTAAATGCTTTCTTCAGCTCTGTGTATACAATGGAGTATGGGGGAGCTCATGTCCATAATGGGGGTGGGAGTGACACAGCCCCAAATCCACAATGGCTCAAAAGTGATATGGTCCAGAAATATTTAGACAGAATAAAGGTGGATAAAGCACCTGGACCAGATGGCATCCACCCACGGATCCTAAAAGAATTGAGCTCTGAAATTTCAAAGCCACTGTATCTAATATTTAGGGACTCATTAATGACAGGAATAGTACCACTGGATTGGCGTAGAGCCAATGTGGTGCCCATATTTAAAAAGGGAACAAAGTCTTTACCAAGTAACTATAGACCTGTTAGTTTAACTTCTATAGTTGGGAAGATACTGGAACGTTTAATAAAAGACCACATGGATGAGTTCTTGCTGGAAACAAACTATTTAAGCAGCAGACAGCATGGATTCATGAAAGACAAAAGTTGTCAGACAAACCTGATTTCCTTTTATGAAGAGGTAAGTAAAACCTTGGACAGAGGCGTGGCAGTGGACGTGGTATACTTGGATTTTGCAAAAGCGTTCAATACAGTTTCCCACACACGGCTCATGTGTAAGGTAAGGTCTACAGGATTAGATATATCAGTTTGTAAATGGATAGAAAACTGGCTGAAATACAGGATTCAGAGAGTTGTGGTTAATGATTCTTACTCTGAATGGTCCAAGGTTATCAGCGGTGTACCCCAAGGTTCAGTGTTGGGTCCCTTACTTTTCAATATATTTATAAATGATATTGGGTCTGAGATCAAAAGTAACATTTCTGTTTTTGCAGATGACACCAAGCTATGCAGTGCAATAATGTCCTTGCAGGATGTCTCCAATTTACAAGCCGACCTCAATGCTCTGTCTAATTGGGCGACTATGTGGCAGATGAGGTTTAATGTTGATAAATGTAAAGTTATGCACTTGGGGGCTAAGAATATGCATGCATCATACATGCCAGGGGGAGTTCAACTGGGGGGATCTGTAGTGGAGAAGGATCTGGGGGTTTTAGTTGATCATAAGCTCAATAATGGCATGCAATGCCAAGCTGCGGTTTCCAAAGCAAGCAAAGTCCTTTCTTGTATTAAGAGAGGTATGGACTCCAGAGATAGAGATATAATTTTGCCCCTGTACAAATCATTAGTAAGACCTCATCTGGAATATGCAGTCCAGTTTTGGGCACCAGTTCTCAAAAAGGATATCAGAGAACTGGAGAAAGTGCAGAGAAGGGCAACTAAACTGATAAGAGGCATGGAGGAGCTCAGCTATGAGGAAAGATTAGAGGAACTGAATTTATTCACTCTTGAGAAGAGGAGAATAAGGGGGGATATGATCAACATGTACAAATATATAAGAGGTCCATATAGTGAACTTGGTGTTGAGTTATTCACTTTAAGGTCAACGCTGAGGACAAGGTGGCACTCTTTACGTCTGGAGGAAAAGAGATTTCACCTCCAAATACGGAAAGGTTTCTTCACAGTAAGAGCTGTGAAAATGTGGAAAAGACTCCCTCCAGAGGTGGTTCTGGCCAGCTCAGTAGATTGCTTTAAGAAGGGCCTGGATTCTTTCCTAAATACACATAATATAACTGAGTACTAAGATCTGTAGGTAAAGTTGATCCAGGGTAAATCCGATTGCCTCTCGGGGGATCAGAAAGGAATTTTTTCCCCTCCGGTAGCAAATTGGATCATCGCTCTGCTGGGGTTTTTTGCCTTCCTCTGGATCAACTGTGGGTATGGAGTTGGGTATATGGGATGTACTGTATGTACTGTGTTTTTTTTTTTTTTTATGGTTGAACTGGATGGACTTGTGTCTTTTTTCAACCTGACTATGTAACTATGTATGCCAACATGCCAGTGTCATCCATGCTCATAGCTATACTACTGACTTTAGATGAGCAAAGAAGGAGGAGGGCACTGAGGAGGGCACAGGATTTTTTATTTTTTTGCTTATATAAACTTTACAATTTAATCTAATCCAATACAATATTCTTATCTGATACAAGCCCCTCACTCTTCACTCTTCACGGGAGAGGATATATCACACACGCATAGACATCTATGGCATGAGTGATTCTGAGGTATCTCGCATCTTCAGATTCACCCCTCATGCCATCATGGAATTAACCACAACCCTGCAGGAGGACATCACCAGCCCAACACATGACATTACCCATGACACCCATGACAGCTACATATACAATCAGAGCCCCATCCCCACAGATTTCGAACAGAACATGTATGGGGACAGCTGGCTGGTTGGTGAGTGACATGGGTGGCAGGCATGACTGCCCCCCCCCCATAATGCACACATCACAAGGGGCACATGCACTACTAACATCCTCCTGTCTTTTCCCTTCAAGGTGACTCTGCATATGCACTGGGACCCCATCTCATGACCCCATCTCATGCCAGCTCACATTATGCATCTTTGCACGTTAAACACACACATTAATCAAGGCACAATGAGAATGCATGCATGCACACCACTGTGGTCCCTAGCACACACACCCCACATCCTCATCACATTGGATTGGCACAAGCCCACCATGCAGGACTTGTGAGCTGCAATGCCATGCCACGGCTCCAATTATGTCACTGTACATTCATACACCATTCACACGGACCTGGGGATCACTTCTCCACCACAAATGAGGGTGACACCAGGAATGTCACCCCCACATTCCCAAACAGAACAAAAAAAAATAAAAAATTGACCAGCAAAAATAAAAAATGCCCAGCAAAAATATAGTTTAAACAAAATAACAACAAAGAAAACACATAAAAGACAAAAATCACTCTGCAAAACAGTCCCCAAATATCTCAAAGACACGTCACAAACAAACAAACAAACAAACAAACGCTAATAAACAACAGAACAAAAGCACCTTGCTGTATAGGGAGGGATACAAAGGGATGTACTTTTGCAAAGGAAGTGCGTTTGTCTCTGTCTATTTATGCTGTTTGCGTAGTTCACTAATTTGCCCTATCCACTTCCAATTTCACCGATTGCGCCGTTCCCGAGTTGTGAGCATGCGCACAGAGGTGCTGACCATGGTCTCCTTCAAGCGCGCATGCGCGAGCCGGCCGGCCCTTCATTTGCATGGGGTCACGGCTCATTTCAATGTAACACGCCCACGTCCTTCCCAATTTGTATTACTCCGTAAAAAACGACGAGAATAGGGTGATTACGACGCTACATTGCGCCAGTCTAACGTAAAGCCGGTGCGCTACGCCGGTCCAATAATGCGCAGATGTACCTGAATCTGGCCCATTGTCTCTGGTAAATCCCCTTTCCTATTGTTTGGGGCATCAATAATAAACCTTGTCCATCAGTCCTGTGCGAGGCCAACAGTAAAGCATCCTGAGACCATTCATGTGTGGGCAGGCTCTTCCGGCTCTCTTCTTGGCACAAACTTGTTGTTCCCCACAGCGGAGATGTGGACTGTGGCCCCACCCCTCCACTGAACACAGAACCCCCTCAGGAGAAGTAGTAACAGGAATGTCTGTCCTCATTCACATGGATCCGCCATCACTCTCAGCCAGCACAAGTCCTTCCATCTTTCCCAGGGCCACTGCATCAACCGCCGACAGGAACCTCCCATGGGGCCCCTCACTGACCAATGAATGCTTAGTCTACGCCCTATTATTACACAGGATCACTCCCACATACTAACCCACATTATTACACAGGACCTCTCCCCCATACTAACCCCATCACTAAACATGGGGGGTAGAGAGGCAGGGGGGGTTATCGTTTAAGGTGGGGAGGGGGATATTGTTTAAGGTAGGGAAGGGGGTTATTGTTTAGGGTAGAGAGGCAGAGAGGGTGTTATTGTTTTTCGAGGGGAGAGGTAGGGAGGGGGTTAAGTTGGAGAAGGGGTTATTGTTTAGGGTAGAGTGGTGGAGAGGGGGTTATTGTTTAGGGCAGAGGGGTTATTGTTTAGGGTGGACAGGTGGGTTATTGTTTAAGGTGGGGAGGGGAGATATTTTTTAGGGTAGAGAGGAGGGGAGGGTATTATTGTTTAGGTTGGAGAGGGGGCAGATTGGGGTGTTATTGTTTAGGGTAGAAAGGTGGGCTGGAGGGTTATTGTTTAGGGCATGGGTCTTCAAACTACGGCCCTCCAGGTGTTCAGGAACTACAATTCCCATCATGCCTAGTCATGTCTGTGAATGTCAGCGTTTTACAATGCCTCATGGGATGTGTAGTTCCGCAACAGCTGGAGGGCCGTAGTTTGAGGATCCCTGGTTTAGGGTATAGAGGCGGGTTGGCGGTTATTTTTTTAGGGTGGATAGGGGGTTATTGTTTAGGGTAGAGAGTTGGGTTGGGGGTTAGGGTTTAGAGTGGGGCGGGGGTTATTGTTTAGGGTGGAGAAATGGGGGGGGGGGGAATGCAGGAATGGAGGGGGAGGGGATATTTGGCAATCCCACAGCTGCCAATCACTGCCTCGCACTACAACACCCAGCAGACCCACCCTCCCCTGCAAGAAGTTCTGAAGCAGCACAGACACTTAGGCTCCACCCTACTGGCTCAGTAAATGACACACTACTCACCAGGCAGAGCAGTCACCCAGCGTCGCCCACGGAGGAGCCCGAGGCGAGGCACATCGCCAGGACACGGGGAGGGGGTGTGGCTGTCATGCGGGGGGGTGGTCATCACATAAGGGATCAGGTCCAGTAGAGGGGATAACGGGGGGGGGGGGACACAGCTGTAGTGCCTGTCATGTATCATCCATGTGTGGCGTGTTGTTCACAGTGGGCACACCCCCCCCCCCTCATTTGCCAGTATGCAGTGAACACCTTGCACACATGGATGTTACGCCACTGTGTGTGGTTTACTTCTCAGCCAAGGGAGTGGGCTTACTCACAATTTCATCTAAAAACACAGCCATGAATAAAGAATGGTATAAAAATATCTTCCAAGAGCAACTTCTCCCAACCATTCATGGACAGTTTGGTGACGAACAATGTCTTTTCTAGCATGATGGAGTACTTTGTTATAAGGCAAAAGTGATGACTAAGTGGCTTGGGGAACACGACATCAAAAATTGTGGGTCCATGGCCAGGAAAATCCCCAGACCTTACCCAGTTAGATTATGTATGTATATTAGGACTCTGCATAAACTTAATGTAATTGCCAATAAAAGCCTTTAACACTTATGACATGCCTGTTTTATACTTAAGATCTAAAAACACTGAAGCAGCAGATTTTGTAAGAATTAATATTTGTGTCATTCTTAAAACTTTTGGCCAGGACTGTATATACTATAGTTTGTAGACGCTATAATGTTTATGTAAACCAATCAATATACACTTATTGGGATTTTATTTCCCCCCCAAAAAACACGTAGCAGAATACATATTGGCCTAAATGTATGAAGAAATTGGATTTTTTTTTTAATTGGATAGGTTTTATAACAAAGATGTATATATATTCTTTTCTCAAAAAGGTTGGTCTTTTTATTTCCTTTTCCTGCGGCGTGGATCAGGCAAGAAGATAATTTTTTATTTACAGTATGTATTATCTTCTTTGAGTAGGATGTCTTTCCTGTTTTTCACCACTGGAGGGAGTAAGTGCAACCTGGTGTTTTCTTACATAGCCTTCCAGTACATACAGTGGGTGACCGCGATATTGTGTCAATCTCGCTTCCGTTCTCGGCGAGATTGACCACCTACGAGCCCCATTGCGGGAGCCAGCGCCGAGCTGGCTTGCCACGATGGAGCCAAAGCTGTCATAGAAGCGACGGGGATCCGACTTGGATTCCTGCCAAATCTAGCTGCAGCGTTTGGTATGAATCCTGAGGGGGAACTCCACGCCAAATTTTAAATAAAAAAACGGCATGGGTCCCCCCCCCAGGGGCATACCAGGCCCATAGGTCTGGTATGGGTTGTAAGGAGAACCCCCCATGCCGAAAAACCGGCATGGGGGTCCCCCCACAATCCATACGAGACCCGTATCCAAAGCACGCTGCCCGGTCGGTCAGGAAAGGAGTGGGGACAAACAAGCGCCCCCCGCTCCTGAGCCGTACCAGGCCGCATGCCCTCAACATGGGGGGGTTGGGTGCTCTGGGGCAGGGGGGCGCACTGCGGCCCCCCCACTCCAAAGCACCCTGTCCCCATGTTGATAAGGACAGGGCCTCTTAACGATAACCCTGGCCGTTGGTTGTCAGGGTCTGCGGGCGGGCGGCTTATCGGAATCTGGGAGTCCCCTTTAATAAGGGGGCCCCCAGATACCGGCCCCCCACCCTAGGTGAATGAATATAGGGTACACCGTACCCCTACCAATTCACCTGGAGGCAAAGTGTAAAAGTAAATACACGACACAAGGTTTTTAAAGTAATTTATTAGTCAGCTCCGGGGGCCCTCCTCTCTTCTTAAGCTCTATTACCAGGGGGGGGGGGGGCGTTTTTCTTCTGCTCTCCAGGGGTCTTCTCCGCTCTCGGGGGTCTTCTCCACTCTGCGGGGGTCTTCTTCCATCTTCTCCGCTCTCCGCTGTTGTCTCAGAGCTCTCCGGGGTTCTTTTTCCATCTTCTCCGCTCGATTTATATAGGCCTCTCTTATGTCGTCACAGTCCCATCATGCTCCAGTACCTACCCACGTGGCTACGTACCACGTGGGTAGGTACCCGAGCATGATGGGACTGTGACATCATAAGAGAGGCCTATATAAATCGATGGGAGCCGCGCACCCAGCATAACAGCGGGAAGAAGCGTCGAGTCAACCTCGGAAGAAGAGAAGAAGGCAGAAGACGTCACAGAAGAGCGGCCAGTCCTGTAGAAGAAGGCACCGGAGAGTGCCGAGACAACAGCGGAGATCGGAGAAGATGGAAGGAGACCCCCGGAGAGCGGAAGAAAAAGGCCCCCCCTGGTAATAGAGCTAAAGAAGAGAGGGGGGGCCCCCCGGAGCTGACTAATAAATTACTTTAAAAACCTTGTGTCGTGTGTTTATTTACTTTTACACTTTGCCTCCAAGTGAATGGGTAGGGGTACGATGTACCACATATTCATTCACCTAGGGTGGGGGGCCGGTATCTCGTCCCCACTCCTTTCCTGACTGGCCGGGCAGCGTGCTTTGGATACGGGTCTGGTATGGATTGTGGGGGGGACCCCCACGCTGGTTTTACGGCGTAGGGGGGTTCTCCTTACAACCCATACCAGACCTAAGGGCCTGGGGGGGGGGGGGCCCATGCCGTTTTTTTTATTTTGGCGTGGAGTATCCCCTCAGGATTCATACCAAACGCCGCAGCTAGATTTGGCGGGATCCCTGTATTAACACCACTCACCTCCTTCCGCTGCAGGCTCTGCCACGATATGCATACAGGGGTCCTCAGATGCCCCCCAGTAACTCTCCCCCACTTCCTCATCTCCTGGGGGCGCCATGACAGCACGCACATGTGTGAACGTTCGCTGTCTGGTTTTGCAGCCTCTCCTATGGCAGCTCCTGTATATGTCACTGAGGGCACTTTAAAGGTGGCTATGGCTGTCCTGGAAAGAAAGGATTGCTAATATTGTCGCAACCTCCTTGAGAAATAGCAGAAAACGGGGTAGATCCCCTTCACCGGCTTTGGCTCTCTCATCAGATGAGCCTTCTGAGGGTGAAAAATCCCTCTCGGGAGAGGAGGATCATGTGCAGTCTGAGGACTCAGAGGATGAGAGGTTTCTTGCGACTTCTCAGTCGATAAAGATGCAGGAGCAATACTATGCAGATGGTGCGTGCCACTTACAAATTGCCTCCTGTTGAAGCTTCTAGGCCCTCTGTTTCCTCTTTGGGATCTCGGAAATCCCCACAGGCTGCTTGCACCTTTCCAGTTCATCCCTTGCTGGATAAACTGATGTACGATGCCTGGGTTCACCCAAACTGTTTTCTCCTCCTAAACAGTTCTCCCTCCTTTATCCTATGGAGGAAGGTTTCACCAAGAAATGGGGCGTACCTGCTATTGATCCAGCTATTTCTTATGCAAACAAAATAGGATTTTTTATAACAGCTTACCTGTAAAATCCTTTTCTTGGAGTACATCACGGGACACAGAGGAGCATAGTAATTACTATGTGGGTTTTAGAGTCTACCTTCAGGTGTGGACACTGGTGTAATCAATCAGACAGGAAGTTCCCTCCCTATATAACCCCTCCCATACTGGGAGTACCTCAGTTTTTGTAGCAAAGCAATAAGTGTCCCAATATCCCCAAACAAGAGGGGTGGGAGCTCTGTGTCCCGTGATGTACTCCAAGAAAAGGATTTTACAGGTAAGCTGGTATAAAAAATCCTATTTTCTTTATCGTACATCACGGGACACAGAGGAGCATAGTAATTACTATGTGGGACGTCCCAAAGCAATGCTTACTGAGGGGAGGGAGACACAAACAACGCAGGCCGCCATCAGACGTGAGGAATCAAAACTGCAGCCTGCAGCACACTGCGCCCAAAGGCGCTTACCCCACCTTCCTTATGTCCAATTGGTAAAATTTTGTGAAAGTATGGACAGACGACCGCGTCGCTGCCATGCAGACCTGAGTCAAGTAGGCTTGGTGATGCACTGCCCAGGAAGTACCCACCGCTGTGCTTTAACCTTAAACGGGGGAACCTCTCCCCTCAAGCCATCGGCTTAAGTAATGACCTGTCGAATCCATTTGGAGATAGTGGATTTCGACGCTGCCTGCCCACATCTGGGACATTCTGGCAGGATAAACGACATACCTGTTTTCCGGATCTGAGCAGCAGCCCTAAGGCAGAACTGTTCTAAGTACGTCTAGGGTATGCAATGGCTTCTCCCTTGCAGAACTAGGTTCTGAGAAAAAAGAAGGGAGAACTAGACCTTGATAAAAAGTTAGAAACAACCTTGGGGAGGAAAACCGGGTGAGGCCATAGGACCACTCTGACCTTATGGAGAGTAAGGTATGGTTCCTTACAAGATAAGGCCGCCAACTCCGATACCCTCCTAGCAGAGGTTATGGCTATCAAGAAAACTACCTCCTGGGCAGAAGGACCAATGGAATGTGAGCCAAAGGCTCAAAAGGTTGCTTCTGCCAGGCAGACAGGACCAGATTCAGATCCCACGGGTACAAGGGGGTCCTAACTGGAGGATTAATTGGGATCACACCTTGTAAAAAAAGGTTTTGAGCAGAGAATGTGTAGCCCGTGGCCTTTGAAACAAAATTGATAAGGCCGAGCTCTGGCCCTTAATGGTGTTCTAGGGCCAACTTCAAGTCTGCCCCCATCCGCAGAAAATCCAGAATTCTGCTACTGAGAAACCTTCGGGGATGCCACCCCCTGGTTTTGCACCAGGCCATATAAGATTTCCAAACTCTGTAATAAATAAGCCTGGATGCTGGCTTTCTGGCATTAATCAAAGTAGACACTACTGAATTAGAGAGACCCCTCCATTTAGGATATGGGGCTCAGCCAAACCGCTAAACTTAGAGACGGTAAGGAAGGATGGAATATTGATCCCTGAGACAGTAGGTCTGGATGAATCGGAAGGGTCCCCGGATGCCCCACGGACATCCTTACAATTTCTGTGTACCAGGCCCTTCTGGGCCACGCCGGGGCGACCAGAATCAATGGTTTCTCTTCCGACCTTATCCTGCGAAGGAGGCAGGGTACCAATTGCAGTGGAGGACGCATACATTAGGGAGAATTGGTCCCATGGAAACACCAGCGCATTTGTGCCGCAAGCGAGTGGATCCCTTGTCCGGGACAGAAAGTTGTTCACCCTCGCATTAAACCTCGATGCAAAGAGATCCACATCTGGTGTTCCCCATCTCTGACAAATGGCCTGGAAGATGTCGGGGTGAAGAGTCCACTCCCCTGGGAGCAATTGTTGGTGGCTTAGGTAGTCTGCCTGCCAATTGACTATCCCCGGAATAAAACCGCAGATATGCAGGGGACATACTTTTCCGCCCAGGTCAGAATTCGATTCACCTCTCTTTGGGCTGCACGACTCCTTGTGCCCCCCTGGTGATTTATGTACGCCACAGCCGTGGCATTGTCGGACTGAATCCTGACTGGGAGACCCCTCAACCTGTCCATCCACGCTGACAGGGCTAGATGGACTGCCCGAATCTCTAGCAGGTTGATAGGTAACGACCTCTCGGTGATTGACCATCTTCCTTGGAGAGACAGGCCCTCCAGGACTGCACCACAGCCCAGAAGACTGGCATCTGTGGTCACAACCCGCCAAGAGATGGGAACAAAGGACTTCCCTCTTAGTAAGTTCTGGGGGACCAGCCACCAACAAAGGCTCTGCCGGACTGTCCGGGAGAGGGACAGAGGGAGGTCTAAGGCCTGAACCTTTTTGTTCAAGGCAGACAGGATGGCGTGTTGAAGTCCCCTTGAGTGGAACTGAGCGAATGGGACAGCCTCGAAAGAGGCTACCATCTTCCCCAGTAGCCGCATACAAAGGCGAATAGAGGACAGACGCCTTGACTTGACTAGCTGAACTAGTTCCCTTAAAGCATCGACCTTTCTCTGGGGAAGAAAGATCTTTCTTTGGTCTGTGTCTACAAGTAGACCCAAATACTCGAGCCCTTGCACCGGCACTAAGGCCGACTTGTTTAGGTTGAGAACCCAACCCATGGATTCTAGGAATTCCACGGTTCTGTGCACTGCTGAGCTTAGATCGGCAACTGAACGGTCTACCAACAACAGATCGTCTAGGAAGGCTATTATAGAAATGCCTTGAAACCTTAGATTAGCTAATAGTGGGGCCAGTACTTTTGTGAATACACGAGGTGCGGTGGCCAGACCAAAAGGTAAGGCCACGAATTGAAAGTGGTGCTGATTTACCGTGAAGCGCAACAGCTTCTGATGGTTGAGGAAGATGGGAATGTGTAAGTATGCGTCCTTTATATCGATGGACGCCAGAAGCTCCCCCCCCCTGTAAGGAGGCAACCACTGACCGGATTGATTCCATCCGGAAAGACTGGACCTTTAGGAACTTGTTTAAGGCCCAGAATGGGCCTTACACCTCCGTTTGGTTTAGGGACGGTGAAAAGATTTGAATAAAACCCCAAACCTTGTTCTTCCAGTGGCAGTTCCTCGATTACCCCTTGGGATAATAGATGATCCAAGGCCAATGCCAGGGACCTTCTTTTTCCCGGATCTTTCGGGACGCTTGAGGCCAAGAAGCGAGGTGGAGGAAATTCGCTCAACTCCAGCTTGTAGCCCTCGGAAACCGTAGAGAGAATCCAACTGTCTTGGATCCTCCCTTGTCAAGCCTCCGCAAACAGCTGAAGTCCTCCCCCCACCCTGCTGAGTGGGGGTGAACCTTCATAATGCCGACTTAGATGCTGGCTTGACCGGCTTATGGTTCCAAAGCTTCTTGGAAGCCTGAGGCTGGCCCTGCGGCTTCCCTGTATTAAACTGTCCGGGAGGCCATCTGAACTGCCTGGTAGTGGAAGTACTAGGGCTAGGAGAGGAAGAGTTTTTAAAAAGGAGGGAGGACCCCTAAACCTTATTTTTACTGGTAACAGTGTGCTCTTGCCACTGGAAATTTTCTGAATGTATGCATCCAGATCTTCCCCAAATAAACGCTCTCCATGAAAGGGAAACCCTGCCAGTAACTTTTTATACAGGGTTTCAGCCGACCAGTTCTTTAACCAGAGTAATCTGCGCATATGAACCAAAGAGAGAGTGAGACGGGAGGACTGTTGTATAGAGTCCCTGATAGCATCTATGGCAAAGCATAATGCTTTAGGAAAGTCAGCCAATTCCTGAGTCTGTTGAGCCGGGATATCCTTCAAGACCCTTTTCAACTGGTCTTTTAAGGCTTGGCAAACACCAATAGCTGCAATTGCAGGCTGGGTTACCCCTCTAGCTGTAGGAAACGAGGCCTTTAACAGCGTCTCTAATCTCTTGTCTGTCGGGTCTTTAAACACCTGAACGTTGTCTACTGGACAGGTCAAGGTCTTGTTTACACAGGACACGGCTGCGTCCACTGTGGGGATACCCCACTTTTAGTGAATTGTTCCCCCATTGGGTATAAAACCGAAAACTTTTTAGGAGGAAGAAAAAATCTATCCGGATGTTCCCAATCCTTGTAGAAAAGTCCTTCCAGTAGGGGATGAACCGGGAAGGAAAAGTTAGCTTGAGAAGCTTTTAAAGAGCCTAAAGAAGAGACTGAACTTGATGCTGGCTCTGAAAGGGGCAACTTGAAGGCCGAACGGACCATCTCCGTGAGGGACTGGACCCACAATTTCTCGGACTGAGACGCCGAAAATGGTTCCCCCAGGGTGGAATCCTCAGAGTCCGAGACCTCTGAATGACCCTCTGCCTGGTTCCCAGAGGGTAAATCAACCTCTTCTGAGGATAGTTGTTCCGCGCTGAGGAACTCTGCAGAGGGAGAGAGAGACCTTGTGCGTTTTTCTCTTGAGAGAGAGGATGCAATCAAGGTCGCTAATCTCTGCTCCAGACCACCCATGGCTGAGGCCAAAGCCTCCTGTGTCACAAAAACTGGAGCAGGCGGGACAAAGGCAGATGAGGCGCCTGACAGCCCTGATGGTTCACCCTGGGCCTCCTCCAATTTATTAGGAGAGGAACTAGCCACAGGAGCATGCCCGAGATCCTCCGAGCCTGATGGCGATCCCTTAGATCTCTTTGTACTTCTAGTCCCTGAGCCTTTAGCCATAATAAAGCCAAGGTACTCACAACAGGTGCAACCACTTGCGGACCTATAGACCAGCACTGACGCTGCTATTTGATGGTCGGCAAGGTGCAGAGCCCACTATGCGCCTTAAGCAAGTGTCACTGTCCAACAACCAGCAATAATACTAAAAATTGTGCACAAGTATTCTCTGTGTCCACTGTCAGCCGGATGGGTGAAGTGGACTTGAGCTTTTATGGACTAGGTGCAAGTCACCTGACCTGCTCTGTCCTGGAATCTCCAGCCTCGTAGAGAATAGCTGAGATGGAACCCTTTGCGCGCATGGGCACGCGCTGCCGCCAGGCGTGCATCACGAGGCTGCGCGCGCGCACACGTAGCCGCACGCGCGCACATGTTGCCGCACATGCATCTACAGCCCCCATGCCCGTTGCGCACACGCGTGCGCACCGATGCAGCAATACACATACTATGTCGCGCGCGCACGAGACGCAAACGCGCCTGTGCACAAGGTTGGAGCTACCGCAGCTACCATGTGAGGACCAGGTAAGACAAACTGTGACCAAAACTTGTGGACAACCTTACTCTGCTAAACCTGTACAGGAGGGGCTAAGTGACTGAGCATAGACACCCCTCCTCCCCACAGCATTCAGGACAATGTTAGAGAGGCACAGACAGATAGCTTAGGCAAGCATAATGGCTCAAAAAAAAGAAGGATACTTTCAGGACCAAGTCCTAAAGCACCTTCACTTACCTGATCCAACGCCACAGGACTCTGCACACACAGACAGTCCAATCTTCGCCCATCACGGAGAGCAAAGTCTGCAGACATTCAGGGACCGGGGTCCATGGACAGGAACACCACACCACCTGGACCCATATCGCACCCTGTCAGTAAACTTTTGGTATTAGGAAATTGACCAAAGTACTGAGTAATCAGGATCCAGCCCTCAAAAGAGGAGCATTACAGGCAAAACCCCGTTCTTCTCAACCGGGGCCCGGGTACCGTCCACTTTGGCTATGAAGCACCTTGGACGGATCCGGATTTATGGAGGCTTTTTACATCCAGCATGGATCCCTCCAGTGGAGCTCCTAAGAGCACATGTTCACTCGTGACCAACACCTTAGACACTGATGAAAAAACTGAGGTACTCCCAGTATGGGAGGGGTTATATAGGGAGGGAACTTCCTGTCTGATTGATTACACCAGTGTCCACACCTGAAGGTAGACTCTAAAACCCACATAGTAATTACTATGCTCCTCTGTGTCCCGTGATGTACGATAAAGAAACCTGACCTGTCCTTTAGACAACGAGCAGGGTTTCAAGGGTCCAACTGATAAAAACCCGAAGTCCCTATTAAAAGCCTCCTCGGCCATGGCTAGGGCTGTAGTACAACCTGCTGTTGCAGCCATTGGTGTATGTCAGTTCCTCAAAGCACAAATGAAGCAGATGATTAACCTCCTCCCTTCTGAGGAGATTGAGGTTTATGAAGGCCTTCCAAAGGCCTTGTGCTTTGCGATTATGGACGCCGTTCAGCAAGCATCTCGCTTGAATCTCCTGCAGGTACACATGCGCAGGTCCATTTGGTTAAAACATTGGGCGGCTGAGACTTCCTGCAAGAAACACTTGGCAGCGTTCCCCCTTTGGGGGTGAGCGCCTGTTTGGAGATGACCTGGATAAATACATCCAAAAAGATTACCAGTGGCAAGTCTACCCTATTGTCGGTTAAAAGAAAGAGTAAGCGTCCCTCATTTGAACGTACTCTTTCTCCAGCCCCTGAAAAAAATCTCCAGGCAGTGGCGAAGGCTGCTTCAGTCTAACACTAGGGGAAAAGCCCAGAGCCAAGCCCAAGGGCAAAAAAGAAGTTGGGGTTCAAAGTCTAAACAGACCTTCAAAACTTCCCTATGGAGGGATGCTCCCGCTCGGCCGAGTGGGGGAGACGAGATTCAGGACAAGTGGGTCACCTCCACAGTGTCCTCAGGCTACAAGCTGGAATTCAGAGAACTTCCGCCACCCCGATTTTCTGAGATCAAGAATTGCCAGAGATCCAGAAAAGAACGCCTCTACTACTGGCCTTGGAACACCTGTTGTCCCAAGGGGTAATCTTGGAGTTAGCCCTAGAGGATCAGGGGTCAGGATTCTGTCCAAACCTGTTTACGGTTCCAAAACCAAATGGGGATGTCAGACCTATTCTAGATCTAAAGAGTCTCAATCAGTTTCTGAACATTCACTCCTTCCGCACGGAGTCTGTTTGTTCAGTTGTTTCCACCCTTCAGGGAGGAGAATTCCTGGCATCAATAGACATCAAAGATGCATATCTGCATGTGCCAATGTTTCCCGCTCACCAAAGATTTCTAAGGTTTGCGGTGGATCAGCGCCACTTTCACTGGCAAGGACACAAGGCATAGCGATAACAGCCTACCTGGAACGATCTGTTGATCATAGATCAGTCCACCGCTCGCTTGGGCCACAATGTGCACAGTATAGTGGAATATTTATAGTACCTAGGCTGGGTCCTCAATTTGGAGAAATCTTCCTTGCAGCCTCAAAAAAGGCTAGAGTACTTGGGCATGATTATAGACATATCCCCTTAAGCAAGGTATCTCTTCCCAAGCCTAAGGCAAAAGCCATGGGAGACTTGGTCCGAGTGGTAAAGGCAAAGGAGAAGGCCTTCCATCCGTCTATGCATGAGATTGTTGGGGCAGATGGTAGCCTGTCCCTTATGCCCAGTTTCACTCAAGACCGTTACAGGGCAGGATTCTGTCAGCTAAATATAAGGATGTTCAGGCCCTGGATCTTCCTATGATCTTATCTCCAGGGGTTCGCCAGAGCCTCAATTGGTGGTTGCTCCCCCTAAATCTGTCGGAAGGGAAATCCTTTACTCCAGTTACCTGGAATGTGGTAACCACAGATGCCAGTCTTCTAGGCTGGGGGGCAGTGCTAGAAGAAGCATCTGCCCATGGAAAGTGGTCCGGGGCCGAAAAAGCTCCTACCCATCAACATTCTGGAGATTTGGGCAATTAATTTGGCCCTCAAAGTTTGGTCTTGCAGACTGCAAGGCTGGCCTGTTCGGGTTCAGTCCAACAATGCTATGGCCATAGCCTATATCAATCACCAAGGAGGCACCAGAAGTCTGGATGGCCAAAAAGAGGTGAATAACATCTTGGCCTGGGCAAAAAAGCATATTCCTCGCCTATATACGGTCTTCATTTCAGGGGTAGAAAATTGGCAGGCAGATTTTTTAAGCCGCCAGCAACTGAGTCCAGTAGAATGGTCTCTACACCCCGACATGTATCAAATCATATGTCAAAAATGGGGAACCCCAGATGTGGACCTGTTGGCTTCCAGGTTCAACGCAAAACTGGACAGTTTTGTATCAAGAAAAAGAGATCCCTATGCTCAAGCTCAGATGCCCTGACAATCTCATGGGATTCGTATTCCCTGATTTATGCGTTCCCTCCAGTACCGCTCCTCCCACGATTCCTTCAGAGGGTCAAGAAGGAAGGACAGTGATTTTGATCGCCCTGGTACGCAGAAGTCGTAAGGATGGCAGTAGGAAGACCTTGGATTTTTCCATTACACCCAGACTTATTATCACAGGGTCCAATATTCCATCCTGCCTTACAAAGTCTAAATTTGATGGTTTGGCTGTTGAGACCCACATTCTGAAGAAACGTGGGCTCACAGGACCAGTCCTATTCCCCCTGGTTAATGCTAGAAATCCGGCCTCCAGGCTCATCTACTACAGAATCTGGAAGGCATACGATTCCTGGTGTGAACCCAGAAAGTGGCATCCTAGGAAGTTTGCCATTAATAGGATTCTTGCCTTTCTTCAGTTGGGCTTAGATATGAGGTTGGCCCTGAGCACTATCAAAAGCCAAATCTCGGCTTTGTATTTTTTCAAAAAACGCTTTCTTCTGATTCCCTAGTTAGGGCCTTTATTCAGGGTGGACTGTGGATAAATCTGTCGATTAAGTCTCCCGTGTGCCCATGGGATTTGAATTTGGTATAGTTGGTTTTACAGAAGCTACCTTTTGAACTTATACACCAGGTTTCTCTAAGTCTGTTGACACAGAAACTGATTTTTTTTTTCTTGTAGCCATATCCTTGGCTAGAAGAGTATCAAAATTAGCGGCTCTTTCGTGTAAAGAATGGTATATGATTATTCATAAAGACAAGGTGGTGCTACGGCCTCACCCGAATTTCTTACCCAAGGTGGTTTCAGGTTTTCATCTGAACAAGATGTAGTCCTACCATCTTTTTTTCCACATCCGCAGTCTGCGGAGGAAGAGAGTCTACACTCTCTAGATGTTGTAAGAGCGGTAAGGGTTTATCTGCAAGCTACGGCTCAGATAAGGAAGACCGAATGACTGTTCATTCTGCCACAAGGCCAAAAGAAGGGCCAGCCAGTATTACGATCCACTATTGCAAGGTGGATTCAACAAGTTATTATTCAGGCCTACGATTTAGAAAAGAAGAATCTTCCTTTTCAGGTGAAAGCGCACTCGACTAGAGCAGTTGGTGCTTCATGGGCAGTGCATCACCAGGCCTCCATGGCTCAGATCTGTAAGGCTGTAAGGTTACGAGGATGCCGCCTTCGGGCATAGTGTGCTGCAGGCAGCAGTATAAATCCTCTGGCTCGATAGTGGTCTTATTTTGATCTGTGTCTCCCTCCCCTCTAATTTTAGCATTGCTTTGGGACATCCCATTAAGTAATTAAGGCTCTGTTTCCCGTGATGCATGATCAAGAAAATTGGATTTTTTTATACAGCTTACCTGTAAAATCCTTTTCTTGGAAATACATCACGGGACACAGAGTTCCCACCACTCTTCGGAGTTAACATGGAACACTTATTGCTTTGCTACAAAACTGAAGTACTCTCCATTAGGGAGGGGTTATATAGGAGAGGAACTCAATTTTAATTGGGTTTGCCAGTGTCCAATCACCTGTGGTGACTACATAACCCATTAAGTAATTAAGGCTCTGCGTCCTGTGATGTATTTCCAAGAAAAGGATTTCACAGTTAAGCTGTATTAAAAAAATAGGATTTTTGTACTCACCGTAAAATCCTTTTCTCTGAGTCCATGGACAGACACAGCTCCTTAAATCTTGAGAAGTGGGTTATGTTCCCTGTTTACAGGAGAGGACTAGGCAGAAACATGTTCGATAATTAAATACATGTTACATTAACAGAGTTGAACAGCCCCGCCCAGGGGGTGGTCCCTCCAGACATAACCCTCCTCACTGCAGCATGCAGCCTCAGTTGGTAACAAGCAGTACAAACCTAAAAAGGAGGGGTGGGTGCTGTGTCCGTCCATGGACTCAGAGAAAAGGATTTTACGGTGAGTACAAAAAATCCTATTTTCTCTTATCGTCCATGGACGGACACAGCTCCTTAAATCTTGACAAGTGGGACGTCCCCAAGCAGTGTCAAAAACGAGGGGTGGGAAATACATCAGTAAAACCAATTTTAACTCCCCCCCCCCCCAAAACAAGCAGAGCTGCTCAATGGAGGATGTGCAACCTTAAACAGCCGCCTGCAAAAACTAGTGGCCGAAAGAAGCATCAGAAGATGCACTCACAGCAACCATGTAAATTCTGGAAAAGGCGTGAACGAACGACCAAGTCGCCGCCTCGCACACCTGTGAGACCGACGCATAAAGTCGAGAAAAAAAAAAAAAAAACCCAGGAAGCAACAATTGCCCTGGTTGAAAGTGCCGTGATTGGAAAGGGGGGCCTGCCCCTTATGAGCATAGGCCTGTATGACTGCCTTCCTGATCCACCGAGAAATGGTGGTCAACAAGACCACCAGGCCCTTTTGTGGACCAGACACCGACACAAAAGAGAGTCAGATCTCCGAAACAGAGTGATACACCCGCAAAGTGCGTACCATGCCTAAAGTATGAAAGGCAACCTCCGTAGGATGCGCCGGTCGAGGACAGAAGGATGGAAGAACAATGTCCTTATTCCAGCGAAAGGCCGAAACCACCACCACCTAATTCTTATGGAGGATCAAGCATGGCGGCTTGCAAGACCGCCAACTCAGAAACCCCTCTAACAAAGGTAAAGGCCACTAAAGGGGCCACCTTCTGAGATAGAAAACCCCCTGCACAAACAAGGGACCCACCAGGGAACGGGCCGCAAAAAGACCACTGAAAGAACACAGCCAAAGCTGAAATCTGTCCCAAACGGTGCTTTAACCACTTGCTTACTGGCCACATATACCCCCTTCCTGCCCAGGTGAAATTTCAGCACTGTGTCGCTTTATATTAATTAAAATTGCACGGTCGTGCGACGTGCCTCCCAAACAAAATCAACGTCTTTCTTTTCCCACAAATAGAGCTTTCTTTTGGTGGTATTTGATCACCTCTGCGGTTTTTATATTTTGCGCTATAAACAAAGAAAGAGCAACAATTTTGAAGAAAAAAAATCACAATATTTTTTACCTGTTGCTATAATAAATATCCCATTTAAAATTTTTTTTACAATAAGTGTATAGTTTGCGCAAAAGTTATAGTGGCTATAAAATAGGGGGTAGTCCGTCTGCTGGTATACCTGAAGATGTTGGGACAGCTAGGCTTTGCCTTGTGGGCTACTTGGACAACTTTCTTTCGAAGCCACGGCCGTGCCGTTTTCCAGCTGAAACCAGATCGGACGACCTCGACCACGAGCCCGATCGCCTAAAATAGTAGGACAATGACCGGTAGACAGCGTCCACAGCACCTGGTATTCCAGGCACTAGCCAGACCCGACCCTGGGTAACTAGACGAGAGCGGGCACATACAGGGAGGTGTGGACGCAGATCCACACAAGTCCAGTGACTCAGAGCCGACGGGACTCCCCAGGTGACCCCACAACCCTTGAGGCATCTGGCGTAAATACCGACCACTGGAAGGAGTCGGGGATCTCAGTCTCTAACTCAGAAAGGCTCTGATTTTTACCACCTGGACAGTATTTTCCCCAGAAAACCCAAGTGCGGAACTTTAGCATACAGTAACGCCTCGAAGGAGGCTACCCACAGGCCCCAGACCAGCAGGTGCCTGGAGAGAAGACCAATTGCGTGATGCCAATACCTTCCCCGCAGACTGAAGCCATCTGCAATTTTTCCAGGGGAAGAAGGACCTTCGCCTAGATACTCCAACACTAAGTTGGAACCTAGCATGCCCAGGATTTGAACCCTGGGTTGCACACATGGAAGGCAGTCTTGCTGCCACTCAGCTACACCTTCTGGCCCAAATGTTTAACACCCACCCAAATCTTCAGAGGGTCTGAATGAGAATAACACATCCACTAGGTCTAAACCAGAAGCTGCTTTCAGAATAAAGTTGTCCAAGTAGCCCACGAGGCAAAGCCTAGCTGTCCCAACAAGGTTAGGATAACAAATGGATTCCAATGCAGAACTACCCAATGTTCACAAAGGTATTCAGGGCCTGAGGCCGATAGAAAACCCCAAACCTCTCGTCCTGCAGGAAAGGTAAAATTACCCCGCAGCTTACCAAGTCCCACACTGCCCAAGGCAGACCGACGGGCCGGGAGAGGAAGACACGAGAAAAGAACTTTGTTCTCTGGATAGGAGGAAACCCTATCTAGTACTCCGAAGAGACCACCTCGCAGACCCACTGGTCGGAGAGCAGGGAGGTTTCACTGAATTGTGAACCTGCAAGCCGCTACCCCACCTAGTGACAGGGAGAGAAGGCTACATACAGTGGATTTGGGTGCCGCCTTGTTTGGGTGCTCACACTTGCTGCCAAGTAATGGAGTTAACCACTACACCACAGTGTGCATAAACCCAAGATAACAAGGGCGCTTCATTCAACAAAACATCACAGACCTATATGAGGCCCTGGACCAGCTTGGTCCGCTACCTAATAACTACGGGGGAGAGTCGGCGCTCCTCCACTGTCTGGTGCAAAATGCTCACGCCGTGAGTGACTGAGACCCCAGAGTAGTGGCCACAATAGGCCGCAAGTCAGACCCCAGCATGGTAAACATGGAAAGGGTCAATACTTTGGATCTTCTATCAGTCAGAACCATACAAGTGGGGGCTCCCACAATAGGGAAAATGGTCACCATACATGACACCAGGAGGGTCCACCACCAGAGAAGAAGCCCACCTCTTGAAAGGGCTCTCCTCAAAGGGGCACTAATCTGCCCGGCGGTGAAGGACTACAAAAGCCCTGAGCAGCTTTCCTCATTCCGCATCTAAGAAATTATCAAAGAGGGGCCCAGAAGGAAAAAACCTACACAGAACGGTCTGAATTGTAAACCAAAAAAGACAGATCCCTCGGCGGAACTCCAGCTGCACAGAGTCCTGTACAGCAGTGAGAAGTGCACCCATAATACCTTATTCTGCACATCTAGTCCACGGCTCCAAAACAGAGCCTTCCCCAGGGGATAACGGGGGGGGGGGGGGGAGGGTGCACCCTTTTAACCCCCGCCCATCCGCAGTCCACCCCCACCCTGGCACAAAAGTGTCCAGGACCAACAATAAAGCCTCTGTGGAATCCTAGGTGCCAACACCAGCATGTTGGGGAAGGACCCAGATGCTGACTCCTTAGCCAGATACTGACACCATTATAAGGGAAATACTCCCAGGAGGTAATCTGCGGTGGTGTTGTGTGAGGCAAACGGCACCGCGTGCTGTAGGAATCAGCACTAGAGACCGAGGACTCAGGCAAGATGGCCGCCGAGCGCAGCATATGGAGCCTGACGAAGCCACAGGAAAATGGCCGACCGCAATAATATGCTGCATCACAGCACGTCTACAACAAAATGGCCACCAATGAGATTTTCAATAGGAATTGAACATCACACAAAGAATTAGCGCCAGAGCCGCCAGAATGGCGGCAAAACACTGCAATTTAAAAGGTGAAAGCCTAAAAAGGCTGCACAGCACCCCAAAAACTCCAGAAAAAAAAGGACCCCAGCATTAAAAAACACATAGACCAGTGCACAGTCCCTCAGCAAGGTGCCCCCCCACTCTGACAGCAATGAAACAGCAGAGGGAAAAAGGGGGCAGGGAAGGAAATCCTGTCGGAGGGGGGGGGGCATCCAAACCCCAGGAATGCTCAGCCGTACCACCCCACTCAAGAGGGAGGGACTGTACTTACCCGTCTACGCAACGACTTCACTGACACATTCCAGACAGGCATACAACCGCAATGGAGGTAGCTGTTGGCCCGGTCCACTGTGAGTGAGGCAACACCACAGCCCAGTCATGTGTGGACCTCGGAGCAAGGTTCACTGGCCACCCCAGGAGTTATGGGGCATGTCGTGGCAAACCCAGCCTCTTTGCAAAGGTGTGCTCACAATCGCTAGCCGGACTGAGAAGACTACAATGATCTATAATATCCAGTCTGTCTCTCAGCCGACAGTTGACAGAAGTCAAAAATAAAATAAAATAAAAACTGTTCCTCAGGGCGCTGGGCCCAAAGGGACCCATTCTCCTTTGCTAGGCAGAACGAAACTGAGGCTGCATGCTGCAGTGAGGAGGGTTATGTCTGGAGGGACCGCCCCCTGGGCGGGGCTGTTCAACTCAACTTAATGTAACATGTATTTAATTATCTAACATGTTTCTGCCTAGTCCTCTCCTTTAAACAGGGAACATAACCCACGTGTCAAGATTTAAGGAGCTGTATCCGTCCACGGACGATAAGAGAAATCCTATTTTCTTCTCAACAGGGTCTTTTAAGTCCTGTGTGTTATCTACCGGACAAGTTAAGTTCTTATTTAAGGAAGAGAAAGTTGCAGCTATGGCTGGCCTGCTCCGTTTAATGAACTTTTGATCCATAGGATAAAAAGGGAAACCCTCTTAAGAGGGACAAAATCCTATAAGGATATTCCCAATCATCATACACTACCTGTTCCAGCAGTGGGAAAGACTGTGCAGCCTGAAAAGGCCTCAGGGTTTCCAAGAGGACCAGAGGGGCTCAGTCACCTCTGTTTTTTAAAGAGGTAACTTAAAGGCAGAACAAACTATTTTGGTCAAGGTCTGGATGAGAAGCCTCTGTGACTGAGAGGCAGACATCTGCTGGATGTCTTCCTGTCCAGATTGCTGGGAAGAAGACTTATCTGCCGGGCGCTCCACCAAATCCTGATTTTTAAGCACTTCCCCATTCTCGACCCATCCCTGCTCCAAACATGGAGGCTCCATGGAGGGGGATCTGTCACGCTTCATGCCACCCTGCGGGATGGTGGCAATCATGTCAGCAATCCTGTGCTCTAAACCCAATAAGGGCGAGGACATTTCATCCTTAGTGATAATGGGTGGAATAGCAGCGTTGACTGTAGGCACAATACCAGTTAGGTGCAGTGGCTCAGATTGCCTGGCAGCCTCTGTTTTTTTCTGGGGATACAACACTAGGGCTGTAATGTTAGTCCCACTCCTCTTTTTGGAAGACATTTAATAGCCACAAACAAAGAGTACTTGGGTGTGTATAAAAACACCCACTTTTTAGAAGGGAGACCATTTAATAGAGCTCACCAAGCCACTATGCAACAATCCTGCTAAGCACCTTTAGCCTGCCAAGCAACACCTGGTGACTCATGTGAGACCAGGGTAAGAAAATTAACCACTGCAAGTGTTTTTTCAGAGCTTGCTCTGTGTCCCACAGCTGCCTTCTGGAAGCACCACTTGGTTTACACATCTTAAGTGAGCTGGGTGTGTGACGGAACGTTACAATCAATAAAACAAGGATTGTACATAGAACAATATCGGACCTCAAAAGTATAAGCATGCATATGTACGCAGTACTTGGTTTGGGCCCCTTTTGCAGCAATTACTGCCTCAATGCGGCGTGGCCTGGAAGCTATCAGCATGTGGCACTGCTGAGCTGTTATGGAAGATGCTTCAATAGCAGCCATTAGCTCTTCTGCATTGTTCGGTCTCGCGTCTCTCATCTTTCTCTTGGCAATGCCCCATAGATTCTCTATGGCAGTGGTTCTCAACCTGTCTAGTGCCGTGACCCCTTGATAAAATTTCCCAAGTTGTGGGGACCCCTAACGGTAAAATTATTTTCCTATCGTGGGTTGTTGGCACCCAAGGTAAGACAAGTAATTTGTGCCCCTAACCCACAGACATTTAGTGCTCACTGAGTCCCATCCACTTGCACAATATTAAAACCCCTTATATTGCATTTTAGGATGTACCACTCTTACTCTTTGTTCTTCTTTCTTTCCCTTTTATCTCTCGCTATCCTAATTTCTTGTTTGTTATCCCCATCCCTCTCTAGACGTCTTTCTTGTTTTTTTTCTTATTCTTTCCCTCCCTTTTTCTTTGTTCCTCCCCCTCGTTTCCTCTCCCTTCCATGCATTTATTTTTTTATGGTTGAACTAGATGGACTTGTGTCTTTTTTCAACCTGACTAACTATGTATTCTCTATTTATATTCCTTCATTTACTCCCTGGTGGGGAGTATGGGATCAGTGGCAGTGCTGGCGGGGAGTATGGGATCAGTGGCAGTGCTGGCGGGGAGTATGGGATCAGTGGCAGTGCTGGCGGGGAGTATGGGATCAGTGGCAGTGCTGGCGGGGAGTATGGGATCAGTGGCAGTGCTGGCGGGGAGTATGGGATCAGTGGCAGTGCTGGCGGGGAGTATGGGATCAGTGGCAGTGCTGGCGGGGAGTATGGGATCAGTGGCAGTGCTGGCGGGGAGTATGGGATCAGTGGCAGTGCTGGCGGGGAGTATGGGATCAGTGGCAGTGCTGGCGGGGAGTATGGGATCAGTGGCAGTGCTGGCGGGGAGTATGGGATCAGTGGCAGTGCTGGCGGGGAGTTGGGATCAGTGGCAGTGCTGGCGGGGAGTTGGGATCAGTGGCAGTGCTGGCGGGGAGTTGGGATCAGTGGCAGTGCTGGCGGGGAGTTGGGATCAGTGGCAGTGCTGGCGGGGAGTTGGGATCAGTGGCAGTGCTGGCGGGGAGTTGGGATCAGTGGCAGTGCTGGCGGGGAGTTGGGATCAGTGGCAGTGCTGGCGGGGAGTTGGGATCAGTGGCAGTGCTGGCGGGGAGTTGGGATCAGTGGCAGTGCTGGCGGGGAGTTGGGATCAGTGGCAGTGCTGGCGGGGAGTTGGGATCAGTGGCAGTGCTGAGCTGACGGACACACGGAGCGGACAGAAAAACGGACCGCTCTGTGTGTAAGGAGCCTAAATGTCACTGGTAGGGAAGAGGTTAACACTAGGGGTCGATCAAGGGATTAAATGTGTGTTCCCTAGATGTGTTTTAACTGTATGGGGTTAGGACTGACTGTGGGAGGAGACATGTCATCGTTCTTACTTAGTAGGAACAAACAATGTCTCCTCTTCCTGACAGAACAGGGATTTGTGTGTTTACACACACAAATCCTCGTGCTGGCTCTTGTGCATGCGATTGTGCCGGCCACACCCATCGGGTCCCCCTGTCATGCAGCAGACGCGTGCCCTCTAGCAGCTTTTAAAGGGAAAGTCGTACCCGTATGGGAGCCAGGAGAGCCATTCCGCAGCAGTATATCTATTTAAGCCGCTCGAAAACCATGTTAATAACTTACACAGTCTGATTATAATATATGTTGCTAGCAAATACATGATAAGTTACAGTCAGTATATAAGAAACAGGCACACCCTAAACTGTTTTTGCACGATTGCCATAGAAGAACTTACCAAACGACATTTCACTCTTTTTGGCAGTGGCTCTTCCAATGTAAAGATTTCATTGCGTTTTACCATCAGCTGAGATGCATCATCAAACTCTACCTATAAAAGTAGATTGACAGAGAAAGACAGAAATAATAATGCAACTTAAATGAGTGGCTAAATAGCAGCATATTACAAAACAGGGCAAGTTGAACATGAATAACGCTACTAGAAGAAAATGATCAAAACAGTATAGGCTAATAGGTGCCTTATGCATTAACTTGACGAATGGTCTTTGAAACTGTACAGTACAGTGCCTAAAACAATCATCAGTGAAGTCTAACCAGCCTTCTAAAGAAATGTTCATAACTTATAAGAGATGATAGAGAGAGAGATGAGAGAGAGATGAGAGAGAGAGAGAGATCTATATATATATATATATATATATATATATATATATATATATATATATATATATATATATATATACAGTGCAGAAAATAAGTATTTGAACACCCTGCTATTTTGCAAGTTCTCCCACTTGGAAATCATGGAGGGGTCTGAAATTGTCATTGTAGGTGCATGTCCACTGTGAGAGACATAATCCAAAAAAAAAATCCAGAAATCACAATGTATGATTTTTTTAACTATTTATTTGTATGATACAGCTGCAAATAAGTATTTGAACACCTGAGAAAATCAATGTTAATATTTGGTACAGTCGCCTTTGTTTGCAATTACAGAGGTCAAACGTTTCTTGTAGTTTTTCACCAGGTTTGCACACACTGGAGGAGGGATTTTGGCCCACTCCTCCACACAGATCTTCTCTAGATCAGTCAGGTTTCTGGGCTGTCGCTGAGAAACACGGAGTTTGAGCTCCCTCCAAAGATTCTCTATTGGGTTTAGGTCTGGAGACTGGCTAGGCCACGCCAGAACCTTGATATGCTTCTTACAGAGCCACTCCTTGGTTATCCTGGCTGTGTGCTTCGGGTCATTGTCATGTTGGAAGACCCAGCCTCGACCCATCTTCAAAGCTCTAACTGAGGGAAGGAGGTTGTTGCCCAAAATCTCGCAATACATGGCCCCGGTCATCCTCTCCTTAATACAGTGCAGTCGCCCTGTCCCATGTGCAGAAAAACACCCCCAAAGCATGATGCTACCACCCCCATGCTTCACAGTAGGGATGGTGTTCTTGGGATGGTACTCATCATTCTTCTTCCTCCAAACACGGTTAGTGGAATTATGACCAAAAAGTTCTATTTTGGTCTCATACGACCACATGACTTTCTCCCATGACTCCTCTGGATCATCCAAATGGTCATTGGCAAACTTAAGACGGGCCTTGACATGTGCTGGTTTAAGCAGGGGAACCTTCCGTGCCATGCATGATTTCAAACCATGACGTCTTAGTGTATTACCAACAGTAACCTTGGAAACGGTGGTCCCAGCTCTTTTCAGGTCATTGACCAGCTCCTCCCGTGTAGTCCTGGGCTGATTTCTCACCTTTCTTAGGATCATTGAGACCCCACGAGGTGAGATTTTGCATGGAGCCCCAGTCCGAGGGAGATTGACAGTCATGTTTAGCTTCTTCCATTTTCTAATGATTGCTCCAACAGTGGACCTTTTTTCACCAAGCTGCTTGGCAATTTCCCCGTAGCCCTTTCCAGCCTTGTGGAGGTGTGCAATTTTGTCTCTAGTGTCTTTGGACAGCTCTTTGGTCTTGGCCATGTTAGTAGTTGGATTCTTACTGATTGTATGGGGTGGACAGGTGTCTTTATGCAGCTAATGACCTCAAACAGGTGCATCTAATTTAGGATAATAAATGGAGTGGTGGTGGACATTTTAAAGGCAGACTAACAGGTCTTTGAGGGTCAGAATTCTAGCTGATAGACAGGTGTTCAAATACTTCTTTGCAGCTGTATCATACAAATAAATAGTTAAAAAAATCATACATTGTGATTTCTATTTTTTTTTTTTTATTATGTCTCTCACAGTGGACATGCACCTACGATGACAATTTCAGACCCCTCCATGATTTCCAAGTGGGAGAACTTGCAAAATAGCAGTGTGTTCAAATACTTATTTTCTGCACTGTATATATATATATATATATATAGCTAAAACGTATTTTTAATTAAGGAGAGAATAGAGAATGATAAGAACCCCTGTCACATTTTTACAGATGTCTATATCCCTGCTAGACAGATTTACCATTTATCATACTGACCACTGCCATTGAAACAATAAGTAACAGGAAACCAACAACTTAGGCTGTCACCAGAAGAAAAAGTGTGGGTAAGTCATTCAACAGGGACACCCCATTTGTTGACCACTATTCAATAGAGGAATTCTGGAATCCCCTTTGCTTTGTAGAGATTTATTTTCATTTTCTAATATGTCTCCGAAACCATAAGTAGAAAATCTTACGAAAGGGGAACAGACAGCCAAAACAAAATAAAACTCAAACACACTATATTACTGTCTTGCACTGCTGAAAATTCTTCCTGAAAAACATTCATCCATCGTAACTATTTTCCAATGGAAGAAAGAAATTTTCCTGCTGCAATCAAGGCCACCCAGATACCTGGGGACCAAGACATACAGACAAATCAGGTATAACAGACTTCCTGATGTTTAGAGATCAAACCATGTGTGGGCAGGCTGAATGTGCAAAGTTCATTGAATAATCAACAATGTTTTTCCTTTATTTTCACAAGGTGAACCAGCCAGTTAAGCTACATTCGCACAGGTGACTGGCACCGGTGTTTATGACAGCAGCAGGAATCTGCAGATTCCTGCAGCTGTTCCTGCCACCTGTGAGCGGCTAGCTGAAGCTGCCAAGCCCTGTATACTTCAGGTACTGACAGGTCAGCATCTGTAGCTATCTGTGGCTGTCTGCCCAACCAGCAATACCTGCAGTGATCACTGCTGAACGCAACCCGTTATTGAAGTGTACAGCCCACAGGTGTCAATAACCGCTGCAGGAATTTAGCAGATTCCTGCCATTGTCATTTGCACTGGTGCTAGACGCCCATATGAACGTAGCCTGTGTTATTTTTCAACTTTCCTTACCATACCAGACTGTTTAGACAAAGTAGCAGTTAGAAGGCTGAGACAAACCATTTAACAGGGTTTCTTACAATGGTCATGTTTAATAATTTATGTAAAATTTGTATCCAAAAAGGAAAAAACTGTTTGCAGCAACTGCCTAAATGTGTTAGCTGAAGTTCAGCTTTCGATTTGTAAGTCAAGTCTATCCAAATCTGCTAGTTTACCGCTATCCTCTCCCCACACTGACAATGCTGCTGTCCATAGGTGTCTACGTTACTACTAAATCCAGAATGCAGACACCCTGAGAAAAGAAGTGTGCCACTGGCTTGATCACCAGGTGAAATAAAGATAAAAAGCCAAAACAGGACGGCCACCGCCCTACATTCCTTGTTTCTGGCACTCTGTGAACATTTGAAAAGTCAGTAAACATGATGGAGCTGCAGTAATAATGACAGCTCTGCCAGTAAACAAACTGCACATACACAGTCAGCCATTCTATTGCAGCTGAGCTTGGAATGTGGCATGCTTTAAGTGAGGTCTGATGACACTCAGGGGCAAACCCAGTGTTTAAACAGCTGGGGAGCCTGACATTTTCCCACCACTGCATGCAGCTCAAAGTGCCTGAGAGGGGTCCAATCCCCACACTGCCTGCATAAAACATAGTGGGCCGATCTGAGTGGATATAAGACAGATCAGAAGATGCACAGAGAGCTGGAAGCCTTTGCTCTTCAGATGGCCACAGTAAACCTGACACTTTAGTCCTGAATACTATGTCCTTTCCAGATCACAAAGCTCTTCATTCCTAACAGGTTTCCTGGTGAAATGCCCCCCTGGTATTCAGTCAGCAGGAGACACAGTTTCTGAGCAGAGAAGAATGCTTAGGTCCAGGGCGAAGAGACCTGGCCCACTCTGTACTGTGCCCTCCACTGTGAACAGACATACATAAATACAGGCGAATGATAGACTGGGAGGGGCATGTAATGATAGGGGACGATATGGTGAGAAAAAAATAAAAAAGAGGGAGTGGGATTAGTGTGTACAGGGGAAAAGAGGGTCGTGTATATGGTGGGGGGCAATGTGTAGAGGATGGGACAGTGCGTTTGTTGTTTTTAATCAGCATAAAAGCCAAACCCAATGTGTGGCATAATTAGGCAAATACACTACACACGCCGCAGGTTACAATCTCCCAGGTAGGGGCCATGGTGCATTTTTTTTGCCCAGGGGTCCATGATGCTATTAATATGGAACTACATGGACCTCAACCAACAAGACTGAGTGGTTGCTGCTGTAAAAACTAGCAATCGCTAAAACAGGGCAGCCATGGAGTGAGCTGATGTAGCTCACTTAGTTCTGGATGCAGGAGAAAGGTGGAGTGATATCTTCTGCACTCCGCCTCTCCCTGTAGACAGAATGCCGTTTTGGTCACCACGCCATTTGCAGCTCAGCCCTTTCTAGAGATGTGTGCATTCAAATTTCTCCTGGCAGAAAACCTATTCACGTATAGACCTATTCCTGTCAGATAATTGACTATTACAGCACGTTGAGGCAGCCACTATTGGAAGCATCAATTGGTCAGATCATGGCTCAATAGCTCTCAATAGCTCTTAAACTTAAAAAGTATCACAATCAGTGCAACAACTTATGCATCCTTTTGAACCTTCTTTAACCACTTTCTTACTGGGCCCCCCTCCTGCCCAGGTGAAATTTCAGCTTCCGGCACTGCGTCGCTTTAACGGACAATTGCGTGGTCCTGCGACGTGGCTCCCACACAAATATGACGTCCTTTCTTCCCCACAAGTAGAGCTTTCTTTTGGTGGTATTTGATCGCCTGTGCGGTTTTTATTTTTTGCGCTATAAACAAAAAAGAGCGACAATTTTGAAAAAAAATACAATATTTTTTACTTGTTGCTATAATAAATATCCAATTTAAAAAAAAAAAAATCATTTTTTTCCCTCAGTTTAGGGCGATACGTATTCTTCTACATATTTTTGGTAAAAAAAAATCGCAATAAGCGACTGGTTTGCGCAAAATTTATAGCGCTTACAAAATAGGGGACAGAATTATTATTTTTTATTATTTATTTTTTTGCTAGAAATGGCGGCGATCTGCGATTTTTATTGGGACTGCGACGTTATGGCGGACACATCGGACACTTTTGACACATTTTTGGCGCCATTCACATTTATACTGCGATCAGTGCTATAAATATGCACTAATTACTGTATAAATGTGACTGGCATTTAAGAGGTTAACACTAGGGGGTGAGGAAGGGGTTAAATGTATTCCCTACATAGTGTTCTAACTGTGGGGGGAGGGGGGGTGACTGGGGGAGGTGACCGATGCTGTGTCCCTATGTACAAGGGACACAGATCAGTCTCCTCTCCAGAGACAGGACGCTGTCTCTGTGTAAAACGGCAATGAGAGATGATCTCATATGTTTACATATGAGATCATCTCTCATTGGCCGCGCAGATCGCATAGCAAACGGCCACTCTGATTGGCCGCTCGCCCCGATCTGTGATTGGCTGTGTCCAAGGGACATGGCCAACACAGAGCTTCCCGCTGCGCGCTCTGGAGCGCGCGCGGGGAACGCCCAAAGGGGCGGCCGTCAAAAGACGGCAGCTTGGATTTTCAGGTCCGCGCTGTAGCCGTCATTCAGCTATAGTGCGGGCCGCAAGTGGTTAACCACTTAAGCCCCGGACCAAAATGCAGCTAAAGGACCAGGCCCCTTTTTGCAAATTGGCACTGCGTCTCTTTAACGGACAATTGCGTCGTGCGCGTCCTTTTTTTCCCCCACAAATAGAGCCTTCTTTGCGGTTTTTATTTTTTGCGCTATAAACAAAATAGAGCTACAATTTTGAAAAAAAATTCAATGTTTTTTTACTTTTTGCTATAATAAATATCCCCCAAAAATATATATATAAAACAATTATTTTTTCCTCAGTTTAGGCCGATACGTATTCTTCTACCTATTTTTGGTAAAAAAAAAATCGCAATAAGCGTTTATCGGATGGTTTGTGCACAATTTATAGCATTTACAAAATAGGGGTATAGTTTTATTGCATTTTTATTATTTTTACTACTAATGGCGGTGTGCAGCGATTTTTTTCGTGACTGCGACATTATGGCGGTCACTTCAGAAAATGTTGACACATTTTTGGGACAATTGTCATTTTCACAGCAAAAAATGCATTTAAATTGCATTGTTTATTGTGGAAATGACAGTTGCAGTTTGGGAGTTAACCACAGGGGCGCTGATGGGGTTATGTGTTCCCTAATGTGTGTTTACAACTGTAGGGGGGTGTGGCTGTAGGTGTGACGTCATCGATCGGGTCCCCCCTATAAAAGGGATGACGCGATCTATGCTGCCGCCACAGTGAAGCACGGGGAAGCCGTGTTTACACATGGCTCTCCCTGTTCTTCAGTTCCGGGGACCGATCGCCGCACTCCAGCGGCAAAACGGGTCTGTGAGTCCCGCGGTCCCGGTGCTTCGGACCGGGTCACAGGAGCAAGCCCGTGACCCACGGCTGGGTAGTAGTACAGGACGAACCTGTACATGGATCTGCCCAGCTGTGCCATTCTGCCGACGTATATGTAGAGGAGGCGGTCCTTAAGTGGTTAACCACTTAAGACCCGGACCTTTAGGCAGCTAAAGGAACCGGCCAGGTTTTGCGATTCAGCACTGCGTCGCTTTAACAGACAATTGGTCGTGTGACGTTGCTTCCAAACAAAATTGGCGTCCTTTTTTTCCCCACAAATAGAGCTTTCTTTTGGTGGTATTTGATCACCTCTGCGGTTTTTATTTTTTGTGCTATAAACAAAAATAGAGCGACAATTTTGAAAAAAACGTTTTGCTATAATAAATATCCCCCAAAAATATATCGGTTGGTTTGCGCAAAATTTATAGCATTTACAAAATAGGGGATAGTTTTATTGCATTTTTATTCATTTTTTTCTGCTAATGGTGGCGATCAGCGATTTTTTTTCGTGACTGCGACATTATGGTGGACACTTTGGAAAATGTTGACACATTTTTGGGACCATTGTCATTTTCACAGCAAAAAATGCATTATTTACTGTGAAAATGACAATTGCAGTTTGGGAGTTAACCACAAGGGGGCGCTGAAGGGATTATGTTTGGCCGAATATGTGTTTACAACTGTAGGGTGTGTGGCTGTAGGTGTGACGTCATCGATTGTGTATCCCTATAAATGGTATCAAAGGTATCTAGGGACTGAGGGAGGGTCGGGTAGGGGGGGTTACACTAGTAGGATGGGAGGAGGAGGTAGGGCACGTTATATGTTTATCCTGCGCTCTCCTTGAATTCTCCCTCCACCCTATCCTACCCCACCGACAAATAATATACACCCGCTTGGGAAGAAGTTTCTGATGATTCGGTCAAATTATTGGTTGGGGAAGGGATATACTGTATATAATACTGTATGTATTGTTGTACCGATGTGACAATAAGTGGTGCAAGGCTTGAATAGGTGGGCCTAGTTTAAAGGCTGAGCACGATGTTTAAGTTAGAAGTCCGGAGGGGGGGCACTCTAAGGGGGGGCACAGGGATAAGGGGAGTGTGAGGTAATGGGGCCATTAGCTTAAAGGGACTGGGGGGGGGGGGGTTTAGGGCGGCGAAGGTGATAGACTAGTATTAATGAGAAAAAGGGGAAGGGAGCAGTATCCTCACATGTAGTGAGCATGTGGATACTTGATGATATAACAGGTGCCGTGTCCTAATGAATATGAAAAGTCTCCCGGGAGATTGATGGATCACAAACGCTGCCACCTATGCTACTAGGATCAACCATCCTTATTTGAGTCATCAGCAAATAAGGCTTCACTGTAAGCACAACTATTTTTTAATATACTTTTCTTGGGATGCCAATTCTAGCCCCCCTCTGTTGGCAGCGCAGCATTCCATCCCAGATCTTTTGCCCTTAAGGGTTACATTATATTGATCTCTTTGTCCAGCAGCCCGGACTTTCTTTTGAGCTTTTTACAAGAAGTTTCTTCTTCTAAGCTCTACACCCATCATTGGACTATATTGATGTTTTAATATTCTACCAAACTATATCTAAAAAAATCTCCGTGAAGAAGCGCTGTAAGATGCGCGAAACCGGTCGAGTCATCACATTGCAAGATCCATCTTTCAGACACTCTCACGTTTGAACCTCCATCATCTATACAGGACATTCTAATTATTTTTACTAATTTTTAAAGCCATTTTCTTTAACCACTTGCTTACTGGGCACATAAACCCCCTTCGTGCCCAGGCGAAATTTCAGCTTCCGGCACTGCGTCGCTTTAACTGACAATTGCGCGGTCATGCGACGTGGCACCCAAACAAAATTGGCGTCCTTTTTTTCCCCACAAATAGAGCTTTCTTTTGGTTGTATTTGATCGCCCGTGCGGTTTTTATTTTTTGCGTTATAATGAAAAAAAGAGCGACAATTTAAAAATATATATATATTTTTTACTTGTTGCTATAATAAATATCCCATTTTTTTTTTTTTTTTATATTTTTTTTTCTCAGTTAAGGCCGATACGTATTCTTCACGTATTTTTGTAAAAAAAAAAAAAATCACAATAAGTGACTGCTTTGCGCAAAAGTTATAGCACCTACAAAATAGGGGACGTAATTATGATTTTTTTTTTATATTTTTTTTTTACTAGTAATGGCGGCGATCTGCGATTTTTATTGGGACTGCGATATTGCGACGGACACATCGGACACATTTTTGGCGCCATTCACATTTATACAGCGACCAGTGCTAAAAAATGCACTAATTACTGTATAAATGTGACTGGCATTGAAGGGGTTAACACTAGGGTGTGAGGAAGGGGTTAAATGTATTGCCTGGGTGTGTTCTAACTGTGTGGGGGGAGGGGGGTGACTGGGGGAGGTGATCGATGCTGTCTCCCTATGTACAAGAGAAACAGCATCTGTCACCTCACTGACAGGACGTGAAGCTCTGTGTTTACACTCAGAGCTCCACGTCCCTGCTGTCTCACCGACGATCGCGTGTACCTGACGGACATCGCGGCCGCCGGGTACACGCATCGGATCCTCGGTGATGCGTCGGGACTGTTTTTCCCCGCCGCGCGCCACCCTGTGGCGCTTGCGGGGAATTACAAGCAAATCACGTCCAAAGACGTGACCCCGGCGCCTCAGGTCCGCGCTGTTCACGTATTTTGTTAATAGCGCGGACCTGAAGAGGTTAATCAAATTTTTGTACTACTCAACTTGACCATTAGTGTGCAATTTCCTGTGTTGCTCTGGAGGTACCCTGCAATGTTTAGCTAGTTTGATAGATAGTTCCAATGGAACGTCACATTTTTAATATGTAAACTGCACTTTTGTGTTCAAATAAATGTAATTTTAGAGAAACCTTCTCTGTACGACTATATTCTTACCAGCACACAGTGCCTGAAAAGTCCAATAACTCGCCCCTAGTTAATTTTCTTTTGATAGACTAGTATTGTGTTGAGTGGCATTACAAGGCAAGGTCGGCGTTCTGGTTGGTTCAAGGAGAGTGTAGAAGAGGAAGCCGAGGAGGCAGAGAGACTGTTTTATTTTTGTTTGTTTTTTCCCTTCTTTTCCTCCCCCGCTCTCTTCTCTCTCTCCCTTTTCTTTCGGGGTAAGACACCCCCCGATCTGAACAGGGGGTTCTATTTATTTTCTACTTATTTAACTTTTCTTTTTTTTTTCCTTTCTGGGAGGAATGTGCCAAGTCTCAGGGGTGGGCGGGACTAAAACAAATTTATTAAAGAATACATTTAGGTATATGGGAGTGGTTGGAAGGAGCTGAAGGAGGGGACGGGGGAACCCCTCACCAGGGTATGCATGGGTTATCCTCCCCTGTTAGACCAACACTCACAGGGAATAGGGGTTGAGAGTGTCTAAAGCATAGGCTTTGGGATATCCCTGGGGGGAGGGGAGGTTTATTTTCTCCTTAACTCCTACTCCAGCGATATCAGTGTAGATTAGGGGGTGGATTTGGGAGGGTTTTTTTCTTTGTTGTTTGGGAGGGGGGGTTCTTTTTTTTTCTCTCGCGTCTCCCTCTCTTTCGCGCTGCCCGCTGCGCCCCGACTTCGCTTGTGGTGGACTGTCGAGGCCTTCCAGGCCCCAAAGGCTGGTTCTTGACTTGCGTTCCCTTTTGGCTTGGAAATGGATGCTCTTTCAATAATATCAATCAATGCTAAGGGATTAAATATACCGGAAAAGAGGAGGATCTTATTACAGGAATTGATGAAAAGGGGAAGCAATATTGCATTTGTACAAGAGACACATTTCAGGGAGGGGGGGTTCCCCCTTCTTAGAAATAGAGGGCCAGATTCACGTACATCGGCGCATTTTTGGACCGGCGTAGTGCAACTCCTTTAAGTTAGACCGGCTTAATTTCGAGGCGCAAGTACCGTATCCTCGTAGTATTTTCGGCCAAATTTGCACCAGTGCAATGCAAATTTCGAGGCGTAAGGTGGTGTAATTCAAAGTGGGAAGGGCGTGGGCGTGTTCCATTGAAATGAGCCGTGATCCCATGAAAATGAAGGGCCGGCCAGACTGGGCATGTGCACATGAAGCAGACTAGATCTACAGCTGAGAGGGATTCCTACATCCACAACCTTCGCAGAGGTTTATATCTGCACAGGCGCTTCAGACCTTACATCCTTAGGTCCAACCTATGTGGTAAGGGTCCCCCCTTCTGTTCATTAGACACTGGACAAAAGATATATGGTGGTGGTGGCTTCATCTTCATCCCTGTCTTCACCCACCCATCCCCTTCCCTGCATGGGATTTGAAAATGTTCATCATATTTATATAGACTGCCGTTTTTTCATATGATTTGAGCAGGACTTTTGCTTTTGTTACCTTGGATATTGCTCTTTGTCCTGGCTCAGGGCAATTCCCATTTTCACAGTATTTATTGCATTGTGTTGATACTACACATTTTTTTTTCACAGGAATCACTTTCTGCGGATTCATTATTATTGCTTATTTAGGTTGTCTGCGAGTTGGTCGGTAAGTAGGCTTGGTTATTCCCTGGGCATTCCCCAGGTTTTTTTGTTATCTGCTTTAGCCTTCCAAGCTACTTACTGCTATGGCCAGCTATAGATGGGGCGGTGGATATATTTATGTTTCACCTGTGGTGCTTGTATTGGTCCAGCAACACACCAGACACCTTTGCAGCCATTGTGCTATATGCTGGGTGTTTGGTGTGCTCCTGCACCTTTAAGGAGGGGTGGCTCCCCTTCAATCCACCTGCCCCTATCTATCCATTAGAATGCATGTGCCTCCATTGTGGGGACACTCACTGTTTAGTGTTAGGACCACAGAATTATGGGGTGCCTTGGCGCGGCTCTGTGGCTCACGCATGCGTTTGCAAATGCGTGCGGACAAAACCCCTGTTTTTAACGCACACTGTTAGACAGGTTAATTGGTTGTCTGCGAGTTGGTCGGTAAGTAGGCTTGGTTATTCCCTGGGCATTCCCCAGGTTTTTTTGTTATTTAGCGCAACTATTTGTTTTCTTCCATTTTTGTCACATGATTATCACGTGTTTATGTTGCAGCTTTGTGCTTTTCACTAGGTTTAAGTTTTTTTCATCATTGTTCACTTCATGATATTCCTTCGTTAGATTAGCGCAGAATTTACACCTTGTACTATATTTAGATATCCACGACCAAACCCCAATGCCCGCCGCTGGGGGAAATGATTTGAGCAGCCCAGCTCCGTGCTTTATCAATTTACTCAAAGGGTATGTCACTATTTTCCTTATACACTACATACTTTATTGCTGAATTATACTACATGGTTTTATTTCATTATGTATTCTACAGATTGGTTTTCCTGATGAAGCGGTGAACTTCCGCGAAACTAGTCGACCTCGACCAATCGTTGATATGTACAACTATCTGTTTTGCCAATTTTTATTTATAAACTTTTTTACATAATTTTGTTCATATTGTTTTATCAGTACCGAGATAGTCCTTTCATTCAAATGTGTGGGTAGCTTTGGATTTAGCCTCAGCAACTATTCCATTGCCCCCACTCCCCCTATTTTCTCATCTAACTGGGTTGATGGTGTTCTCCAGGCCATGGTTCTCCTGCAGCCCAAAGTCTGTGACAGATGCATTTCTGGTTGTGTCGGTGCAGTCTTGTGTCTACTGTATAATATAAAAGGGTGTGGGGGAAAAAACTGTGCTAGCTAAAAAAAAAAAAAAAACACACAACGAATTGTTACTGAAAGGAGGTGTCTGACCAGATTGGTTCCACCATTCAAGCCGGAGCGACCATCCTTACAGAACCCCAGGTCTGCTGAGACTATCACACTTTCTCTGACTTGCTGTTAAGACTAACATGTAAGTCTACCATAGCTGGTAAGAGTACCCATTTCTTTTCTTTGGTATTTGGAAGATTACTACAGACAAGCCATTTATTTTGTATTCACTTAACTCATCTGAACTGACATCATTGCACCTGTAAAGTGTTTCATTTACCTGTTGGGAAACATACCAATGGACTATACACATTATTGCTTATATGCTGTGTGATTTTCTCTTCCTACAGTGATTCACAGTCTTTTGGAATATCCTTATTGGATTTCACCTATGTATGTCATTTGATTTGGTTGCAATTCCACAGAATATTTTTGTTTTAGCGCTGCACTTATTGCCCTTCTACTGTATAATATAAATATGGCATCGATTGTGTCTCTAAATAACCCCCAAAAATGCATTGGCTTTTTAATAGCTTATGTATTACCGCTGATGTGGTGACCTTGTTGCGCTCTAAGTATCCCTGATGTAATTTGCCATTTCTCCTTGGTGCTCAAGACTTTGATGAGGCAATTTCACATATATTTGTAAATGTTGTCCAACTAAAATCTCTATTTTTGCTTTGCTGGCTAGCAAATGTGCCAAGATGAACTAATGTGTGATACCAATACAGTACAACAATAAAAAAGTCCCAATGATAAATGTTAAATCCACAGTTCTCGTCACTGCCACGTTCACACCGATTACACTGATATCATAGATCAGATTAGGAAACAAAAACAGGCTCCAACACCCCTCGAGTGTTTCACATAAGGGATTTAGCCTGTGTATCCCTTACATCTGTTGTTGTTTCCTAATCTGATCTATGATATCAGTGTGAGCGGTGTGAACGTGGCAGTGACAAGAACTGTGGATTTAACGTTTATCATTGAGACTTTTTTATTGTTGTACTGTATTGGTATTACACATTAGTTGATCTTAGCGCAATTTACTATATATATTTTTTGTTCACTTTGGTTTAGTTCACCTCACAATTGCAGCTTTCTTCATTTGTTCATTAATTGTGTGTTGTTTTTATTAATTGTTAGTAGCGCTGTAGTACTATCTTACACATGGCTAGCAAGTGTGCTGTAAAATATATTTGCCTTGTTTGCTTCATGAAAAGCCCTTTCGTGTGCACCATACTCCAAAAGTTATGTATAATTTTGGCCGTTTGCCATTTTTGTTTTTACAGTATCTTTATTACCAGCAATGAGACTGGTGTCCAGATTTATCGCCTACCCTTCTGTTTAAAATTTCCTTTCTCATCAATCTTCTCACCAGGTAGTGTCATGGTTGGGATTCAAACCAACGACCCTTTTTACTGCTAAGGAAGAGTGCAACCCTAGTACCGCCCAAGGGAAAATAAAGACACTGGGGTCTGTATAGACCCATAAAGAGTTTTTCATCTGCTACATATGCTGTTATCAGGGATAATAAGAAAATAATATACCATTTCAACAAATATAAGAATGTATTGTATTCTTACTCAAAAACATACTTCTTACCTGGTAAATTAAGCTGACATTTGATGAAATGAATTTGGCTTTGTAAATATTTCCGTCAATCCATCTAAGCTCTACCATCTCGCCCTCTCCTGGTGGTCCATCCTGAATGCAATCCCTGGTCTGAGACAAGGAGCAAAAAAACATTGAATGTATTTAAAACATAATTTTAGAATCAGAAACCATAGTATTTAGAACATTTGAGAAAAATTATTTTGCCACAGGACTTTTGAGGTGTAAGTACACTAAACCAACCACGTATAAAATAAGTAAAACATTTTATTACGGTTTTCTTAAAGTCACATGAAAGATACTGATAAGTATACAACACCTCAAAGTCCCATTTATACATGCATACACCCATACATCTACTCTTAAGCATCCAATTGTCAGCATAAGTATCTTTGTAATGGTGAACAATATGTTCTGTAAACTTCAAAATTAGCTGTCAACACCACTGAAATAGGGATGGCCTTTAATGTTGTATTATTTATATATAAATTGCAGGCCATAAAATGATCAAGTGTTAGCACGTAGTCATACTTTGACTGTAAATTAGGAACTCAGCAGTATCAAAGTACATTAAAGGAGAAGTCCAGCCTGAGCTTGTTTGGCTGGGCTTCTCCTATGGGTCACAGGAGTGCAATTCGTTTTGCACTCCTGTGACCCGTTTTCAGCAGAGAGCAGTCTGAAGTCTGCTCTGTGCTGATGTCACTGGAATCAGTCAAGGACCGATGCCTGTCTCAGCGAGCCGCTGAGAAACTAAGATGGCTGTTTCCCACAGCTCAGCGCTCCAGTGAGCGTGGAGGAGCAGAGAGGCGAGCTGCTGAATGACAGTCGGGAATCTGCGAGAACCGAGCCGTCGGCGATGTTTGATGGCTCCGTTCTCAGTGTAGAGATGCCAGGGGACAGATGCAGCATCGGTCCAATGCTGCATCAACCTAGGTAAGGATACAAGGGGGGAGAAAACAACCTTACTTTGCTTTTAAGACATCCAAAAGTTGGCATCAGATGAGTCCTGAACATACACCTGGAAGAGTTTTAGTGTGCTATAAATGTAAATATTTTTTTGTTAGTGTAGGTCAATTTATACAGGCTTGGCTGCCAGGTAAGCCTGCTTGTGTTTTGTTTCTTGGGTTGGGCAAAAAGCCAGTAAGAGCTGGATGACTCACAGGCAGCTTCACTGAGACTTCTCCCCCAATTCCAGAATGTGCTGAAACCTTCTGTAAAGATGGGAGGAGAGGTGAGGTGGTGCTGCCTGGAGTATTCTGAGGACTCTGACCAATCCCCAACTTGGATTTGGAGGGGGCAGGCCTCCCCGAATACTTGGGGACAGCCCAGCTGAGGAGTTGTTTGGGTGGAAGCTGGAGATGGAGTGTTAGGCTGTCTTGCCCTTTGAGGGAGCTCCCCAGTCTGGGAGGTGACCTTGGGCCTGGGCTCATGCGAGGATGGGGGTCTTTCTTAAACCCGGGAGGTGACCTGGCCAGGAGGCACTGGGAGCAAAGAACACAGCCAGGCAAGTCTCTAGGAAGAACAGGAACAGCCAGGAGGGCTGGTGAGTGACATACAGTCAGGAGGACTGGGAGGCATGTCTGAGAGGACTGGGTGCAAGCAGAATGGGATGGGTGCAGAGCCAGTAAAAAGAACTGTGGTGGCAAGGGCAGTGGAAAGAGGCAGCTGCAGCCAGGAGGACTGGCAGGGCCTTAAGAGGTGGTACTGGGATCAGTAGCCACGTGGGACGGCTAGCACTAGGAATACCATAGTTTGCTACACCAGAGAATCACAGTCCCCGCCTGCAATGGGCATTTGCTTTGGGCCTGGCTGAGCCAGTGTCAGGACTAAAAATTCAGTGCTAGCTGGTCCTGGGAGTTGTAGTTCTACAAGCAAGTCTGTGCAGGAGGTAGAAACAGAAGTGTGTATATACCAGATATATATAGTTGTGTCCCTGAAGAGTTTTTACAGATTAAGTGGGCATACCATATATACTATATCCCCATCCGAGTTATAATCCCCCTCAATAAAAACAAAAACAAGTACAAGAACAATTTCTTGACTGCTGTACATCTGGAATTTCATGTGCCTGGCTGTGCAGGGTGAGGGACAGACCACAGTCACCAGCATCCTCTACTGGGGTATCGCTACATATGTGTAAAAGGTGAGAAACAGATACCTGATGCTGAAAAACCCCAAGCAATAACTGTATTGCAGTGTGCTTTGACAGGGACAGGGAACCTTGCCCTTAACTTCAGAATGAGGAGTTCTGAATTCACCTAGAGATAGTGGAGTGGGAAGCAGGCACTTAATATATTACCTTATGATACACAATTTTTCTAAGGTAAAAAAAGAAAAAAAAAATCAGTGCGTGCTATAATATACAGAAAAGGGTGTATGATAAGGGCCTGCACTACACCACTCAGCGCCAGATGGGTTTCACTGTCCTCAGTAGTGAGAAAACCAATATAAACCCCACACTCACTTGTGCATGAGATTAATTCAAAGTAGTCATTTAAAAAATATACAAAATGTAGAAAATGGTATAAAAGAAAACAGTCCAATTACTGTCTTAACAGATACTATAACAGCGCTAATGTTAAAATGAGTAACGTGTGGCTAACACCACATCAGAGTCTTTATGTGCAGTGATGATAGAGGAGTTCAAAACATCATAGGTGATCATCTACGGTTGTCACAGTGTGCACCTTCCACCAAACTTCCGAATTTCACCTTGTGAAGCACACTCCCCCAGAGGGTTAAACTCACCAGAATGCTCTAATGAATCAGCCTTAAGAGAAATGTTCCTCAACCAGCAAGTACTGCGTCCTCACCAACCCAGGAGGTCAAATGATGTATGGGCTCCGAAAAACGTCATAAACACAGAGAAATGCACATAGCGTAATCCTGTTTATTAAAACAAATTCCCAATACACAAAGGACCCTCCTTATAACTAAGTGCGTACACAATATAGCAGTCAATGAAACAAAAGTGACCAAATCTACTGCCATCACCGTTCTACCGTGCGAAGAACGAACGTGTCTCCCCTTGCAGACACCGTAATCACTTCCTGGTAAGGAGTTGGCTGGCGGCGAAGCGCATGCGTCGCTTCCGATATGTTGTGTAGGTCATACCCTTACGTGTTTCGTCATATCCGACTTCAACAGAGGGCATGACCACACGGCTAGATGATGAGCTCATATACCCCCCCGCCTTTCAGTGCACCAGCCAATCAAACGCCGCCCACCTTAAGCCAGTGTTTTTCAACTCCAGTCCTCAAGGCACACCAACAGGTCAAGTTTTCAGGATTTCCCTCAGATGAAATGGCTGTGGTGATTACTAAGGCAGTGAAACTGATCAAATCACCTGTGCAAAATAATGGAAAGCCTGAAAACATGACCTGTTGGTGTGCCTTGAGAACTGGAGTTGAAAAACACTGCCTTAAGCAATCTAAATGATTCTGCCTTAGTATAACAAATACAAAGACATCAAATTTATCAAAATAGGTGTGCAATTGCACCAACATCCATGGAAACCAGAGGATTTCTAAAAATTCCTATATCTCATTGACAAATAACTCTTAGATTTATATATATATATATACACAGTACGGACCAAAAGTTTGGACACACCTTCTTATTCCAAGAGTTTTCTTTATTTTCATGACTATGAAAATTGTAGATTCACACTGAAGGCATCAAAACTATGAATTAACACATGTGGAATTATATACATAACAAAAAAGTGTGAAACAACTGAAAATATGTCATATTCTAGGTTCTTCAAAGTAGCAACCTTTTGCTTTGATTACTGCTTTGCACACTCTTGGCATTCTCTTGATGAGCTACAAGAGGTAGTCACCTGAAATGGTCTTCCAACAGTATTGAAGGAGTTCCCAGAGATGCTTAGCACTTGTTGGCCCTTTTGCCTTCACTCTGCCGTCCAGCTCACCCCAAACCAATTTGATTGGGTTCATGTCCGGTGACTGTGGAGGCCAGGTCATCTGGCGCAGCACCCCATCACTCTCCTTCTTGGTCAAATAGCCCTTACACAGCCTGGAGTGGTGTGTTTGGGGTCATTGTCCTATGGAAAAATAAATGATGGTCCAACTAAACGCAAACCGGATGGAATAGCATGCTGCTGCAAGATGCTGTGGTAGCCATGCTGGTTCAGTATGCCTTCAATTTTGAATAAATCCCCAACAGTGTCACCAGCAAAGCACCCCCACACTATCAAACCTCCTCCTCAATGCTGCACGGTGGGAACCAGGCATGTAGAGTCCATCCGTTCACCTTTTCTGAGTCGCACAAAGACACGGTGGTTGGAACTAAAGATCTCAAATTTAAACTCATCAGACCAAAGCACAGATTTCCACTGGTCTAATGTCCATTCCTTGTGTTTATTAGCCTAAACAAGTCTCTTCTGCTTGTTGCCTTTCTTTAGCAGGGGTTTCCTAGCAGATATTCTACCATGAAGGCCTGATTCACACAGTTGTTCTAGAGATGTGTCTGCTGCAAAAGGTGGCTACTTGGAAAAACCTAGAATATGACATATATTTTCAGTTGTTTCACACTTTTTTGTTATGTATATAATTCCACATGTGTTAATTCATAGTCTTGATGCCTCCAGTGTGAGTCTACAATTTTCATAGTCATGAAAATAAAGAAAACTCTTTGAATGAGAAGGTGTGTCCAAACTTTTGGTCTGTACTGTATATATTATATATATATACCTTAGATGAAATTGAAATAGCTGCATATAAAATAATTAAATTCATTATACAATCCAGAATATTAAAAATAATTTAAAATACGTCTATATATAAAACTTTACGAGGGGAATCTCACTCATAAAATCTGTTTCACATTCTGAATAATAACCAATTTCATATATATAATAGTCGCTTATAAAACAATTAATGTCTAAATCGACATTTAACCCTTTCGGCAAGAATGTATCCACCAAAATAATCCACTGTGTCTCAGACTTGGAGAGTTCTCTCACCAAGTTTGAGCCTCTCCAAAATGGCTTTAAATGGTCAATACCCCAAAATTGTAACCCCCCGGAGGATCTTGATTGTGGTGAATCTTAAAATGTAGTGACACATTATGGTCTTTAAAACCTAATTTTATGTTGTCTATATGTTCTGCAATCCGGATTTTTATTGGTCTCTCTGTGTGGCCTATATAGATCGCACAGGCACTGTATGGCATTGAAAACATATGGAGTGTTGCATGTAATGAACTCCTTGATCCTGAACTCTTATTAGAGATGGACGTTTACTTATCAAGAGCTCTCATTGCTCATTTAACTTCTTTAAATGCATGACATTTCCTACAAAAAAAAACATCCCTATCCCAGAAGGAAGAAATGGGGGGGTTTGATCACCTTTTTTTTTTTTTTTACCATTTTGTCTGCATAATTAGGTGCCCTTCTATAAATAAATCCAGGCTTGGATGGGAGTGATGCTTTCAATACCCTATCCATAAGGAGAACATGCCAATGAGTTGAGAACATTTCCTCAACTTCCTTATATTGGAAGTGAAAGCCAGAGGTAAAGCTCCATTCCCGATTAGTGATTTCTGGGAGCGGAATATATCACTCAGGTATACATTTCTTGGAAGTACAGCTAAACTCTCTATTATTCGGTCCAGATTCTCTTCACAATAGCCCTTTTCTACAATTTTTTTTCTTAATAATCAGAGTTTGAGAGAGATAGTCAATATCATTTGAACAGTTTCTCCTTACTCTACTTAATTGTCCCTTGGGGATATTTTTTAACCACATAGGGTGGTGTCCACTCAATAGATAGATAACTGTTGGGAGTCTGTTGGCTTAAAATATACTTTAGTACCTAGTTTATTCTCTTGTCTATAGATAATAATATCCAAAAAATGTATGTCACACTTACTGAATTCACTTGTCAATCTAATTGTATTGGTGTTAAAATGTAATTCTAAAAACTACTGCAGAGATGTGGCCGGTCCTGACCAAATAAAAAAAGAGATCATCTATGTATCTCCTATATAGGAGCAGTTGATCCCTCACAACAGAAAATATTGTTTTGTTCTCCCACTCTCCCATAAATAGGTTCGCTATACTAGGGGCAAATTTTGCGCCCATTGCGATGGCCCTTTTTTGGGAGTAAAAATGTCCACTACATCAAAAATTGTTGTGGCCCAAACAGAAATCAAGGGCATTTCGTAGGATGACTTTCTGGTTATGTAGTAGGTCATTCCTTTGGCCTAAAGCCCAGTTCAGGGCCAGCAGAGCGTCATTGTGTTGTATGATCGTATAAAGCAGGCATATCCAAAGTGCGGCCCTTATTCCGGTTTAATGTGGCCCCCTGGTATTTTGGATATATATATATATATATATATATATATATATATATATATATATATATTTTGCGCCCCCCCCCCCCCCGGGCTACTAAAGATATAGGGCCAGATTCAGAGAGCCGTAAGTCCTGTCTAACTGGTGTTAGACAGGAGTACTTTCAAATTACGCGTGCCGTATCACTAGTTTGAATCCTCAAACCATGATACGGCGGCGTTGGGCTTCGATCTGACAGGCTTACGTCTTCGTACGCCTTCGGATCTACGCTGCAATCTTTTTGCGGCCGCTGGGTGGAGTTTGCGTCGTTTTCAGTGTCGGGGTATGCAAATGAGCTTTTTCCGGCGATCCACGAAGTTACGAGCGTTGTTCGCAACCGCGTACGTCATTTTTTCGCTACGTAAAGTTAAAACAGCTATTAGCTGGTCTAACGTTACGCGGCCCTTGTTAAGTATGGCCGTCGTTCCCGCGTCGACTTTCAAATTTTTTTTTTGTGTAAGTCGTCCAGGAATAGGAATGTCCGTAAACTACGCTACTAAAAAAAAAAATGACGTAACAACGTGATTTCGCGCAAATGCCCCCGATGCCAGATCCGATACAAACCCCCCCCCGCCGCCGCAACGCTGCCACCGCATACCGCAATGCCGCTGAGTTAATCAGCGTGGGGAACATTACAGCTTTCGTTTGAATAGCTGTAGTGTTCCCCGCCGCGTATAGACACTCCCCCTTGCTCAGGATTGGACGGGTGATCTGTCCAATCCCGAGCAAGGGGGAGTGTCTATACGCGGCGCGGCACACTACAGCTATTCAAATGAAAGCTGTCATGTTCCCCGCACGCTGATTAACGCGGCGGCGGCATCTAGGTATGGGGACATGGCTGCATATGTGGGGGGACATGGCTGCATATGTGGGAGGACATGGCTGCATTTGTGGGGGGACATGGCTGCATTTGGGGACACATTTAAAAAAAAAATATCGTATTCGGTATCGGCGAATACTTGAAAAAAAGTATCGGTACTTGTACTCGGTCCTAAAAAAGTGGTATCGGGACAACCCTACTAGGAAGTTCTGTCTCCTGTGCTGCCATTGGACGACTGTTCTGTCCATCATAGAAGGCAGGACTTGGCCGCCAAGAAAACAGGAGATTCTCCTGCATGTAATCTCTTAACACTCACCCTGCCCCCTCCCAGGCTGCAAATAGGCATTGATCAGGCTGCACTGATGGCAATGGTGAGGCTGCATTTAATGCAATGGGGAGGCTGCATTGATGGGCACTGACCCTTATTTTGCTTCACAGTTATTTATTTAAATATTTATTTTTCCCTGAAACGTCCCTCTTAAAGTGAAGGTGTGTTATAAGCTGATAAATAGGGTATACATAAAATAACACTCCCGAGCTCGTCCTTAGTCTTAAGCGGTGATCTGGGATTCATTGGGGCCACAACAGATATATATCTATATAGATATCTTTATCTATAGATATATAGATGGATAGATAGATACAAATAACATGCCCAAGCTCAACTCTTCACCAGACACAGCCACAAATGCAGGAGATTTCTTGTTGGGTGGTGTATTAGTGCTCGAACTAACACACTTAGAATTTTAAAAGTTCAAAAAATGTCAGGCAAAAATGGTCGGCCCTCACGCATGTTCACTTCATCAAATCTGGCCCTCTTTGAAAAAAGTTTGGACACCCCATGGTATAAAGGGATGCACAGTAATCAGATAAACCTCTTCTCTTCCAGTTAAATCTATTTCCTGTAAAAGCTGTAGGAGGTTTTGTGTGTCCCTTAAATATGCTCTAGTTTGCACCACACTCTTCTGTAGAAATTGGTCCAAATATTGCCCCATCCGTGACAAAATTGAACTAATTCCATTAACAATCTCCCAGAGGGGTGTTGTATATCCTTGTGAATCTTAGAGAAAGTACGGTATATATGGTTGGGATTCTACTGCTACTTGGTACCAAATATTTTCTCTCTTTATTGAACTCCTGTTGAGTAATAAAATTCTACCAAACACCTTTAATTCCTCTACATATTGTGAGGCAGGGTCTCTTTCTAGTTTATTTATATGCGTCCCCCATCCATTAGCATCTCTATCAAGGCTGTTAGCTGCCATAAACAAGTATTCACATGTTTCTGCACATCCAGTGGTTATCTGCAGGTAGGGATACATGTCTGCATGCAGAGTCAGACATTTGTTCCTAACAGGCGGTAACCACTGGATGTGCAGATACCGGTTTACAGTAGTGGTTTTATATCTAATTTTAGTAAATGTTGAATTTTTTTTGAAAAACAAACTATTTTCGAATCAACGATGGGAGAATCGTGCGAGAAATGTAATCAAAAAAGAAATGCGCATGTGCAGGAAAAGAATATTCCCAGAGAGAAAAGAAGATTCCCAGCCACGAAAAAAAAATTCTGTAGCAACAGGAAGACTTTCTAAATCAATGGTTGCACAAAATGTGTCTAAAAAGAAATATTTTTCGAAATTCGACCATGTATGGCCAGCTTAAGACTGGATATATGCCGAAGCATTGGGGTGATCTGTCCCTATGCCAATCCCAGCCCCTATGTTTCGGCATATATGTTTTTGTTTTATTTTTTAATTGTGGTGGTGAAATCAGGGAGTCAGGGATTTACGTAGAGCAAGAGCAAACCCTGTTGCTGTCAAAATAAACAAATCAGTGCTGCAGCTGATTGGCATACCTGCAAAGCAAACAACAGTTCACAATAAAACACAGTAACCGTAAAGTAAAACAGTAGAATGACATACCTGCAAAGCAAACACAATAGAACAAAGTAACAATAAAACATTACAGTACAGAATAAAATACAGTAAAATAGTAAGAACAATAAAACTACAATCATTTTTGGTGTATTTTATTTTCCTTTTTTCTTACACTTATAACAACTTTAAACGTTCCAGATAAAGGTCTCTCAAAATGCGATGGCCATATAACATCTTTCAAGACCCTGTGTGAAAGTGCGCCCTAAGACTGCGCCATGCTGTACCCTATACTAACACTCCACTAGTGTGTGGTAGCAACGGAAACGGTCCCCAATGCAGAGACTAGGATGACCAGGACAGGTGGGACAAAAATAACAGGTGTCACGTCTATGTCCGCGTTTGCCACAAACGCAACATCTTCTTTGGGGTGCTCTTTGGGTAAGGGTACCAGGTGGACATCTGGAAAATGCCTCTCATGCAGCTGGCTCATTGCATCTTGATTGGGAAATTGGGCCACAGTACCTTCTGGATACAGAAGGGCTGGGATGATCTCTTTCTGGAATTATAGGAAGTATCCACTTATTCCTGACGCTTTTTTTGTACCAGCGTCTGGCCTTATGGGCAAGTACAGCCCCATCATCTGGTCGTTGAAGTCCACCCCTCACATTTTAAGGTTGTAGTCATAGACACAGAGGGACTTAACAGCAGTCACCTTTACCGATTGGACTGCCATGTCTGTGTGAACGGGAGGCAGAACGAAAATAATCCGTTTGTTCTTCCACCTCACTGCAAGAAATTCATTGGCCTTCAAGCAGACACTCCCCCCCCCCCCCCCATCTAATTCAGGTATTTACAAGCTGTTGGGGAAGCCCCAGCAATTAGATTGCACGGTTCCACATGTGCCAATTCCCAATTGGAAGAGGTGTCTAAAAAGTGGCAAGCTTGAATAAAAATTGTCCACGTTTAAATGGTACCCCTTTCGGAATAAGGGTAACACCAAGGCCCAAACAATCTTGACGCTGCTCCCTATGTAGTCTGGGCAGTTGCGAGGCTCCACGCTATCTTTTCCTTGTAAACCAGGAAACTACATGTATAGCCTGTTGCCCTGTCACAGAGCTTATACATTTTGACCCCATATCTGGCACACTTGCTGGGGAGAAACTGAAAACAAGGCGGGCCAGAAAACGTAATCAGGGACTCATCAGCGCAGACATCTTGATCAGGGATAAACAAGGCTGCAGATTTTTGGTTGAAGTGGCTTACGAGGGGTCGAATTTTGTGGAGACGATCGTTGTCGTTGAAGTGCATGAACTGCAGGATCTGCTGGTATATAGTCCTGGCCATGGCAGCTAAGAACATGGGCATAAAGTGAATTGGGTCAATGGACCAATATGTCGCAACTCACTCTTTTTAGTAATGCCCATGAGCAGGGATAGGCTCAGAAAGCTCTTAAGTTCGGGAACCGTTGTATGTTTCCAGCCAAATTGTTTGGCAAGGGTCAAATTTGGGTTTGCAGGGATAAATTGACCAGCATATAAATTGCTTTTGTCCACAATAGATCTGTACAGATCTTCTGTGAAAAACAGCTAAAAAAAATCCAAGGGATGTTAAATTAGCTGTTTCCACCTGAATTTTGGGTTGGCCAGTAAATAGGGGAAGTATGGGTTGCTGCAGAAGTGATGGGTTGCCAATCAGGATTTGCAAGTGCATCAGGAAGGGCATGGGCTTGTCTTTAAATTCTTGGTGGCTGCTAGCCACCGCACCAGCTTGAACTGCACTTATGGGACTCGCCACATCACGAAGTGTTACTGCAGTGCTGGTTTGTCTACAACCAGAATGTATTAGGCCGCTGGAGCTCATCAGTTCATCTGAAGGTTGAGTGGCACTAGTATCTGCACTCTGCTGCATACTAGAACCATGCGATTGTTGCACCTCAGGTTTGTATGCCGAGCCTGAATCTGATAGTGGAGCTTCCCCTGCGCTCTCATTTGTCATGCTTAGTATCCTGCAGGCCTCTTCACTAGAGTACATTTCCTTTGACATTTTGGCCAATAAATTTACAGATACCTAGTGTGACCCACAGATAAAAAAAGCACCTGGTTGTCAGACACTGCTTGAATCGCTACAAAAAAATAACTGCTAGCGCTAGCAGAGATCAGACCTGACTCTGCCAACACTGCGGTTTTGTGTACTGTGTATTGAAAATGACATTGATCTACCGATCCTGAGCTTGTTTGAGTGGGCAAAAGGGCTAAAACGCAGGTGTCAGGTGGCAGAATCCAACGCTATTTTTGGGAACACTAAACTATTAGGGACGCTAGTATAGTTCTGATCAGATCAAAGATATTGATCCATTCAGACACTATACTAGTAATGGGGGTATATGGTGTGTGTGTTAGGCCTTGTACACACCATCGGACTTATCCGATGAAAACGGTCCGCGGACCATTTCCATCGGATATGTCCGATCGGGAGTTTGATCCGATGGCGTGTACACACCATCGGATCAAATTCCCCGCCGCCTGGACGGCGCGGCGGTGACGTTGACGCCGCCACGTCACCGCTACGTCACTGCACCAGGAAGTAAAACACTTCCGCGCATGCGCCGAATCCATTCGGCGGCGGCGGTGCGGGACGACATGTCTGCTGGTAAGTGTACTAACCAGCAGACATGTCGGGCGGACAGATTCCCACCGGATAGATTTCAAAGCTTGCTTTGAAATCTGTCGGGTGGACAAATCTGTCCGCTAGCCCATACACACGAGCGGAGATGTCTGCTGAAACGGTCCATCGGACCGTTTTCAGCGGACATATCCCCTCGTGTGTACGAGGCCTAAGGCCTCGTACACACGAGGGGATATGTCCGCTGAAAACGGTCCGATGGACCGTTTCAGCAGACATCTCCGCTCGTGTGTATGGGCTAGCGGACAGATTTCTCCACCCGACAGATCCATCCATACTATTTAGACTTAATATCGTAGTACATATATATATACAAATCTTTATCTCCCTCTCTAAATTATCCATCTCTGTTCTCCACATATATTTTACATTTATTTTATTGTTCTCCTATGGGTATGTTTTCCTGTGAAGTTAATGAACAGGACCAGTTCCTGTCCTTTACCACTAGGTGGCACCCCCCCCCCATTGTTTATGTATAGGCATCCAGTTCCTTCTAGTCTCCTATGCTTGAAAAAGGAGCGTGCTCAGCTACAGGCAAGCGCCAGCTCCGAAAAGTCGTAGCACGCCTCCAGTACGCCACATCAGGGACCATTTTCCAAGGATCTACATGACGGATCTCCATTATTTGATATGTAAGTGGATGCTGTCACCTATCTACCACTAAAGCTTTTTTGTCGCTAATACGGAGGCACCCTCTTCTCTCTTTTTCTTTACATATGTTGGAGTTTTGCTCTCATCTCCCCCGTGTTGGAAGGCTTGCCCCGGAATACAGACTCGGATCATCAGCTGCATATAGGACTGTATCACCCCCCCCCCCCTTATTTCCTTATCGCTCCTTTTCATTTCCAAATTTTAAAATATTTCATTCCAACCCCCTAAAGGACTTATATAAAAACGGACAGTTCGGTTTAATTTTTTAGCTTCAGTATACCACTGTTTCTCAGCACCACTACCCCATCTTTTAATGACAATCACAGGGCATGAAAGGGTTAAATCTTAATTGGGAAATATATGGCGGGCACCCTAAACCTATCTGGGACCAACGCTAACATCCCCGAACGCTGTTTAGCGTCACAACTGACACCAATACAGTAATCAGTAAAAAAATCTGTACACTGTACTTGGTGATACCGACAGGGAGTGAAAGTGTTAACCGGGGGGGGTGTAAAATATGTGTCTACATGTACTGGTGTCAGTGTAGTGCCGAAAGAGCCCCAGGAGGGGAGATGATATAATTTCCAGTGCCTGCATTTACATTACACAGGAGGTTCTGTCATTCGCCAGAATCGATCAGCAGGTCCAGCCATAAATCAATGGCCTGGACCTGATGACTTATCGTCTCTGTTAACTAATTCGATCACCGCGTGCATGTACAACGTTCAGGAACAGGCCGATGAAATTCCCTGCCCCAGGAAATGTGCGATGGGAAGTCCAGAACTGCTTAATAATCTCTTGGCAACGTCAGCACGCAAATATGCGGCCTCTAGGTGGGTGGGTCTTGGCGCACAGCGGCCACTGATTCGCATTTAATATTGCAAAAACAGCTGTGCCGAGAGCATGTGCCCTGCATGCTCCTAGCACAGTTACCGCAGCTTCCAATCAGTGCTTGCAAACAAAGGGCTTTCAAATCTTTTGACTGCCCTAACAGCCAATCACGGCGGTCACATGATCATAAACTCCACCTCTAAAACCCCTTAAGGCCAGGAGGCACTGGTGCTGAAGGGTTAGCCCCAAGGAGGTCATCCACAAACACTGAGGCGGCGTACACACGACCGAGGTTCTCGCTGGAAACCAGCGAGAACCTCGCTGGAAGCTGCATTCCAGCGAGGACCTCGGCCGTGTGTACGCTCTCGGCGAGCATCCCGTCGGGAAGCCCGTCGAGCAGAAATAGAGAGCACGCTCTCTATTTGCTCGACGGCCCGCCTGGATGAATGGCTGGTTGCCATTCCCGACGGGCGGGTCGCCGATTTCGACGGCCGGCAGAGAACCTTGACGGGCGGAACGATGTGTTCTGCCCGTCGAGGTTCTCTGCCGTGTGTACACGGCCTTACACGTGAGAAAGTACCAAGTACAAATGACAATTCCTCAAACAAGTGAATACAATATAGTCGGTAATATCACTCCACAAGTTTAAACTGCGGAATTACAGTTAGTCAGGTTGAAAAAAGACACAAGTCCATCCAGTTCAACCATAAAAAAAAAAAATAGGATTTTATGCTCACCGTAAAATCTCTTTCTCTGAGTTCATGGATGGACACAGCCTTAATCTTGACAAAGTGGGAATAGCCTATCTATCTATAGGAGTGACTTAGCAGAAGTGTTAACTTCAAAGCAGAACCGCACCACCCAGGGTGCGGTCCCACTGACTATATCCCCTCAGCCTGCACCAAGCAATTCAGTTCATAGCAAGCAGTACAGACAAAGAGGAGTGGGTGCGGTGTCCATCCATGAACTCAGAGAAAGAGATTTTACAGTGAGCATAAAATCCTATTTTCTCTTCCGTTCATGGATGGACACAGCCTTAATCTTGACATAGTGGGACATCCCAAAGCAGTGTCAAAATGAGGGGTGGGAAGCCTAAAATTAAACTTCACGCCAAAACAAAACAGAGCTCCTCAACTGAGGAGTTGTAACTCTAAACAGCTGCCTGTAAAACTTTGCGGCCGAAGAAGCATCCGAAGATGAAAGTGTGGTCGGGCGACCAGGTTGCTGCCTTACACACCTGGGAAACAGACACTAGATGTCAGAAACCCTAAAAGGCACCATTGCCCTAGTCTAATGCATCGTGATAGGGAGGCACCCGACCCTTTATGGCGTAAGCCTGATCTGTCGGGTGCAGCTCGAAATGGTGGCCGATGAGACCGCTGGGCCCTTCTTGGGACCAGCCACCGAAACAAACAGTGAGTCTGAACTCCGAAACGGTGCAGTAACAGACAAGTATCTTCTCGGAGCTCGGACAGCATCCGAGGAATGCCATGTCGTCTCCTTAGGATTCAACGGATGAGGACACAAGGATGGCAGTACAATCTCTTCCTTGAGATGGAAGGTTGAAATGACCCTAGAAAGAAAAAGGGGTGCGGATGTAGCACTACCTCATCCTTGTGGAAGATCAATAGGGAGCCTTTCTTGACAAGGCTACCAGCTCAGAACCCATCTTAACTGACCTAACAGCTACCAAAGGACCACTTTTCTGAGAAAGTGGCAACAAGGGAACTTCCCTAATGTTCCCAAACAGTGGTTCTGAGGCACCTAGAGGTCATGGTGTTAAGCCATTGACTGTAAAGCAGGATGACCTATGGGACCTTGCAACAGCAGGTCCTCTCGTAGCGGTAGACGCCAAGGTGCATTTGCTATTGAAATCCCCACGGAGGTAGTGGAGGATGGACCGGAGGGGCCACATGCCGAACCCCCTGTACAAATGTTCTCACTAGAGCGTGAGTCGCCAGGGGTTGCTGAAAGAAAACAGCCAGGGCAGATATCTGCCCCTTAATCGTGCTTAAAGGAGTTGTAAAGGATTTTTTTTTTGCTGAAATGACTGTTTACAGGGTATAGAGACATAATAGTTAACTGATTCTTTTTAAAAATTATTAAAAATAGATAAACAATCATATAATGTACCTGCAGTTTCAGTTTCGTTTTTGCATCTAGTTTCATGCTTCTGTGACGTACAGAGACACAGAGCCAATACAGGGCAGTGTTTGTTTTTAAAATTAAACAGATTGGTTCTGAGGGGTTTTAGACAGACAGTAATCACACGTCCTTGATTAGTGACCACAGAGAGAAAGCTCCCAGGACTTTTTTCATCAGGAAACAGACAACCAGGAAGTGTCCAGAATAGAGAAGAATTACAGCAACTTCATAGCAAAAACGAACAATAAGGACATGAAACCAGGACTGCAGTAAGGTAAAGGAAGCTATTTAGCTAAAAAAAAAAAAAATCATTTAGTGACCCTTTAAGCAAGCTTTTTGGTCCACCCAAAAAAGTAAGAACAGCAGGGCTCTGGACACTATATAAGTGTGAGGATTCCACTTAATTTCCTCACAAAGGGCTGAGTAAGCTTTCCAAGTGCGATAATAAATCCTCCTAGAGGATAACTTCCTAGCCTTTCTCATGATAGGAATCACAGAATCTGACAGGCCCCGGTCTCTTAGAACCTGGCTTTCAATAGCCATCCTGTTAAGCCAGTGTCAGGAGAATATAGGAGATCAGCACTGTGTGACTGCACAGAGGAGACCAAACAATATGATTAGTGAAGTGAAAAGGTGTTTATTTACAAAAATAGGTGAGGACAACCAGTGCAAACAGCAAACAATATATATATAGTTAAAGGGAGATACTGTATTCATAAACCAAGCCAGGCCGAGGTCATACACGTGGGAAGTCAGCCGATGGGTAAGGATGGGACAGGACAGAGCAGGGAGTGGATGGATGGATGAGCTGCCAGGGTAAGATCCAGGGAAAACAGGAACCAGGAAACAGGACGGAAGAGTCCAGGCAGGGATCAGGATCAAGGATCACGGAACAAGATTAAGGCACAAAATCAGGATCAAAGGACAGGGTTTGGATACAGGCTCAGGTCTGGGAGATATGACGATACCAGGGCGAGCTCTGCTTGAGCTCGCCGGGTATAAGTAGTGCTGCTGATTGAGCTCAGGTTACAGCTGAGCGGAGAAAAGGCTGTGTGCTCCATACTGCCAGGAAGCACCCGCTGGTGGAGGCCAGTACTGCAGCCCAAATAACAGGCAGTATCACCAGCAGGGGGGACCTTCCCTGACAGCCAGTGACTGTAAAGCAGGATGCAGTGTGGGACCTTGTGACAGCCGGTCCTCTCTCAGCGGTAGATGCCAAGGGACGTCTGCTACTAGCCGCACTAGATCAACGTACCAAGGACGCCAAGGAAAATCCGGAGCAATTAGGATCATAGGAATCCCCTCTGCCTCCACTCTGCGAAGCATAAGAGGCAGGAGCTTTAGAGGAGGGAAGGCATAGATTAGCCGGTACTGACTCCACGTCGCCACTAACGCATCTGTCGTGTCCGCCCTTGGGTCTCTTGACCTGGCCACAAACCTCAATACGCCTGCCAGTTTTCCACACCTGGAATGTATATGGCTGACAGTGCCGGTATGCTCCTTTCAGCCCACCTTAGGATGTGAGCGACGTCTGACGCTGCAGCCGAGCTACTTGTTCCTCCTTGATGGTTGGCGTTGTCCAACTGGATCCTGACTGGACTCGTAACCTCTGAGACCATGTGGAGAGGCACAGCCTAATCGCCGGAATTTCCAGGACCTTGAACGGCAAATGGGAATCCTCTGGAGACCAGCGACCCTAGGTCGACTGAACGCCCCAGACTCCCCCACCGGTAAGGCTGGCGTCCTTCGTGATGACTATCCAGTGTAAGGAAGGAACGATTTCCCGGACAGAAGTGCCGGTGAGGTCAGCCACCAACAAGGGAGTCCCTGACCAAGTGGCTCATCCTGATTAGATAATCCAGGGATGATGGGCGCTTGTCCCATCTGGACAGAATTCCCTTCTGTAGCACTCGCGTGTGAGATTGCGCCTATGGTATCGCCTCGGAGGCCACCATGAGGCCCGGGACTCACATGCAAAGCGGAGTGACGACCCTTCTGGGATGTCAACTACCGCACCGCAGCCCGAAGGGTCTGCAACTTTTCCACAGGGAAGCAAACCTTTGCCTCTGAGGAGTCCAGAATCAATCCCAGGTTTAATAGGCGTTGAGTCGTTACCATTACTGACTTCTAAATGTTCAGTAGCCACCCAAGTGTCTGAGGGTCTGATGTTATAGACACGCTCACCTCTAATTCTGAGGCTGAAGCGGCCCTCAGAAGTAGGTTGTCCAAGTAGCCCACGACATCGATGCCACGTTGTCTTAGTAGGGCGAGAATTGGGGCAATCACCTTGGTGGTGTTCCCCGACCGCAAAGCGCAGAAGTCTCTGATGCTTTGTGCATATGGGGACATGTAAATAGGCATCCCTGATTTCCAAGAATGCCAGAAAGTCCCCCAGCTGGAGGGCAGTGAAGACGGAGGGAACCAATTCCATCCAGAATCTTGTACCTTCATGAAGCAATTGAGGGCCCTAAGGTCCAGAATTGGGCGAACGCCCTCTTTCTTTGGTACTATGAACAGATTGGAGTAAAACCCCTTAAACCGATCCTGTACTTGGACAGGAATAACCACCCCATGTTTCAGCAGGTTTTGAATTGACCCAAATAGGGCTTCCTGACGAGTCGGTTGTAGCTGGCGGTTGGAGGGAATTTGCGAAGACGTCCCCCCACCTGCGAGATGGGTCGGGGGAAACCTTCATGAGGACGTAGCTTTGTCTGCAGGTTTGTTGAGTTTGCGAAACCAGGGACATCTCAGTCCCTGAGCAGGCGCTTTGTTGGCCTGTGGTCTTTTACCTGCCATACTGGGCAGACGAAAAAAACGCTTGTGTGCGGTAAAGAAGGGCCCTTGCCTACGGCATGACTCATTCTCCTTTTTGGACTGTGGGAGCAGTGTGCTCTACCTCCTGTAGCATCTTTAATTATGTCATCCAGGGGAGTTTCAAAAAGTCTGTCACCCTTAAAGGGCAAGTCCATCAGGGCTTTCTTGGAAGGTTGGTTGGTGGATCACATATTAACCAAAGTAGATGGCGTAACACCACCACCTGACCTAAAGCTCTGGTCACCAGAGGAATAGTGACCAAGGCTGATTCACAAATGAATTTTAGGCCTTGTACTAGTAGGTCAGCTAGGGCTACCTCGTTCGAGGATGCCTGACGCTTGTAACCCATTGAGCAGCATCTTTGCCCCTTCCGTGCGTGTCTGAGACACCAGGGCCCCAACTATGGTTGGGCATACTGTAAACACACTACCGTGTACAGGTTGTGGGTGATCGCCTCAGCCTTCTCATCCGCAGGGTCTTTGAAGGCGGGAGCCCCCTCCACTGGTATGGTGGAGGGTCCACTATCGGGGGCGAGGTCCATCTTTTCAAGAAACTCTCTTAAAGAGGGTTTTTGGTCTGCATCTTCAGATACCTCAGGGCCAGGGTCATGAGCTAGCTGGACCCGGCAACGCATTTGAGTTGTCCCCAGCAGATGGCAGAGGGAGGGGGCGCTTTCTAGCCCCTATTCTGCTTCTGACACCATGCTGTCCACACCCCTGACACAGGGTTCCTCCCCAGAGGACTCACCACCCAAGAACCGTAACAGATGGTTTAGCTAGCAGAGCTGATGCCTGAAGAGTGTGTCTGTCAATTTGTGCTCTCCAAAGCTGGGATCGAAGGCTGTTTGTGGGGCTGCGATTTTTGTCAGTCTTTCAGAGTGCTCAGTCGCAGCGTGTATCTGATCATCTGCCATTTTTAAAATGGTCTGATCCATTGTACAATGGCCGCTGATCTGACACTAAAGGTCAACAGGGCAGAAAACCACGGTGCAGCAGAGTAATGCAGCAGTCAGTACACCTCAGCAGAAATCGCCAAAAAAATGCGGCTTACAAGAAGATGGCCGTCAGTGAGAAAAGAAATACAGCATGGACACCAACCTGGGCGTCGACAGCATGGAGCAAGACACACAGGAAAGCAGAATCTCTTATGCGGCTTTATACATTATGCAAGTAAAAAAATACAGCATGGATACACCAAACATGGCCACCGACAGCATGGAGCAGGACACACAGGTAAACAGAATCTCTTATGCAGCTTATACACTGATTTAGTGACTTATGGTTCCCCAAGTGAAGCTCCCCAAAGGAATCCCTGCTCAGCAACTAGCTCAGAGAGCCTAGGAGGAGGACGGGGGGGGGGGGGGCTGAGGGGATATAGTCAGTAGGACCGCACCCTGGGCGGTTCTGCTTTGAAGTTAACACTTCTGCCTAGTCTCTCCTAAAGATAGATAGGCTATTCCCACTATGTCAAGATTAAGGCTGTGTCAATCCATGAACGGAAGAGAAATAAAAAATATTGTACAATCGCATATACCCAATTCTATACCCACAGTTGATCCAGAGGAAGGCAAAAAAAACTCCAGCAGAGCATGATCCAATTTTCTACAGCAGGGGAAAAAATTCCTTTCCGATCTCCTGAGAGGCAATCGGATTTACCCTGGATCATCTTAAATGTTAGTACCCAGTTATATTATGTACATTTAGGAAAGTATCATGGCCTTTCTTAAAGCAATCTACTGAGATGGCCAGAACCACCTCTGGAGGGAGTCTGTTCCTCATTACTGTGAAGAAACTTTTCCGTATTTGGAGAAGAAATCTTTTTTCCTCTAGACGTAAAGAGTGTCCCCTTGTCCTTAGTGTTGACAGTAAAGTGAATAACTTAACACCAAGATCACTATATGGACCCCTTATATATTTGCACATGTTGATCGCATCCCCCCCTTATTCTCCTCTTTTCAAGAGTGAATAAATTCAGTTCCTCTAATCTTTCCTCATAGCTGAGCTCCCCTATGCCTCTTATCAGTTTGGTTGCCCTTCTCTGCACTTTCTCCAGTTCCCGGATATCCTTTTTGAGAACTGGGGCCCAAAACTGAACTGCATATTCCAGATGAGGTCTTACTAATGATTTGTACAGGGGCAAAATTATATCTCTTTCTGCAGTCCATACCTCTCTTAATACAAGAAAGGACTTTGTTTGCTTTGGAAACCGCAGCTTGGCATTGCATGCCATTATTTAGCTTGCGATCTACCAAAACCCCCAGGTCCTTCACTACGGATCTCCCCAGTTATACTCCCCCTAGTATGTATGATGCATTCATATTCTTAGCCCCCAAGTGCATAACTTTAGATTTATCAACATTAGACCTCATTTGCCACTTAGTCGCCCAATTAGACAGATCATTGAGATTGGCTTGTAAATTGGAGACATCCTGTAAGGACGTTATTCCACTGCATAGTTTGGTGTCATCTGCAAAGAGGGAATGTTACTTTTGATCCCAGACCCAATATCATTTATAAAGATATTAAAAAGTAAGGGTCCCAACACTGAACCTTGGGGTACACCACTGATGACCTTAGACCATTCAGAGTAAGAACCATTAACCACTACTCTCTGAATTCTGTCTTTTAGCCAGTTTTCTATCCATTTACAAACTGATATTTCCAACCCTAGACTTTACCTTATAGGGGTTGTAAAGGAAAAATGTTTTCCCCTAAATAGCTAACTTTACCTTAGTGCATTCCTCCTTCACTTAACTTATCCTTCGATTTTGTTTTTACATGTCCTTATTTCTTCTCAGATATCCTCACTTTCTGTTCTTCTGTCTATAACTCCACACAGCAATGCAAGGCTTTCTCCCTGGTGTGGAGTGTCATGCTCGCCCCCTCCCTTGGACTACAGAGAAGTCAGGACGCTCTACGTTGCAGATAGCAAAAGGAGCTGTGTGTTAGTGGGGGTCCTGACTCTCCTGTAGTCCAAAGGAGGGGGCGAGCATGACACTCCACACCAGGAAGAAAGCCTTGCAATACTGTGTGGAGTTACAGACAGAGGAACAGGAAGTGAGGATTTCTCAGAAGAAATAAGGACATTTAAAAGCAAAATCGAAGGATGAGGTAAGTGAAGGAGGACTGCACTACGGTAAAGGAAGCTATTTAGGAAAAAAAATAATTGTACCTTTACAATCCCTTTAAACATGAGCCGTGTGTAGGGAACTATATCAAACTATGTGGTCTTTATTAAACGTTCCAGTATCTTCCCAACTATAGAAGTTAAACTAACAGGTCTATAGTTACTAGGTAAAGACTTTGTTCCCTTTTTAAATATAGGCACCACATTGGCTCTACGCCAATCCAGTGGTACTATTCCGGTCATTAATGAGTCCCTAAAAATGAAATACAATGGCTTTGAAATTACAGAGCTCAATTATTTTAGGATCCATGAGTGTATGCTATCTGGTTCAGGTGCTTTATCCACCTTTATTCTGTCTAAATATTTCTGGACCATATTACTTTTAAACCATTGTTGATCATTTGGGGCTGTTTCCCTACCACCCACATTATGGACATGAGCTCCCCCATGCTCCATACACATTAAAAGGCCAAGTTCACCTTTTGGGGCCGAATTTCACTTTTCAAGACAGAATCTTTTCTAGTATCATTTCTGTTAATGCTTCGGTATGAGTTTTAACAATGTTTTCTGCTTGCATGACTGTAGGTCATCTGCCATTATTCTGTATCACAGAAAAGGGTTTATTACCAGTCTGGACCACATCTCCCTCATTACTATACCACCACATATTTATTCTCGTAAGGTGACCATACACATTGCAATCTGATTGTACAATCTTCTTTAAGATATACTGTGAACTACGTAGTGTAAGGCCGCGTACACACGAGGGGATATGTCCGCTGAAAACGGTCCGATGGACCGTTTTAGCAGACATCTTCGCTCGTGTGTATGGGCTAGCGGACAGATTTCTCCACCCGACAGATTTCAAAGCATGCTTTGAAATCTATCCGGTGGGAATCTGTCCGCCCGACATGTCTGCTGGTTAGTACACTTACCAGCAGACATGTCGTCCCGCACCGCCGCCGCCGAATGGATTCGGCGCATGCGCGGAAGTGTTTAACTTCCTGGTGCGGTGACGTGGCGGTGACGTGGCGGCGTCAACGTCACCGCGCCGTCCGGCGGCGGGGAATTTGATCCGATGGTGTGTACAAGCCATCGGATCAAACTCCCGATCGGACATATCCGATGGAAATGGTCCGCGGACCGTTTTCATCGGATATGTCCGATCGTGTGTACGCGGCCTAAGAGCCTGCCGGATTTGATACAAATTGAATAGATTGTTCAGGTGTGTGCTCCTATTCCATAGTTCTTGTATAACTAAAGGAAATTGAACAGAGATTGTACAATCAGATTGCATAATGTATGGCCATATTTATACAAGTACATAGGCAAGAGTAGATGGAAACACTCAGCTGGACCTATTCACATCGGGCTTACCCACACAGCAGGTGCAATGCACCTCTGGCTTTCCTGCAGGTTAGCTGCACTTTGCCATAGACTTCTATTATATCCTGCAGGTGTGGGGTACACTTTCTGAAAGCACACTAAACCCGCAGGTAATAACAGAAGTCTATGGCTCAGTGTATATAACCCGCAGGTGCACTGCAACTACAAATTAGTTTGAAAGCAGCCTAGTGAACACTGCAGAACAGATCTACCCATATATACACTGTGATTTTAGCAATAAACGTACCTTTAACCACTTTCCCACTGCGCCATAGGCATTTTACTGCTACGGCGCTGTGGAGTCATTTTGGGACGACGTCCCTGGGACGTCGTCCTGCACTTTCGCGATTGCGCGTCCCCTGGGACGCGCTCGCAGAAGTGTCCGTGCTCGCCGGGTCTAGAAGACCCGGCGCATCACGGTAAATTGCCGCTGATAGCGGCCGTTTACCACGTGATCGCGCCGTCAAATGACGGCGCGATCACTTGTAAACAAACCGGCGTCATTTGATGACGCCGGTTCCTCCCTCTCCTCTCTGTACCGTTCGGTACAGTGTGAGAGGAGGGGGGGGGGGAGCGGGTGGCAGCAGCAGCGCTGTGGCTGGATCTGTGACAAATGCAGTCACAGATCCAGCCATCCATCCCAGCTCAGCCATCCCTGCCCCAGTACTCTGAAATACCCCAGTACCCTGCACAATACTCTGCAATACCCCAGTACTCTGCAATACCCCAGTACCCTGCAATACCCCAGTACCCTGCAATACCCCAGAACCCTGCACAATACTCTGCAATACCCCAGTACTCTGCAATACCCCAGTACCCTGCACAATACTCTGCAATACCCCAGTACTCTGCAATACCCCAGTACCCTGCAATACCCCAGAACCCTGCACAATACTCTGCAATACCCCAGTACTCTGCAATACCCCAGTACCCTGCGCAATACTCTGCAATACCCCAATACTCTGCAATACCCTGCGCAATACTCTGTACTCTGCAATACCCCAATACCCTGCGCAATACTCTGCAATACCCCAATACCCTGCGCAATACTCTGCAATACCCCAATACTCTGCAATACCCCAATACCCTGCGCAATACTCTGCAATACCCCAATACTCTGCAATACCCGAATACTCTGCAATACCCGAATACCCTGCGCGATACTCTGCAACACCCCAATACCCTGCGCGATACTCTGCAATACCCAAATACTCTGCAATACCCATTTTTTTAAAGCACCCCTGTCCCCGTGTGCTCGCATGCAGAAGCGAACGCATACGTAAGTCCCGCCCACATATGAAAACGGTGTTCAGGCTACACATGTGAGGTATCTCTGAACGTTAGAGCGAGAGCAATCATTTTGGCCCAAGACCTCCTCCGTAACTAAAAACATGTAACCAATAAAAGTAATTAAAGCGTCGTCTATGGGGATTTTTAAGTAGCGAAGTTTGGCGCCATTCCATGAGTGTGCGCAATTTTGAAGTGTGACATGTTGGGTATCTATTTACTCGGCGTAACTTCATCTTTCACATTATGAAAAAAAATTGGGCTAACCTTTACTGTTTTTTTTTTTTTTTTTAAGCACAAAACCTTTTTTTTTTTTAAAACACGTGTTCAAAAAAATGTCTGCGAAAATACCATGCAGGATAAAAAGTTGTAACGGCCACCATTGTATTCTCTAGGGTCTTTGCTAAAAAAGCATATATAATGTTTTGGGGTGCTATGTAATTTTCTAGCAAATAAATTATGATTTTTCCATGTAGGAGAGAAATGTCAGAATTGGTCTGGGTGCTCCAGAACGCCTGATGGCGTTCCCTGCATGTTGGGTCTCTGTGTGTGGCCACGCTGTGTAAAAGTCTCACACATGTGGTATCGCCATACTCAGAAGGAATAGCAGAATGTGTTTTGGGGTGTAATTTGTGGTATGCATATGATGTGTGTGAGAAATAACCCGCTAATATGACAGAAACAAGATTTTTTTTTTTTTTTTTACAGAATTTTCAGTCGTTTTTCTTTTATAGCGCAAAAAATAAAAAACCCACAGGTGATCAAATACCACCAAAAGAAAGCTCTATTTGTGTGAAAAAAAGGACAAAAATTTCAAATGGGTACAATGTTGTATGACTGAGTAATTGTCATTCAAATTGTGAGAGCACCGAAAGCTGAAAATTGGTCTGGTCAGGAAGGGGGTTTAAGTGCCCAGTGGTCAAGTGGTCAAGCGGTCTTCCATACTGGTATCGCCAGCTGTTGTCCCAGGCAGAGTGCATTTGGTATAGCTCTGCCTGTGACAGAAGGCAGAGCTATACTGGAAACATCGGATTATGTGACTCTGCGCCGCAGCCGCTTGCTTCTACTATTGCCGACCTCATTCACAACACTGATGCTCTGGGATGATAGGTTGGCAACACGCTATTTGGGCTTGTCAACCAGCCATCCCAGATCAGGAGGTCGCAGGCCACATCAGAGCACTCCGCGGGCCACTGGTTGGGCTCCCCTGCTCTAGATGCAAGCATATATTTAAATGGGACTAAAGGTCCACAAATACATTTTCAGTCAGTAAAAAACAGCTTTATTGAAAAAATTTATTGGTTATTAGAAAATGAAAAAACCTCAGACAGATCATAAAATTATAATGACAACAATGTCATTCCCAGACAAGAAAACAGGTGCAGACACCTACACACACCACACATTTATCACACTTATGCGTCCTGTGAACAGTGCATGTCAGTGCAATCTCACCCCTCCCCAGTCACGCTGGAAGGCTCCTAATGCCTCATGGAGATAGTCTGCCAAGCACACTGTGTTTGTGTCGCTCCGTGTGCACGGTATCTGTCGGCAGATGGATAATGTGGAAGTGGGTGTCTGTAGGGTCCAGTCTAGAGATGGACGTCACATGGGTGATGACGCTGTGCTGACAAGTTTTGCTTGTCACACAAGCTTCTTAAGAGCAAGCAGGAGCTTAGCTGAGGTGCCTTATATAGAGTAGTTTAATAGTTGCGCCATTGGGTTATCAAGAGTAGGAGTCTTTAAAACACACTCATCCATACAGCATTCATCACAACAGATGAAGGAGAACCCTGAGTGCAAAATCAAACAATGTTTTTTAAAACATTTTTATCCCCCTTTTTAAGGGGATAAAGCAGTATGCAAGAGATATGGAACCCTGAGTGTAAAAACGAAAATAATATTTTATTTAGGAAAATAAGAAAACTTATTTTCAGGAGGAGATAAATTATTGTACAAGAAATATACAGGTATATCAACAGGAAGAAGTACATGTAATGTTAAATAATGCCAAGGACTAGACTTCAATTTGGGTAGCCTAGCAAAGGAAAATATCTGATTCTGACTATTCCAACATGCACTTTAAACACAAAAGGGCAAAAATAATTACATTAATCAGTGTTCCAGAAAAACTGTCAGGTTACATTCGGTGTAACAAGTGGTTGTAATGCTTCACTTTAAAAAAAACTAAAACAAAAAAAAAAAAAAAAGAGACATACTTACCTCCACTGTGCAGCTCGTTTTGGGTCTCTTCTGGGGTCCTGCAGCAGCTGTCTTGGCTCTTTCCTGCATCAGCTAACCCCCTCTGGGAAGCGCTCTCCCATAGGGGGTTGCTTGCGGGCCTGCTCCCGAGACCTGTATCCGGTGTCCATAAGCCACCAACTAGAGGACTCTGCCCACCCCCGGCGCTCGTGTCATTGGAGTTTATTGACAGCAGAGCAAGCCAATGGATGTGCTGCTATCTATCCAATAAAGAGCCGAGAACAGCTGAGAAGACCGGGCCGTCATCAAGCGTGTTCTCGACGCAGGACTTTCGAGGGCTCGGGTAAGTAAATGGTGCGGCTGGGGGGCCTGCAATTGCTGAATGTTTTTCCACCTTAATGCATAGGATGCATTAAGGTGAAAAAACATGACCCTTTATAACCCCTTTAAGCCCCCTTTGGATGTAACATTTCCAATCTAAATAGAGGGGGGGTTTAGGCCATAAATATCCTTCACTCTCATATCACTTGGGTTACCTCCTTGGCATTGTAAGAAGTGTAATGCCAATGGCCATTCATCATCCTTTTTAATGCTTCGAATATGTTCCTCGATTTGAACCATAAGTGGCATTTTGTTTTTTACCAAAATACAGTAAGCTTTGTCACAAGGGCAAGTGATCATGTATATTATGTGAGTGATAGAACAATTGATAAATTGGTGTATTCTATACAGTTTTTCTCCATCAAAGCTGGTGAATCAGTCAGTCCTGTCTACAAATTTACACATAGAAAATCTACCATATGGGTTCATGCCATGTAGTGGTGGAAGGTCAGTAAGCCAATTGGCCTTGGGTGTCCTGCGATACCCAGAGTGAACTAGGGTGTAGCGGAGGCTTCTTGCCCATTAGGCATAAATGGGAATGGGCCCACAATGTCCCCCAGATTTAGGGACCCTGAAAGTACATGCCAGTGTTGGCTAAGTACAGCTTTAACCTGATCCCAATGGGAGCCATAGCGGGTGATCATTCTAATTGGAGCACTTAGATCCTGATTTTGTTGGCTAGATTTTTTGATGATCAAAAGATTCTGTCAGTTTCTGTCAATAGCTTTTTTCTTGGCTGTCCGAATGCAGCCATACGAGTACCCCCTCTCTCTGAACCTATGCGATAGATCACCTGCCTCATTGTGAAAATCCTCCTCTTGTGTGCAGTTTCATTTAAGTCTGAAAAATTGCCCAACTGGGATTCCATTGGTCAGGGAAGGGGGGTTATGGCTACTTGCCTGAAGCAATGTATCTGCAGCTGTATGTTTGCAAAAATGTCTTGTTAATCCTGCACTGTAATGAGCAAGTCAAGGAATGATAGTGAGTTCTCATCAGAGGAGAAAGTCAACCTGATATTTCTATCATTAGCATTGAGCTCATCTAAGAAGGTAAGTAGTTGCTTCCTGGTGCCCCACCAGACCATCAAGACATTATCAATGTACCTCAGCCACAGTAACCTGTGGCTGAGGTACAGGGGGGATCGATACATCACCCCCTGCTCCCAGAGACAGAGGTGTAGGCAGACACAGGAGCGGGCCTAAGGGGCACCCCATGGACGTACCACAGAGTGGCTGGTAGCTCGTCCTCAGGAATTAGAAGCAATTATGTCTAAGCATGAAATCCAAAGTCCAGATAAACTCATTATGCGCTTCCATCTGTGGAAACTTCAGCTCAAGAAAGTAGGACACTTCCCTTAGACCCCGTATATAGAGACTCCACAATCATCCCAACGAGCAGCCCCCCCCCTTTGAGAACATCAAAGTCCTGTACAAAGGAAGGCATTGCGCCAAACAATTCCTTTATTAGGCCATCTGTGAACTTACCTACTCTTTCCAGGGGGGCCCCAGATGGCCGAAATATTCCCACAATTACACAGGTCACTGCCTTTGTCTTAGCGGCCGCTACCTCCTGTTCTCACCAGATTGCTGGTGCTAGGCAACAAGAGTAAACTTTTTCGTCTCTAATATCTTCAGTCCCGCATGCTTTGTGTGAGCTGGGCGCATGCGCGGCTACTCTGTCTCCTAGGCAACAAGGGTAAACATATCCCTCTCTCCTCAGCCCCTGCAGCGGCGCCGGCTATGTGAGCATGCACGGTCAGTCCGGCATAGCTGTCAGTGGAGGAGGTTCAAAACAGCTCTGGAATCTGTTTCTTTCCCATGCATCGCCGATGGTGAGCTTTTGGAAACTTGCTTTATTCAATACTGGCAATGGAGAGGGAGTCTTGTAAAAATAGGATTGTTTGTACTCACCGTAAAATCCCTTTCTCCTTAAATCTTGACAAGTGGGTTATGTTCCCTGTTTACAGGAGAGGACTAGGCAGAAACATGTTAGATAATTAAATACATGTTACATTAACAGAGTTGAACAGCCCCGCCCAGGGGGCGGTCCCTCCAGACATAACCCTCCTCACTGAAGCATGCAGCCTCAGTTCGTAACGAGCAGTACAAACCTAAAAAGGAGGGGTGGGTGCTGTGTCCGCCCATGGACTCAGGGAAAAGGATTTTACGGTGAGTACAAAAAAAATCCTATTATCTCTTATCGTCCAGGGATGGACACAGCTCCTTAAATCTTGACACGTGGGACGTCCCCAAGCAGTGTCAAAAACGAGGGGTGGGAAATGCATCAGTAAAAACCAATTTTAATTCACCTCCCACCAAAACAAGCAAAGCTCCTCAACGGAGGAGGTGCAACTTTAAAACAGCTGCCGGCAAAAACTAGCGGCCGAAAAAAGCATCAGAAGATGGACTCACAGCAACCATGTAAATTCTGGAAAAAGCGCAAATGGACGAGCAAGTCACCGCCTCGCACACCTGTGAGACCAATGCATGATGTCGGAAAAAAAAACAAGAAGCACCAATTGCCCTGGTAGAAAGTGCCGTCACCAGAAAAGGGGGCCCGCCCCTTAAGAGCATAGGCCTGTATGACAGCCTGCCTGATCCACCGAGAAGTGGTGGTCGACGAGACCGCCAGGCCCTTTTGTGGACCAGACACTGACACAAAAGACAGTCAGAACTCCGAAACGGAGCCGTAACAGGCTGGTACACCCGCAAATCGTGTACCAAGCCTAAAGTATGAAAGGCAACCTCCGTAGGATGTGCCGGCCGAGGACAGAAGGATGGAAGAACAATGCCCTTATTGCAGCGAAAGGCCGAAATCACCTTATGGAGGATCAAGCATGGCGGCTTGCAAAACAAGACCGTCAACTCAGAAACCTCTCTAACAGAGGTAAAGGCCACTAAAAAGGCCATGTTGAGCAAGTCAGTGACTGTACAACAGGAGGAAGTATGAGACCTCGAGACAGAGGGACTTCCTGCCCTGGCAACCGCCAGGGTACCTCCGCTACCAGGCGCCCGACAATGGCGTACCAAGGAAGACAAGGTCAATCTGGAGCAATTAGAATTATTGGGATCTCCTCAGCCTTCACTCTGTGGAGCAGCCGAGGAAGCAACTACAATAGAGGAACGGCAAAAAGTCGCCGATAGAGACCCCACAGGGCCATCAGCGCGACTTACGCGTCTTTACCTGATCACTAGACCTGGCCACTAACTTCGATACCCTTGCGGTGGAGACTAGCGCCCAGGAGATCCATGCCCTGTGAGGCTCTCCTCCTGCAAGGGAGCCGAAACACCCCACGCACAAAGACGAGTCGCCCTGGTCCAGCATCTGGCGACTCCAGTAGTCCGCCTGCCCGTATACCTGATGGTAGACCGAAGCCACGGCCGTGGCGTTATCTGGCTGAAACCAGATCGGATGATCTTGCAACCTCCTCGACCATGAGTAGAAGCATAGCCTGATCGTCTAAAATAGTAGGACAATGAACGGTAGACAGCACCTGGTATTCCCAGGCGGTCTCCCACCCAGGCACTAGCCAGGCCCGACCCTGGGTAGCTACCGAGACCAGACGAGAGCGGGCACATTCAGGGAGGTGTGGCCGTAGGTCCACACAAGTCCAGCGACTCAGGGCCGACTGGACCCCCCAGGTTCATAACCCGTGAGGCTGGCATCAGTCGTAAACACCGACCACTGGAAGGAAGAAACAACATCCCGACCGAAGAGTCGGGGATCTCCGTCACCAAATCAGACTCTGACTAGGTGGCGCACCAGAATCTGATGATTTCATAGACAAGAGATTTTTACCACCTGGACAGTATTTCCCGTGGAAAACCCGGGTGTGGAACTGGGCATACAGTACCACCTTGAAGGAGGCTACCCACAGGCCCCGGACCAGCAGGCGCCCAGATAGAAGACAGATTGCGTGATGCCAATACCTTCACTGCAGACTGAAGAGTCTGCAATTTTTCCAGGGGAAGAAGGACCTTCGCCACCGAGGAGTCTGGATCAACCCTAGATACTCCAACACTGAGTCGGAACCTAGCATGCCCAGGATTTTAACCCTGGGTCGCACACATGGAGGGCAGGCTTGCTGCCACTGAGCTACACCTCCTGGCCTAAACGTTTAACACCCACCCGAATCTTCGGAGGGTCTGAAAGGGAATAACACATCCACTAGGTCTGAGACAGAATCTGCTCTCAGAAGAAAGTCGTCCAAGTAGCCAATGAGGCAAAGCCTCATGCCGCGTACACACGATCGTTTTTTGCGATGAAAAAAAACGAAATTTTTTGTGAAGTAAAAAACGACGTTTTTGAAACGTCACTTTCAAAGACGATGTTGCATACACACCATCGTTTTTTTCACAAAAAACTAGGTTACGTTCACCACACTTTTCCATTGAAGCTCGCTTCATAACTAGCTTCTGGGCATGCGCGGGTTGAAAAACGTCGTTTTAAACGACGTTTTTGCTACACACGGTGACTTTTTGTGAAACAAAAAACGACGTTTTGAAAAACGACACAAAAAATTCAAGCATGTTGGAATATTTTTTTGGTCGTTTTTTTAAGACAAAAAACGACGTTTTGCCCACACACGATCAATTTAAATGACGTTTTAAAAAACGTCGTTTTTTTTCATCGCAAAAAACGACCGTGTGTACGCGGCATTACTGTCCCCACAAAGTTAGGATAAGTGCGAGCTCCCATCTGAAAACCCATGGTGATGATGCCAGATCAAAAGGGAGGGCCACAGGCTGACAGAGACCCTCTCTCATCACGAAGCACAGAAAAAAAACACTGCGACATGCACAAAACGGGACATGCATGTATGCGTCCCTGATGTCCGAGGACGCGAGGATGTCCCACGGATGGATCACAGCTACCACCGAACGAATGGATCCCATGATGAACTACCCGACGTTCACAAAAGGTATTTAGGGCCTGAGGCCCATAAAAAACCCCAAACCTCTCGTCCTGCAGGAAAGGAAAAATTACCCTGCAGCTTAGCAAGTCCCACACTGCCCAAGGCAGGCCGACGGGCTGGGAGAGGAAGACACGAGGGAAGAACATTGTTCTGTGAATAGGAGGAAACCCTATCTAGTACTCCAAAGAGACCACCTCGCAGACCCACAGGTCGGAATGCAGGGAGGTTTCACCGAATTGTGAACCTGCAAGCCGCCCCTCCCACCTAGGGACAGGGAAGAAAGGCTACATACATTGGCAGGATTTGGGTGCCGGCGTGATCGGCTTACACACCCAGGGATGGATTAGTCCCCTAGCTGGGCCTTTTTTGAGGGCCTGGGAGGGTTGCCCCTAAATAATACACACACATAGGGGTAGATTCACGTACATCGGCGCATATATATGCCGCCGTATCGTATCTTCTTTACGCTACGCTGGCGCAACGTTGAGAGGCATCACAAAGCAAATGCTCCCAACGTTGCGCCGGCGTAGCGTATATTCGTCGAAAGCTGACGTAAGTCAAAGTAGGTGGAAGTGGGCTGGAAGTAGGCGTGATACATTTAAATTAAGCAAATGATGGACTGAGCTTCAAACAAGTACTTAAAATGAACTGCGCATGCGTCGTACCTTGGACGCATCCCAGTGCGCATGCTCACAATCACGTCAAAATAACTGCCTAAGATACGCCGAAACACTACTTATGACGTGAACGTAACCTACGCCCAGCCCTATTCACGTACTACGTAAACGACGTAAAATTAGACGGCGTTCGTTCCCTGGTCCATACCTTTGCATGAGTTGCGCCTCCTATATGAGGAATAACTTTACGCCGGACGTAACCCTTACGCAAATCGCTTAAAAACTGCGCCGGGCGCAAGTACATTGGTGAATCGGCGTATCTGCCTCATTTGCATCGAAAATCAATGGGAGTTCCAAATGTGTCCAGCGTATATATGCGCCAACTATACGCCGGCGTACATATTTACACTTATGCGGCGTATCTTGAGATACGTCGGCGTAAGTGCTTTGTGAATCCAGGCCATAGTGTGTATGCACACATGTCTTTGGAGGAAACTGGAGTACCCGGAGGAACCCACGCAGACACAGGGAGCGACAATGCAAGCTCCAGGCAGATTGGCGTCAGTGTCCGGATTGGAACCGATGACTTGCTGCACAGTAATGGAGTTAATTACTACACCTCTGTGTGCATAAAATCATTCTGAAACAGAAGCCCTGCATAACAAGGGCGCAGCATTCAATGAAGCATCACAGACCTATATGAGGCCCTGGACCAGCTGGTCCGCTAGCCTAATAACTTCGGGAGAGAGTCGGTGCTCCTCCACTGTCTGGTGCAAAATGCTCACTCCGTGAGTTGTATACATCACTAGGGGTCAGGACTACTCCAAGGTGGCCGCCAAGCGTTCAGAACGCGCCCACAGGAAAATGGCTGACCGCAATTCAAGCTGCGCCATAGCGCTGCTACGACAAAATGGCCGCCAATGGGAGTTTTCAATGTAATTGAAAAACCTCCCACTGAGTAGTGGCCACAATAGTCAGACCCCAGCATGGTAAACATTGAACGGGTCAGTACTTCGGATCTTCTATCAGTCAGATCTATACAAGCGGGGGTTCCCACAAAAGGGAGAGTCGTCACCTATACATGACACCCGGAGGGTCCACCACTGTAGAAGAAGCCCACCTTTTGAACAGGCTCCCCATAAAGGGGAACTGAACCGCCCGGCGGTGAGGGACTACAAAAGCCCTCAGCGGCAGTTCTCATTCCGCCTCTTAGAAATTATCAAAGAAGGGCACATAAGGAAAAAACCTACACAGAGCGGTCTGATTTGTGTGATCCAAAAAAGACCAAGCCCTCAGTGGAAACCCAGCTGCACTATCCAGCTTAAGAGAGTCCCCTGCAGCAGTGAGAAGCGCACCCATAAATGTCTTATCCTGCTTTTTTTTTTACTACCCAGGTAGCTGGTCCATGGCTCCATAACAGAGCATTGCCCAGGGGATAACGGGGGAAGGGGACACTCTTTTACCGCCCGTCCACAGTCCACCCCCACCCTGGCACAAACGTGCCCAGGACTAACAATAAAACCTCTGTGGGAATCCCAGATGACCACCAGCATGTTGGGGAAGGACCCAGATACTGACTCCAAATATTAATAATATTTACATAGTGTGTACGTATAATAAGCACATTTGCCCTTACAAATAAACAAAAGCTCCTGGAGCCCTATTCAGGGCCTCTCACCCACTTGCTGCGCTGATCAGGGGTACCCAGGAGACTCGCCTCAGGAGAAGACTGCCCAGTGCTGCCGTTCGCTCTCAGCACACAGCGTGCGAGAGGAAAAGAACCGTGAGGTAACTGTGCGGCATCTGCAGGGACCTGTGTGCCAAATGCCGGTAAAATGCAGCGGTTAACAGTGAAAAAACCCTCACAGGAAAGCCCCATACAAAAAAGAAAAAAAACACAAGACAGATAAGACAGTCCCCTCAGGAAGGCCCCCTTCCCCCTGACAGCGGCAATGTTAGACAGAAAAACTGCACAGTACTGGCCAGGGGGGAGTTACTATTAGATATAACCCCTCACACTACATTCAGCAGCTCAGTTCGTCGTAGTACAATTTTGACTTTGTGACAAATTAAATAAGGCTCTTTGCAAGAAAGAGCTGCTAATTCTGATACTCTTCTAGCAGAAGAGATAGGAATCAAAAAGGCAAATTTCCTGCTAAGGATCAGAGGAATCTGGCGAATAGGTTAAAAAATAGGATTTTTTAATACAGCTTACCTGTAAAATCCTTTTTTTGGGAATACATCACGGGACACAGAGCCTTAATTACTTAATGGGTTACGAAGTCACCACAGGTGACCACAGGTGATTAGACACTGGTTAACCCAATTAGAATTGCGCTACTCCCCATATATAAATCCTCCCAAATGGAGAGTGCCTCAGTTTTGTAGCAAAGCAATAAGTGTTCCATGTTTAACTCCGAAGAGGGGTGGGAGCTCTGTGTCCCGTGATATATTCCCAAGAAAAGGATTTTACAGATAAGCTGTATTAAAAAATCCTATTTTCTTGATCATACATCATGGGACACTTAGCCTTAATTACTTAATGGGATGTCCCATAGCAATGCTAAAATTGAGGGGAGGGAGAGACAGATCAGAATAAGACCATTATCGAGCCAGAGGATCTATACTGCTGCCTGCAGCACAATACGCCCCGAAGGCGGCATCCTCATACCCTCTCACATCTACATAGTAGAACTTGGTAAATGTATGGACCGAAGACCAGGTAGCAGCCTTGCAGATCTGAGCCATAGAGGCCTGGTGATGCACTGCCCATGAAGCACCAACTGCTTTAGCGAATGTGCCTTCACCTGAAAAAGAGGAATCTTCTTTTCTAACCATAGGCCTGACTAATGACTTGTGGAATCCAATCTGCAATAGTAGATTTCGACGCTGCCTAGCCCTTGCCTGGGCCCTGGCAGAATAACAGACAATCTTACGCAGAGCTTTTTTTCTCACGACCAGTTCAGATTTCACAAACAGTAGAAGGGTCTTAAAGGGGCATTAAATACCAGAATTACATTACATACAGAGCGCAGAGTTCAGGGGGTTACAAAGCTGTCACTTGTAAACATAAAAACCAGACTTCTGTGTTTACAAGTGATTGTGGTGATCAGGCACCAAAGGGTCTGAGCCAGAGGTGGTGGAACTGAGTTCCCTGCTCCTCTGGGGCTAACTCCATGATTACCCCTTGGGATAACAGGTGTTCCAAGGCCAAGTAAAAGGCTTTATTTTTTCTGGATCTTTGACAATTCTTGATCTCAGAAAACAGGGTGGCGGAAGTTCTCTGAATTCTAGCATGTAGCCTGAGGACACTGTGGAGTAGACCCACTTGTCCCAAACTTTGTTCCGCCAGGCGTTTGCAAATTGCAGCAGCCTTCCCCCCACTCGGCCGAGCAAGGGTATCCCTTCATAGGGAAGTTTTGAAGGTCTGCTTAGACTTGAACCCCAAGCCTTTTCTGCCCTTGGGCTTGGCTCTGGGCCTTTTCCCTAGTGTTTTACTAAGGAGGCCCCTGGAGAAAGAGTATGCTTAAATCAGGGACGTTTACTCTTCTTCTTAAACGGTAACAGAGAAGACTTGCCTCCGGTAATGCTTTGGATGTATTTATCCAAGTCATCCCCAAACAGTCGTCCTCCCCCAAAGGAGAACGCTCCCGGGTATTTCTTGCAAGAAACCTCCGCCTCCCCAAAGTTTTAACCAAAGGGACCTGTGCATGTGTACACCTGCAGCATATACAAGCGGGATGCTTGTTGAATAGAGTCCATAATCGCATCAACCGCAACACACAAGGCCTAAGAAGGTCTTCATGAAACTCAATCTCCTCTGTAGGGAGGAGGTTAATCTTCTGCTTCATTTGTTCCTTGAGAAACTGATATACACCAACGGCTGCCACTGCAGGTTGTACTACAGACTCAGTCATGGAAGAGGAGGTTTTCAATAGGGACTCCAGCTTTTTATCAGTTGGATCCTTAAAGCTCTGAGCATGTCTTGTCTATAGGACAGGTCAGGCTTTTGTTTGCACAAGAAATAGCAGGTACCCCCATTTCTTAGTGAAACCTTCCTCCATAGGATAAAGGAGGGAGAACTGCTTAGGAGGAGAAACGGTTTATCTGGGTAAACCCAGCCATCATACATCAGTTTATCCAGCAAGGGATGAACTGAAAAGGAGCATGCAGCCTGCGGGGACTTCCGAGATCCCAAAGAGGAAACAAAGGACATAGAAGCTTCCACAGGAGGCAATTTGTAAGTGGCATGCACCATATCTGCATAATACTGCACCTGCGTTTAGCAACTGAGAGGTAGCAGGAATCCTCTCATCCTCTAAGTCCTCAAACTGCACATGATCCTCATCTCCAGAGAGGGTTTTTTCACCCTTTAGAAGGCTCTTCTGATGAGAGAGCCAGAGCAGATGAAGGAGATTTACCCCGTATTTAAGGAGGTTGCGATAATAGTAGCAATCCTTTCTTTTAGGCCATCCAAAGCAACTTTAAAAAAAGTCTTCAGTGAAGTATACAGGAGCTGCCATAGGAGAAGTATACAGGAGCTGCCATAGGAGAAGCTGCAAAAAACAGACAGGGGCTCACCCTGTGAGGCTGCTATCAAGCTGACAGCGGGGGATGGTAAACTGCAGGCAAGCTCAGAATCCTTGGCCATAAGGGGGGATCTTCTGATGCCTCTTTACCAGCCCTTGCCCCTTTTCTCTGGAACATAGTCCTTACTGTAAAGCAAAGGTACTATCCACAAATATAAAGGCAATCACTGTTGTGTTATAGTCTTACAATACAGGGGCGTACCTAGAGCATTTGGCACCTGGGGCGGATCCAATATCTGGCACCCCCCCACGTTAAAATGTAAAAACACCCCACTGTGCCCCCTCCATACATACCTCTGCATCCTTCAATATCTCTTTGTTACTACTGTGTACCCCCACTCCACAACTGCACCTCTGGACCCCTTTACATTACAAAGCACCCTGCACCTTGGGACCCTTTTACACTACACAGCCCTCTGCACCTCTGAACCCTTTTACATTACACAGCACCCTGCATCACTGGACCCCTTTACATTACACAACAGGCTAGACAACTACAGGCTTGTCTGCTTTTACGTAGTTATAGCAAGGCGCCATTACGCCAAGCCTATAACAAAGCAGTAAACCAAACAAGAAACACCTTATTATTCAAAACTAAGGCCAAACTACCCAACACCATGGTCAAATTGATAACGAGGTTCTCATCTCATCACGAGGACATTAGATCAATGCTTGAGACCCACTGGCACCTGCTTATTGAAGATGTCACACTAAATAAATATGTGGGGGTATCCCCACAAATAGTATTTAGACGTGCCAACTCTATCCGTGACAAACTTGTGAAAAGTCATTATACCAAACCAGACGCTGATCGTATCCCTGATTGTATCCCTCCCACCAGGGACCTCCCGTTGTGGTAATTGTTCCTTTTGCAGATGGGTAGTACCTTGCAAAACCATTACACTCCCTAATGGTGAAGTCTTTCCACCCAAATTTTCCGCTAACTGTCGCACACAAGGTCTAGTGTATCTCATGGTCTGCATATGTGGGGCCTTCTATATGGGCAAGACAATCAGGCAATCCCTACAGAGGATTAACGACCATATCTACTGTTCAGGGAATGGCAAAATGCTAACCCGGTCAGCAGACACCTTGATTTAGACCATCACTTTGACACATCTTGTGTCTCCTTTGTTGCCCTGGCCGTAATCCCCAAAAATCCGAGAGGAGGAGAGTGGGACAAGATCGTCCTACAGAGGGAGACTATTTGGATCGAAAGATTAAACCCCACTTAATCCCCAGGATTGAATGAAACTCAATCCTACAAACCCTTTCTTTAGCTCAAAATAATTTTCTGATTCATCTAAGTTTCATGACATAGCACGTTTACCTATATAATTACCTGCCTCAATCGGCCTTTTTATCTCCCTTTTCTTTTTCCTCCCCTTCCACTTAGATACACCATAATCACTTTGATTAATGATATATTATATATAGCCACTTAACCGGTAATAAATATATACATCAAAGGGTAAAAAGGAAAGGTGGAGGTGTCTGTCTCTATGTGAGAAGTGACCTCAAAGCAAGCATGAAAGAGGACCTGGTTGAAGGAGAGTGTGATGAAGTTGAAGCATTATGGGTGGAACTGCATACAGACGTGCGTAGTTCAAAGTTAATCATTGGAGTTTGTTATAGACCACCCAATGTTAATGAGGAGGTGGAGACTCGGCTCCTTGCACAGATGGAAAGGGCAGCAAGGGCTGGGATGGTGATAATAATGGGGGATTTTAACTACCCAGAAATTGACTGGAATAATGGAATTTCTGGGACAGTTAAAGGACAAAAATTTAAAAACCTATTGCAGGACAATTTTATGGTTCAGTTTATTGAGGCCCCAACTAGGAATGATGCTCTGTTGGACTTGGTAATCTCAAACCATGCAGAGCTTATTACTAATGTTCAGATAAAGGAACACCTGGGTAGCAGTGATCATAACATGATTTCATTTAATATTAAAATAAGCAAGAAATACATACAGGAAAGATAAAAACACTTAATTTCAAGAGAGCAAATTTTCAAAGCATGAGGACTGCTCCCCAGGGCTTGGACTGGGAGGGAATATTGGCACAGATGAACACAGAACAGGAATGGGAATTCTTCAAAAAGACTCTTTGGAACCTCACTGCAAAGTATATTCCCATGGGCAATACGTTTAAAAGGCTAAAGATAAAACCTATGTGGCTCACGGTCAAAGTTAAAAAAGCTATAAATAATAAGAAAATAGCTTTTAAAAAATATAAAAATGAAGGAACACTAGTGTCGTTTAAATGTTACAAAGAATATAATAGAATATGTAAACAGGAAATCAAGGATGCAAAAATTCAAAATGAACGACAGATTGCAAAAGATAGTAGGAAAAACCCCAAAAAATTATTTAAATATATTAATAGTAAAAAGGTCAAGTCTGAGCATGTAGGCCCTTTACAAAATAATCTAGAGTGGGTGACTGAGGACATAGAAAAGGCAAATTTATTAAATGCTTTTTTCAGCTCTGTGTATACAATGGAGTATGGGGGAGCTCATGTCCATAATGGGGGTGGGAGTGACACAGCCTCAAATCCACAATGGCTCAAAAGTGATATGGTCCAGAAATATTTAGACAGAATAAAGGTGGATAAAGCACCTGGACCAGATGGCATCCACCCACGGATCCTAAAAGAATTGAGCTCTGAAATTTCAAAGCCACTGTATCTAATATTTAGGGACTCATTAATGACAGGAATAGTACCACTGGATTGGCGTAGAGCCAATGTGGTGCCTATATTTAAAAAGGGAACAAAGTCTTTACCAAGTAACTATAGACCTGTTAGTTTAACTTCTATAGTTGGGAAGATACTGGAACGTTTAATAAAAGACCACATGGATGAGTTTTTGCTGGAAACAAACTATTTAAGCAGCAGACAGCATGGATTCATGAAAGACAGAAGTTGTCAGACAAACCTGATTTATTTTTATGAAGAGGTAAGTAAAACCCTGGACAGAAGCGTAGCAGTGGACGTGGTATACTTGGATTTTGCAAAAGCGTTCGATACAGTTCCCCACACACGGCTCAGGTGTAAGGTAAGGTCTACAGGATTAGATATATCAGTTTGTAAATGGATAGAAAACTGGCTAAAAGACAGAATTCAGAGAGTTGTGGTTAATGATTCTTACTCTGAATGGTCCAAGGTTATCAGCGGTGTACCCCAAGGTTCAGTGTTGGGTCCCTTACTTTTCAATATATTTATAAATGATATTGGGTCTGAGATCCAAAGTAACATTTCTGTTTTTGCAGATGACACCAAGCTATGCAGCGGAATAACGTCCTTACAGGATGTCTCCAATTTACAAGCCGACCTCAATGCTCTGTCTAATTGGGCGACTATGTGGCAGATGAGGTTTAATGTTGATAAATGTAAAGTTATGCACTTGGGGGCTAAGAATATGCATACATCATACATGCTAGGGGGAGTACAACTGGGGGGATCTGTAGTGGAGAAGGATCTGGGGGTTTTAGTTGATCATAAGCTCAATAATGGCATGCAATGCCAAGCTGCGGTTTCCAAAGCGAGCAAAGTCCTTTCTTGTATTAAGGGAGGTATGACTCCAGAGATAGAGATATAATTTTGCCCCTGTACAAATCATTAGTAAGACCTCATCTGGAATATGCAGTCCAGTTTTGGGCACCAGTTCTCAAAAAGGATATCGGAGAACTGGAGAAAGTGCAGAGAAGGGCAACTAAACTGATAAGAGGCATGGAGGAGCTCAGCTATGAGGAAAGATTAGAAAAACTGAATTTATTCACTCTTGAGAAGAGGAGAATAAGGGGGGATATGATCAACATGTACAAATATATAAGAGGTCCATATAGTGAACTTGGTGTTGAGTTATTCACTTTAAGGTCAACGCTGAGGACAAGGGGGCACTCTTTACGTCTGGAGGAAAAGAGATTTCACCTCCAAATACGGAAAGGTTTCTTCACAGTAAGAGCTGTGAAAATGTGGAACAGACTCCCTCCAGAGGTGGTTCTGGCCAGCTCAGTAGATTGCTTTAAGAAGGGCCTGGATTCTTTCCTAAATACACATAATATAACCGAGTACTAAGTTCTGTAGGTAAAGTTGATCCGGGGTAAATCCGATTGCCTCTTGGGGGATTAGGAAGAAATGTTTTCCCCTCCGGTAGCAAATTGGATCATCGCTCTGCTGGGGTTTTTTGCCTTCCTCTGGATCAACTGTGGGTATGGAGTTGGGTGTATGGGATGTACTGTGTTTTATTTTGTTTGTTTATTTTTATTTTTTTATGGTTGAACTGGATGGACTTGTGTCTTTTTTCAACCTGACTAACTATGTAACATCACTGTATCAATCTATGGTAGTGTTGGGTTGCTATAACCCCTCACCTTATCAAATTTCTTATATTCTGGTTTACTATGCACGTCGGCTCTGGATTCCAAACGATCTCACTTAGCAATTCCTTTATATTTTAATCTTGTTTGCACTGTCACTAATTTTGAGCGCTTTTTTACATAACACAACCTTGTCACCTTATAACACAGTTTAAGACACTAAAAGTGTAATGATGAGCGCAACCTTAAACTAAATAAACAATCCAAACAAACAAGTGAGCAACACTATACAAATAGTGATAATATGATCATCAAAATATGTGCAATAACAGTGCAGCAGCAAATGTCCCAAATATGTGAATAAATTAATAATCCAAATATGTGCAATAAGTGCAACAACAAATGTCCCAAAAGTGAAATCCAGTGAGGAGACTAACATAAATCGATCAGTGACAAGGCTTCTATCCATGTAACAACGAACTCATCCAGATGAGACTTCACAGATGAACGTGCTCACAGAGCGCTTACCTTCCACAAGGAAGAAAGGGGCATCGAACACATGCAATGATGATCCTGTAGGCAGCCGTCTCCAATGCAATCCTTAAGCCAGTCTCAGCCACATTCGACGTCCGGTTCAACCGGAAGTGACGTGACACCCTGACCGTCCGACCGGAAGTGCCATTGTTTTGGTGTTTTTATTCGTTTTTCTTTCTGCAAGTGTGTTTGCTTTATTAAACCATTTTAAAGTTTACGTACTTGAAACAATCGAAAAAACCTCAGAAATTGGGATTTTGTGGGCAACAAATACAAAAATTCAAAAAATATATAGAAAAATTGAACAATTTATTACAAAAATATATATATTGAAAATACATTAACAGATTTATCAAAAAATTACATGTTTATACAAAGACATAGACAATGCAATACTCTCCGTCATGCAAAAACCATCACCAAGATTGGGAGGTAGGTTGTAGCAGAAAAGCCGACGCGTTTCGAATGTTAAACATTCTTTGTCAAGGCATATAAAAGCATTGCATCCGTTGTGTTAAAAACATTGTGCTCAAGAGGGTCCAGGCCATCGGTCCCCTACATAGGGTGCCCCAGAAATTTGATGTCCCTAGAAGTCGACTAAGTCCTACTAAGTCATGCTCCTAATGCTCATAGTCGACTTCTAGGGACATCAAATTTCTGGGGCACCCTATGTAGGGGACCGATGGCCTGGACCCTCTTGAGCACAATGTTTTTAACACAACGGATGCAATGCTTTTATATGCCTTGACAAAGAATGTTTAACATTCGAAACGCGTCGGCTTTTCTGCTACAACCTACCTCCCAATCTTGGTGATGGTTTTTGCATGACGGAGAGTATTGCATTGTCTATGTCTTTGTATAAACATGTAATTTTTTGATAAATCTGTTAATGTATTTTCAATATATATATTTTTGTAATAAATTGTTCAATTTTTCTATATATTTTTTGAATTTTTGTATTTGTTGCCCACAAAATCCCAATTTCTGAGGTTTTTTCGATTGTTTCAATTACTACGGGATGATGGCAACGACATGCCGCCATATATGAGTTGGTCTTTTTTCTAAAGTTTACGTACTTCACCATGTGAGCTTCATTTTTCCTTTTGGAACATCGGACGTCGAATGTGGCTGATGCCGCGTACACACGGTCGTTTTTTGCGATGAAAAAAACGATGTTTTCTGTGAAGTAAAAAACGACGTTTTTGAAACGTCACTTTTCAAAGACAATTTTGCATACACACCATCGTTTTTTCACAAAAAGCGAGGTTACGTTCACCACTCTTTTCCATTGAAGCTTGCTTCATAACTAGCTTCTGGGCATGCGCGGGTTGAAAAACGTCGTTTTGAAAGACGTTTTTGCTACACACGGTGACTTTTTGTGAAACAAAAAACGACGTTTGGAAAAACGACACAAAAAATTCAAGCATGTTGGAATTTTTTTTTGGTCGTTTTTTTGAAGACAAAAAACGACGTTTTGCCCACACACGATCAATTTAAATGACGTTTTAAAAAACGTCGTTTTTTTTCATCGCAAAAAACGACCGTGTGTACGCGGCATTAGACTGGCTTAAGGATTGCATTGGAGACGGCTGCCTACAGGATCATCATTGCATGTGTTCGATGCCCCTTTCTTCCTTGTGGAAGGTAAGCGCTCTGTGAGCACGTTCATCTGTGAAGTCTCATCTGGATGAGTTCATTGTTACATGGATAGAAGCCTTGTCACTGATCGATTTATGTTAGTCTCCTCACTGGATTTCACTTTTGGGACATTTGTTGTTGCACTTATTGCACATATTTGGATTATTAATTTAATCACATATTTGGGACATTTGCTGCTGCACTGTTATTGCACATATTTTGATGATCATATTATCACTATTTGTATAGTGTTGCTCACTTGTTTGTTTGGATTGATTATTTAGTTTAAGGTTGCGCTCATCATTACACTTTTATATCTTATCTTTGTTGTTAGCACATACTGGATTTGAGCCGCATGTAATTAATTTAGTTATTTTCTCTATTGGTTTTATTCACTGTTGGCTAGTGCTTTAGTTTTTCCTAGTTTAAGACACTATTATGTTTCCTTGAGTGCGTTTCCTGGTCTACCACTTCGATCACTTTAAGAAACCAATAAACCTCTCCCTCTTTGGGATCTGCTGATATCTTCCCTTCCCTCCTCCTCCTCCTCCTCCTCTGTCCCATGTTTTGGAGTTCCCTGCAAATAACACTACCATTAAAGACAAGATCCCTCAGCCTGTGGCCCTATGCTAAAGATAAAAATCAACTAAAATAATACAAAATGTACTTCCTTATGACTAACCTAAAATAACTATATGCAATTTCATTAGGCTAATGTATTTTAAATAATGTTTTCACGTTAAAAAATGCGGTATATGTATTGTTTCTTAACTGACATTGTTTTAACTCTTTAATCTGTCAGTTTTTCCTTAAAAGGACAGTTTTAACAACACACTCTTTGTGTAGATGTGTGGCAGAGCTTTGGGGACAATCAGCTGCGGGTACACTCACCCAACCCGCCCCCTCCGTGCTGAAACCAATTATAGGGAGGTGAGCGTATCCAGCTCAAACCAGTCTTAGACATCCCACTGTCAATATCTCCTGGCATTTCTTTCCCCCTCTTATCTCAAACCTATCAGGCTATATTGGCTACAAGGAGATGCAGTATGCGATTATGCCCTGCATTTCCCCGCCCTAACCAGCACCTGATTGGCCGACGATAGCTTCCTTTTGGTTTAATGGATGGCAAGGATACCTGCTTGGGATGCAGGGTGTATTCTATGCCTTGCTAGTCCCCGCCTACACCGCTGTCCATTCTCCTTGGTGACAGTGTCTCACTAAGTACCTTGGTGCATGCGCACTACTGCTGCCATACGATTGGGCAACAGCCGCCGTGTCACTGAGTGTCTCGCGCATGCGCATCCTAGTCTCTGCGCGATTGGCCGCTGGCTATCGCGTCATCGGGGGATTCGACGCATGCGCATTAGCTACTAATTTTTGCGCCATTCACCACCACCAATAAGAGAGGACGTTAGACTAAGGAGGAGACATTTATAGACGTGGAGGAACGCCAAAAGGTGTACATGCGTCCTCCGCTAACCAGGGGCTACACTATGCTGCTCTGACAGGCATGGCTGCATCTTTAGAAATTGAATTATACTATGCAGGACTGCCATGACCTAACCTATTCATACTCTATCTGCTTTTAGGACTTTTGTTACCATCGCTTGCATTCATTTCCTTTTGGACTGGAGATTTCTAAGCCAGCTTTCAGTGAATCAGGTTTACACCCCTGCTTAATGCTGTCCGATCCAGTATTTAGCCTACCTTCCTGACCATCGGAGTGCTCTTGGAGGATTGTTCACCTCTTGCTTACCAGCATTTAATTTTCCTGTCACCCATTGCAACACTGCTTTGTTTCAAATGGTGAGACTTTTTCCATCATTTACATTTGTGGAATTGCAACTTCAATACTGTGATGAGCGACTTAAGAATTGCATCGATATAACCATTATATTATTGCGATTCACAGATTATAGCCCCCTAACTGGCCAAGGTAGTACTTTTTGAACTACAGCCATTGTTAGGCTCATACCGACTGTTGCCTACCCTCAACACGGTTAACCCTATGTGAGTACAGATGCTCAGTATAATAGCTATATATATGTTGCAGTATCAACAATTGGTTACTTTAGTATCCTCTGCAATACCTGTTAATGTCTCATCATGTCACTGCATGCTCAACCTAGAACCCTACCCTGTTCCCTCCCCTTCTCCCCCCCCCCCCCCCCCCCCCTTGTAGCATTAGGTGAACGGCTGCTCCCCCGGTTGCTCTGCCACACATCTGACACAAAAATAACATCTTGTGTGTATGTATTATATATTTACCTGTACTATGTATTTTGCCTCTGTGATGTACTTATAAATATAACTTATAATTGTTTTTCCGTATATGTTTTAATAGATTGAATTGTCTGTGCTCCTGAGGAAGCGCTTTCTACAGTGCGTAACGTATAGAGCGAGCCCTCCTGTTCCTCTGGATTACACACCATATAGTCAACTTTAAAATCATGCGCTACTATTGAGCCTTTTATGGTAGAACTGTATTACAATTGTGACAACCTTTGAGGACCAGTTACTTATTTGATCTTTTATGATTTTATGTCTGTTACTGTTTTTATGACATTCTTATAAAATAAATGTATTTTGTTTTCTTACCATATGTACTGTGTGCCTTCAAAGTCCAAAACCATTAGCCCCTAATCAACTCAAATATCGGGACGGTGGCACATTAGTAATCGGTATGCCCACAATATCACCCTGCTTGGTCCTACGTTAAACGTAGGCCTTTCTCTTTCATACATTACACAGCCCCTGCACCACTGGACCCCTTTACATCACATAGCCCCCTGCACCTCTGGACCCTTTTACACTACACAGCACCCTGCATCCATTTACATTATACAGTCCCCACAGCTCTGGACCCCCTGCATGTTACGCAGACCCCCTTCAGTGCAGACCACCCCCCCTCCTTAGTCCAACCCCCCTCAGTGAAAACCCCCCCTTAGTGAAAACCCCCCAGTGCAACCCCCCCTTAGTGAAAACCCCCCCCCTTAGAGCAAACCCCCCCCAGTAAAAAAAAAAAAAAAACTCAGTGCGAACCACCCCTCAGTACAAACGCCTTCCTCAGTGGAAACCCCCCCCCCCTTAATGAAAACCCCACCTTAGTGCAAACCCCCCCTCAGTAAACCCCCCCCAGCGAAAATCCCCCTCAGTGAAAAACCCCCATGCAAACCCCCCCACCCCATTCAGTACCTCAGATCAGCGCGGCGACGGCACATGGACAGAAGGTCCCCTCCCCCTCTGTACACATAAACAATCAGGAGGGGAGGCAGCTTTACTTGGCTGTGCCTGTGTGACGTCAGGTCAAGTGCCGAGCACCGCTCACAGTCCGTGGTTGTGAGAGCCCTCCTCTTGGCGTGTCACCCCGCAACCCCCCCTCCTCTTGTCTCGCGGCCGTGACGCTGCCTGCCTTAAAGTGGATGTAAACCGTTTTTTTTTTAATATCACAATGTAGAGAATAAGATTTCCTATCATCTGTGCCCAGTCTTGCCACACAGAGTTAATCCAGCCCTGAGCAATCCTCTTTTTATTGTTTAGTGGAATAAAACAGACTTCCCTATAAAAACCAAAGTCCTTTCCGCCCCCATGCTTTGAGTGACAGGTTATTTACAGATCTTGTGCACTAGCCTGCAATCATGAACAGTGCACAAATCACACCCCCCCTCCCCTCTCCTCTCCCTTATAGCTATGCCAGAATTGTCTGCTTGTCCTGTGTTTTGATTAAATGTTTTCAAAACATGAGGTCAGCCAGAGTTCAATGTCATGATTAAATGCTCCAGTGAACAGCCATCAGAATATACATAGACAAGTTATTAGGGGAGATATATTTAGTCCGAGCTTGAGTGATCTTCTTATTATTGTTATATTGCAGTGTGGTGTGTCTGAGGTCATCTGATCACATATGCACAATTCCTATATTACCAGGATGTGTTATGTGGGGGAGGGGTGGATTTTTCACTTTTTATACTTACACCCAGTAAGGCTGAATGAACTTAGGGCTGGTTCACATTAATGCGCTGTACGAGATCGCAAGTGATTCGCACTGCACTGCTGTTCAGATCACATGCGATGTCTGTGCGATGCGATTTCCGCCATTCAAACTGTATGGCTGAAATTGCATCTTATTTGGAACAAACTCGCACAGGACCCTTTTTTTTGGTCCACACCAGAATCGCATAGGTGTTCACACCTATGCAATCCGATTCATGTCCTGTCAGTTCGCAGTACGATATGCAAGCTGAAATGGGGATGTCATTACCATTGTATGACACTCCCAAGCAGTTCGCATATGGCAGTGTGAACTGCCATGCAAGTCGGGTGCGATGTGGGAACCCGCAGTGGATTTGCAGGGTTCCCGAATCGCACCAGTGTGAACCGAGCCTTGGTGGGTGCAGTCAGGTGACATTTGTAGGCTGTATGCTTTGAGGCTTGGTTCACACTGGTGCGATTCGTGAACCCTGCGAATCCACTGCGGGTTCCCACATCGCACCCAACTCGCACGGCAGTTCACACTGCAATATGCTGGGGTGTGCCATACAATGGTAATGACACCCCCATTTCAGCTTGCATATCACACTGTGAACTGACAGGACATGAATCGGATCGCATAGATGTGATGCGTGTTTGATCCGAATGTGATGCGATTTTTAGCTATACGGTTTGTATGGCTGAAATCGCATCGCACAGACATCGCATGTGATCTGAACAGCAGTGCGGTGCGAATCACAGGAATGCGTAGGGTACAGAGGTGGGTAGTACATGCAGGATGGTGTCAGGATAGTGGACAGTGTCAGATAATTTTTTGTTATTTTACAATTAAATATTTTTTGTTCCCAAAAAGCTTTGGGCTGTGTCTATGATCATACCCAAATACTCTACCCTTCTTTGGGCTTGTAGAGAGGATTTTTGTAGGTTTACAATCCACCCTAAATGCTCCAGGTATTTTATTGTGGTGAGCACAGCATGATCTAATCCTGCCCCTGACTGATCTATCACAAGTAGATCGTCTAGATAGGCCGTTATCTCTATGTCCTGTGCCCTCAGATTTGCCAACAGAGGGGCTAGTACCTTTGTAAATACCCGGGTTGTGGTAGCCACACCAAAGGGCAGAGCCACAAACTGGAGGTGGCGATGTTCTACCGCGAACCTTAAGAACTTTGGTGAGCGGGATGGATAGGCACATGTAAATATGCGTCTGTGATGTCTATTGACGCCATTAATTCTCTGCTTTGTAGGGTGGCAACCAGTGATCGAATAGTTTCCATTCGAAAATGTCGAATGTTCAGAAACTGATTTAGAGATCTTAGAACCAGGATGGGTCTGACGTCTCCGTTTGGTTTTGGAATCACAAAGAAGTTTGAATAAAAACCTGAACCTTGCTCCTTTAGGGGTACTTCTGTGATCACACCTTGAGACAGCAAGTGATCCAATCCTTTGAAGGACACTCTTCTAGTGGATCTTTGGAGATCCTTGAGCTTCGGAACTGAGAATATGGGACTTCTCGAAATTCCAGCTTGTACCCTAGGGATACTGTGGATACTACCCACTTGTCCTGCATTTCTGTCTGCCATGCTGCTGAAAACTGCCAAAGCCGTCCCCCTACTCGGCCGAGCGGGGGCACCAAATTTAATAAAGAGGCTTTGGGGTTTTGCTTGATAGCTTTTGAACCCCACAGCTTCTTGTTTTTCTGGGCCTGGTATTCTTTAGCCTTTGTGGCTGGCTGAAAATGCCATCACCACTGGCTAGAGGTAGATTTACCAGGAGCTGGGGAGAGAGAATGTTTAAAACAAGGCTGATTTTGTTCTTCTCTGGTAATAGAGTGGTCTTCCCACCGGACAAGTCAGGTTTTTATTTATACAAGAAATGGCTGCAGCTACAAAAGGCAGACTAGATTTTTTGGAAAACTCTTCCTCCATAGGATAAAGAATGTCAAACTTCTTAGAAGGTGAGAAACGCTTATCTGGAGGTTGCCAGTCGGCGTAAATGAGCTTTTTAAATAACGGATGAACCCTGCAGGGATTTTAATGGACCCAGGGAGAAGACAGGTGATTCAGTTAACTCCGAAGAGTGCAACCTGAATGCAGTACGCACTGTTTCAGCATAACATTGTACCTGTGATTTTAGCATCTGGGAAGCAGAGAAGGGTTTCTCTGATATCCCTGTTCCATCTGACTCCTCATCCCTGTCCTCTGCAGGTGTTGCCTCATCCTTCTCCTCCTCAGATTTTTCTGAAAGGGGATCTAAAACCACCGAAGGAGATCTGCTTTGCTTTTTGTCCTTTTGCGAGGACTTTGTGATTAGCCTAGCGATTCTCCCCTCTACGTTTTCCAGGGCTGTGGCCAGTGTCCTCAGTGACATATGCAGACCCAGGTGCCACTGGGGAAGTAGTTAATCCTGACAATGGTAATGGCTCCTCCTGTACAGGTGCGTCAGAAATTACAGGGGAGGAAGGTACCGAGCAAGCATGGCAAGAGCTCCCTGTCTTTCTTAGTCCCTGAATTCCTTCTAAAGGGAAGGCATATACTAAGCAACAAGCCAAGGTACCAAAGCACATATACTACTGTGCTCAGTGTGCTTGTCCAAAGGATCTGACACTGCTTAGAGCGTGGCGAGTCAACTCAGAACTTTGGTGGAAAAGGAGAAGACACCTTACTCCAGATTAGAAAAAGGTCCTTAAGATTGTTCTTAGGATTCCTTTTCCTCTTACCTTTATCCATGCCGCAGGTTTTTCTGCTGAAATTCAGACAGCACCAATCTTCACCCATCACGGCGGGTTTCACCCATCAAATGGAGCCGTAGCAGACAGATACACCCTCAGAGCCCAGACCACGTCCAAGGAATACAAAGCAACCTCTTTAGGATGCGATGGCCGAGGACACAAGGATGGAAGCACAATGTCTTAATTTAGATAAAAAGCCAAAATGACGTTTGGTAGAAACAAAGGCTGCTGGCGTAGAACCACCTTATCCTTGTGGAGGATCAAGTAGGGAGACTTGCAAGACAAGACCACCAACTCAGAAACCCTCCTGGCAGATGTATTCGCCACCAGAAAGGCTACTTTCTGAGAGTGTGTCAATGAGTGTGTATGTTTTCAAACAGCAGTTTCTGAAGCACCGAGAGCACCAGATTTAAATCTCACGGACCAGCGGTGGTCGAACCGGAGGGGCCACATGTCTAACTCCTTGCACAAACGTACTCACCAATGAATGAGCCACCAGTGGTCACTGAAAAAAGACAGCCAAGGCTGAAATCTGACTCTTAATTGTGCTTAAGGCATGTTTTTGATCCACTGCAAAAATAGCAAGATTATGGAAACCGAATATGTACGCGGATGCCACCCCATCTCCTCGCACATAGAGATGTAGGCTTTCCACGTGCGATGATACATCTTCTGAGAAGATGACTTCCGTGCCATCAGCATGGTGGAGATTAATGAATCTGACAGACCTCGGTCCCTTAGCACCTGACTTTCAACAACCATGCCGTTAAAGCCAGCAACTGTAAAGCAGGATGAAGTACAGGAACTTGCGACAGAAGGTCCTCTTGAATCGGCAGTCGCCAAGGAACATTCGCCACCATCTAAACTATGTCGGCGTACCAGGGACGCCAAGGCCAATCTGGGGCAATTACAATCACCAGAATCCCCTCCGTCTCCACTCTGCAAAGCAGACGAGCGAGAAGTTTTAGCGGGGGAAGGCAAAAATCAGCTGATAATGCCCCCATGGAGCTATCAAAGCATCTGCTGCTTCCGCCCAGAGATCTTTGAACCTGGCCACAAACCTCAATACCTTCCCGATTGAGTAGCAAAGGAGTCAAAATACATCCGGATGTAGCGACCATTCCCCTTGGACCAACATCTGACGACTTAGGTAGTCAGCTTGCCAGTTTTCTACGCCCCGGAATGTACACGGCCGATAGAGCTGGCACACGCCACTCTGCCCACAGCAGGATGTGAGCGAACTCCAATGCTGCAGTCAAGCTTCTCCTTAATAGTTGACATACGCCACCGCTCGTGGCATTGTTCGACTGGATCTTGACTGGGCGTCCCTGCAGCTTCTATGACAATGTGGAAAGGTACCGCCTAATCGCCCAAAGTTCCAGCACATTGATCGGCAGGCGGGATTCTTCCTGCGTCCAGTGACCCTGTGCCGACTGTACGCCCCAAACTCCCTCCCAACCGGTCAGGCTGGCGTCCGTTGTGATCACCGTCCAATGAAGAGGAAGGAACGACCTCCCGGACTAAAGACTAGGGATTACCTGATTAGGTGGTTTACCCGAATCCGACAATCCAGAGACAACAGACTTGTCCCATTTGGACAGAATCACCTTTTGCAAGACTCGAGTGTGGAATTGAGCATACGATACCGCCTCGAAAGTGGCCACCATGAGACCCAGGACTTGCATTCAAAAAGCACAGTGATGACCACCTGTGGGACGCTAACAGCTTCATCACAGCCTGAAGAGTCTGCAGCTTGTCCTAAGGGAAAAAAACTCTTGCCTCTGAGGAGTGCATAATCAAGCCCAGGTACTTCAAGTGTTGAGTCAGTAACACCGACATCTGAAAGTCAGTACCCAACCGAACTCCCGAAGAGGTACTGGCTATCGCCACATCCTCCTCCAATTCTGAGGCAGAAACTGCTCTCAGAAGGAGGTTGTAGAGATAACCCACAATTGTGATTCCTCGCTGTCTCTGCAAAGCCAGAATCGGGGCGAGCACCTTGGTGAAAACCATTGGTGCCGATGCCAGGCCAAAAAGGTAGAGCCTCAAATTGGTAGTGGTCGCCCCCGACCGCAAACTGCAGAAACCTCTGTTGCCTGACACATATGGGGACATGCAAGTATGCATCCTTGATGTCCAAGGACGCCAGAAAATCCTCCAGGTTCGGAGTGCAGGGACCACAGAGCGAACGGATTTCATCCTGAACCTTTGTACTTTTACAAAGCAGTTGAGTGCCTTGAGAGCCAAGATCGGACGGACCCCATCCTTCTTTGGCACTACAAACAGATTGAAGTAGAATCCCTGAAACCTGCCCGGGGATGGCACAGGTACTATCATCCCGCGCCTCAGCAGGACTTGCACTGCTTCAAACAGGGTGTCCCGACACCCCGGAAGAAGATAGTCGGAAATGAGGGCGGTCCACCTAGTTGCAAACTCCCGAAGGGGACCCCCACCTGGGAGTCGGGTGGGGGCAAACCTTTTATGCTTCTGTAGATTTGCTCGCAGACTTGCGAAACCAGGGACGCTTCTGTCCTTCAACGGGCACCTTGTCGGCCTGGGAACGTTGACCTGCGGACCCAGACAAAAAAAACAAAAACACTTCTGAGCGGAAAAAGAGGGCCCTGGCCTCCAGCGTGGCTCCTTACCTTTTCTGGATTATGGGAGCAGCATACTCTTACACCCAGTAACTTTCTTAATGTTATCCAGCAAGGCTCCAAATAGCCTCTCCCCCTGGAAGGGCAAATCTGCCAGAGCCTTCTTAGATGCCTGGTCCGCAGACCAGCATTTTAGCCAAATCAGGCGACGGGGCACCAGAGCAGATACTGAGGCTCTAGAAAGCAAAGGAGCCAAGTCGCAGACATACTTAAGGCCATGCACCAACTGGTCTGCCAGTTCCTGGTTTGTTGCTTTTTCAACTCTCAGTGCAACAATTTAGCTCATTCAGAAAGCGTCTGCCACCAGGACCGTGGCCAATATTGACCGCAATGGTGACCCCACCACCGTGGACATGGACCAGGGGACCACCTCGGCCCTCCTATCAGTGGGGTCCTTAAAAGCCGGAGGCCCTCCACCGGAATCGTGGTTATTTAACCTGGAGACCGGGGGGTCCACAATTGGGGAGATGTCCATTTCTTCAGGAAACTTTCCTCAAAGGGGTACCGTACCGCCATGCATTTTGGGACCGAAAAGGCCCCATGCGATCCTTCCCATTCTTTGAAAATAAACGTATCAAAGTAAATTAGGTAGGGAAACACCTTAGCTGCGCGGGCCGGCTTGTGGGACCCAAAAGGGACCGACACCTCTGTAGATGCCCTGCCGTATCCTCCAGTTTTAGGGTATCCTGCACCTTTGTGATAAGTGCTCCTACAAGTGCCCTTTCCTGCACCGACCCAGACACGGAGTCCTCCTCACTGTCCGAATGGTCCTTGTCCGCATCCTCTGAAACGTCAGAACAGGGGCCATGTGCCACAGCAAGGCCCGGGTCTGAATCAGAGCTTTCGCCAGATGACGGTGGGGGGGGGGGGAAGAGGCATTCTTTTCCCCCCTTGTGCCCGCACGCCGCTTCCACCCTGGCAACCAAAGACTCCAGGACCGCTGACAAATCGGTTGCCACCACAGGGATGTCTGGGGAAGAAGCGCCAGCTTCTGATGCCATGCTGACCCACACTCGACTGACACCCGATAAGAGGCCAAGGTAAGCCAAAAATCCACCCTCCTAGCTGCCACAGACCGAGGACTCACCACCTTGACACTGACAAAAATTTCCAGCGCTAGAGGTAAAACAAGCTGAAAACCACAAGAAAATGGCCGCCGGCCACCTCAGAAACGCCCGCAGGCTCTGGGAAAATGGCCACCAGCCTTCCCTGGCTGAGACCACACCAAAATGACCGTGCTGACCCGTGCAGGGACCTTTACACAACAAGTACACTAAAAATACCCCACTGTGTTAAGAAACAGGGAAGGACCACCAACCCACAGCGCAGCCCCCTGCCAGTCACACATCGGCCCAAGCTCAGGGAGGAGGGAAAAGGACAGGGAGAGAAGAAAGGGAATGTCCAGCTGTTCGATCCTGCTGGGACAGGAGGATCCATACTTACCCATCCTGTGGGTATTGCTGGACGCATTCCACAAACAGACCCATCACCCGATCGGTACAGTGTGGCTGTTGACCACGGCACACTGACACGGACAGCAGTAGCCCGGTCATTTGTGTCCACAGGGCATGTCGTGGCCGACCCAACGCGCAGCCAAAGCCTGCTCACGTTCGATTGCCAGGCTGGGGAGACTACCAGGATCTATATTATACAGCATGTCACCCAGCCCGGCTGTTGATAGTAGATCACAGAAATCAGCAGAAAAAAAAAAAAATGTCCTAGGACCAATGGCTCCCACCGGGAGGCAGGTCCATCTTCTACACTAGGCAGAAAAAAACAGAGCTGCTGGATGCAGTGTGAGGGTTTATAGCCAGTAGGACCGTCCCCTGGGCGGTACTGTGCAGTTTTGCTGTTTTTACATGTTCTGCCTAGTCCTCGCCTGAAAGTGGCGATATAACCCTAAGGTCAAGATTGAAAGTGCTGTGAAAAATTATATTTTACAATCACTTTAAGTCCCTACAGCAGTTGGTTCACCAATTCCAGGGGGGGGGCTTGCTTCCCACCCAGTCTGTGGCAAAGGAGTTTGGTCCATACCCTTAAGGTCTGAGACCTCAGGGCAGTGGTTAAAACCGGCCAAAGAGCTGAGTCGGCAAGAGATCACAACATTGTGTGTGTGACTGATTCCGCCTTCCTGTCCTAAACGGACGAAGAATCATACACCAATATCAAAGTGGTCTTATTCAGCCTGGAAATAGAAGGGTCCACGACAGGCAGTGCGGCCTTTTTTAGAAGAGATTCTTTGAATGGATATTGTTTTGGGACCACAAAGGGTCTCTTAAGATGTTCCCAATCTTTGTATACAAATTTGTCAAAGTAAGGAAGTTAAGGGAACACCTTTTGACACGAACGGTGGCTTGTGCGTATCAAAGGGGACAGACACATCCGCAGTTGCCCCAGAAGCATTCTCCATCTTTAAGGTTTCTCGTACTGATGTGATAAGTGCATCTACCAGTGCCTTTTTATGAGCAACAGCAGCTGCCGGGAACAAGTTGCATCGCATCTGCAGTGGCAGATCCAGACGAGGCCGAAGAAGCAGGAGAGGGCGCCCTAACGCCACCCCCACCTGGGAAACAAATGACTCCATGACCCCCATCAGTGTCAATGGGAACTGAGGACCCAGAGGGACCCACTGCCTCAATGAGGATTTAGGTGGGGAGACTTGATCCTGAGTCTCTAAAAGGGACCCACAAAGAAGGCACCACCAGGGAAGCCCACTAGGCACAAGGGAACCCCCAAAGGACCAAGCACACCAGGCCAAAAGAGAGGAGGAATACCCCACCAAGACTCGCCAGACCAGGCACCATCAGAGAGGCCAGCAGTCTCACAGAAGGTGAGGCAGACTGAAGAGCCACATGAAGCATACACTGCAGTCAGGAATCCTGGGCAGCTATAAGAAAATAGGTGCCATATCCCTGCCCACCAAAGCCCTGTACAAATGGCCACTGCTAGGTTTACAGAGCAGCTGATCGAGATGGAAACAGTGCCAGACACCAAAAAAAATGGTACGCCCTGCCCTTAAAGCCCAAGTACAATAGGCCCAAAGAAATACACAGGGGTGCTGCCAGGCTACAAGAAAATGGTCACTGTTTGTGGCAGCAAGACTAAACAGAAATTGTCTGCCAGAGAAAAAACAAGTGAAAAAAAACCCAAACTCATACACAGAACAGGCCAAGCCACTAGCCGTCAGGGCAAGAAAGCCACAAATGAGGCACACAGCCCATCAGGTACTGCACAGCAGAAAAAACAGTCCACCGAGCACAGCGGGGGCAATCTAAAAAGGGACATAGCCAGTACAAAAAAGGGGTCAGACAGGAAGGTGGGGAACCCGCAGTGCCAACCATCCCAAGAGGAGCACCCATGCCCCGCACTGCATCTGGAAGGGGAGGTCTACTTACCAGTCCAGGGAAGCTGGAAAAAAAAAAGTTGATTTCATGTGTTGTATTCAAAACTTTCATTCTTCTTGACGTTTGTATTTCCACGCTACTTATTTAAAACATAATCCTTACATACTCACAATAAAGAGTTACATTTAATAGATAGTATATTGTAGCGATGCTTGCTGTAGGAAAGAGCTCTTAATGATGATTAAGTTATTCATTTTCAATAACATCCTGTATAAATACCAAAGCCACAAAAACAATGACAATCATTCAGCCTTACCATAATATTTTCAGGATATACATTATCACTGTAGGAGCCATCATCAAAATTGACTTCATAAAAAGTATGTGTAGCTGATCCAATCACCTGACATCGATAGTACAGGCCATTCCGATTTCGACTTATTACAGTTTGGCCAACACAGACTTCTCTAGAAACCGTATTCTGCAAAAACGGGATGGACAGCATTTAGGAAAACAAGAAAAACAAAATTAAAATAACTACATAAAAAAATCAACACTCACACATTGATTTGCACCCATGTGCTTGAAGCAGGTAATTGATACAACATATGGCCAATCATCAGGCTTCATAGAAATGCCAGCCATGTGTGCACATGTGACATGAAAAGAGGTGGAACATCGATCAACTGAGCACTGGACACAGGCACCAACCTCTTTGCGGATTTTACTCCGGCAAAATACGCATTTCTATAATGAAAAAAAAACATGCAACATTAGTAAATATCTCCAGCTTTCACACATTTGCGTTCATGGTCTTCCTTTTACATTGTAAAACCACTGAAAGTCTAACACAAATGTTCTGACACTCACCAGTTTCCACCGTTGCTCTGGAATACCACTGACATCAACTGGTTGACGCTCAATCACATTTACAAAACGAGCTTCTGGGACTGCCACAGCACAGACAATGTGAACCCACCTACAGTAAATATGATACAAAGACGGCATGTTACACTATTTAACCCAAATAATTAGGTGTAGGAAAATTACAGTTATTGCCTATTAAAAGAAACCTGTCCTGAGAAAAAAGGAGACTGCCACTACCAAAAATTACCTGTTATGCTTACCACTTGGCGCAATACCTTAACCACTTAAGACCCGGACCAATACGCTGGTAAATGACCCAAGGTGTTTTTGCGATTCGGCACTGCGTCGCTTTAACAGACAATTGCGCGGTCGTGCGACGTGGCTCCCAAACAAAATTTGCGTCCTTTTCTTCCCACAAATAGAGCTTTCTTTTGGTGGTATTTGATCACCTCTGCGATTTTTATTTTTTGCGCTATATACAAAAATAGAGCGACACTCTATCCAACACTATTTTTTACTTTTTGTTAAAAAAAAAATCAAATAAACTAAATTTTAGTCAAACATTTAGGCCAAAATTTATTTAGCCACATGTCTTTAGTAAAAAAAAAAATTGCAATAAAAAAAAATAGCTACCTAGCGGGAACAGCGGCACTAATACAGCGATCAGAAAAATGATCGCTTAGTGACGCTGGCAATAGGGAGTGAAAGGGTTAACTAGGGTGGTGATCAGGGGGTTAAAACTTTATTAGGGGGGGTGGGGGGGCTATCCTGAACCTAACACTAACTGTTTTTTACACTGCCTGTCACACTGACACTAAATGCAGTGATTAAATCACTGCATTCAGTGACACTGTGACAGGGGGGTGGGGGGGGGGGGGGGCGATCACAAGGGGTTAATATGCCTATGTGAGTGTGTGTCAGTGTTGTGTTGGTGCACACTTACTTGTGATGTCTTCTCTCATCAGCAGCGCTGGGAAACAGCGCTGCGATGAGAGAATACATCATTTCCTCCTTCCTGTGTAAACACAGGAGGAGGAAGTGACAGGCTGGGAGCGCGCTCCCATTGGCTGGGAGCGATCGCGGGGGGGGGGGCGGATATCACGGACATCCGCCCGCAGATCCCGGATCGCTCCCAGAGGTAGGGGGACCCCCGCACGCCGCGGAGGGGGTCCCGTTGGGACCCCCGAACCGCACTCAGGCGGGGACGTAAATTTACGCCCTTGTGCCTGTACGTGCCATTCTGTGGCCGTATATGTGCGTGCGGGGGTCCTTAAGTGGTTAAAGCGTAACTCCACTTTTGTTGAGAAAAAAAGATTCCCCCTGGGTGGCTACAGTGGGGATAACAAGTATTTGATACACTGCCGATTTTGCAGGTTTTTCTACTTACAAAGTATGTAGAGGTCTGTAATTTTATCATAGGTACTCAACTGTGAGAGACAAAAATCCAGAAAATCATATTGTATGATTTTTAAATAATTAATTTGCATTTTATTGCATGACATAAGTATTTGATCCCCTACCAACTAGTAAGAAATCCGGCTCCCACAGACCTGTTATTTTTTCTTAAAAAAGGCCCTCTCAGTACCTCTATTAACTACACCTGTTTGAACACGTTACCTGTATAAAAGACACCTGTCCACACACAAACAGGCTCCAACCTGTCCACAATGGCCAAGACCAGAGAGCTGTGTAAACATCAGGGATAAAATTGTAGAGCTGCACAAGGCTGGGATGGGCTACAGGACAATAGGCAAGCAGCTTGGTGAGAAGGCAACAATTATTAGAAAATGGGAGAAGTTCATGTTGATGGTCAATCTCCCACAGTCTGGGGCTCCATGCAAGATCTCACCTTGTGGGGCATCAATGATCATGAAGAAGGTGAGGGATCAACCCAGAACTACACGGCAGGATCTGGGCAATGACCTGAAGAGAGCTGGGACCACAGTCTCAAAGAAAACCATTAGTATCACACTATGCCGTCATGGATTAAAATCCTGCAGTGCACGCAAGGTCCCCCTGTTCAAGTCAGCGCATGTCCAGGCGCGTCTGATGTTTGGCAATGACCATCTGGATGATCCAGAGGAGGAATGGGAGAAGGTCATGTGGTCTGTTGAGACAAAAATAGAGTTTTTTTGTCTAAACTCCACTCACCATGTTTGGAGGAAGGAGGATGAGTACAACCCTAATGCCGTGTACACACGATTGGTTCATCCGATGAGAACGTTCTGATGGACCGTTTTCATCGTTTAACCGATGAAGCTGACTGATGGTCAATCTTGCCTATACACCATTGGTTAAAAAAACACTTGTGTCAGAACGCGGTGACGTAAAACACAACGACGTGCTGAAAAAAAATTAAGTTCAATGCTTCCAAGCATGCGTCGACTTGATTCTGAGAATGCGTGGATTTTAAACCGATGGTAGTGCCTACTAACTATCGGTTTTGTTCTATCGGTTAGGAATCAAGCGGTTAAATTTAAAACAAGTTTTTTTTTTTTAAACGATGGTTAAATAACCGATGGTTCCCACACACGATCGGTTTGGACCGATGAAAACGGTCCATCAGACCGCTGTCATTGGTTTAACCGATCGTGTGTACGCGGCATAAGAACACCATCCCAACCATGAAGCACGGAGATGGAAACATTCTTTGGGGATGCTTTTCTGCATAGGGGACAAGACGACTGCATTGTATTGAGGGGAGGATGTATGGGTCCATGTATAGCGAGTTCTTGGGCAACAACCTCCTTCCCTCATTAAGAGCATCGAAGATGGGTCGTGGCCGGGTCTTTCAGCATGACAACGACTCGAAACCCACAGCCAGGACAACTAAGGCGTGGCTCTGTAAGAAGCATTTCAAGGTTCTGGAGTGTCCTAGCCAGTCTCCAGACCTGAACCTAATAGAAAATCTTTGTATTGCCCAGCGACAAGCCCTGAAACCTAAAGAATCTGGAGAAGCTCTGTATGGAGAAGTGGACCAAAATCCCTGCTGCACTGTGTGCTAACCTGGTCAAGAACTACAGGAAACGTATGATTTCTGTAATTGCAAACAACAGTTTCTGTACCAAATATGAAGTTCTGCTTTTCTGATGTATCAAATACTTATGTCATACAATAAAATGCAAATTAATTACTTAAAAATCACACAATGTGAATAATTGGATTTTTCAGATTCAGTCTCTCACAGTTAAAGAGTACCTATGATAAAAATTAGACTTCTACGTGCTTTGTAAGTAGGAAAACCTGCAAAATCGGCAGTGTATCAAATACTTGTTCTCCCCACTGTATGTACATTGCAAGTATTATAACAACTTTTGTGCAAGGTTACTACCTTTTGTTATTCTGAAGAAATACATGTGTGTTTATCTGATCCTCTGGGCTCAGTGGGTCTAATGGGAGTAGTTTCATAATTATCAGTCAGCTGTGGCAGCTGCAGGGCACCAATGAGGAAAGCTGCTGGGCCTGCATTCCTTTAGACATGTTCCTATTGGAAGTATGTCACCAAAAATGAAATTTCTGTTGCAGGGGATGCCTGAAATCTGACTTGTATCTTAGGCAGACTTCTGGGAAAATTGGTGAGCCAATCACACAAGCAGGTAATTATGTTTCTGGGGAGTGGTCCGTACACACACTGTGTACAGAACAACTCCATCTAGATATATTGCATTGCATTTATAGAAAATTACAGCGGCAGCAGATTGAAAAGGAAAGATAATTTTAAGAACATTTAATTACAATATGATTTTGTATCACAATTGTACAAGCGGGTCCAAGTGATACAGTGAGCTGCTATAGCCACCGGCTGTATCACAGGAGCGCGCCCGCAAGAACTAAGCCCCATGGGAGAGAGCTCCCAGGAAGGGGGTTAGTTCTTGTGGGAAGGAGCCAAGACAGCCGCTGAGGAAACTCAGAAGACCAGGTGCGGGGCCACTCTGTGCAAAACAAGCTGCACAGTGGAGGCAAGTATAACATGTTGGTTATTTAAAAAGAAAAAAAAAAAAGATATCCTTTACAACCCCTTTAAGCCATTGATATGGAACATGTATGCAGATATAGACTTCTTACTTTTGTGGTTATCATGATTTAGATACTTGTTCCATGTCAGTGAAATCAGAAACCACTGAAACTAATGGGTAAGAATAACTGCCTGGGCACTAGAATTTTCAGTATAGTAATTCCATATTTCTAATAAGACTTTAGTAGGCCTAGATGGGCCAAGGGTGGGGGGAAGGGTTCAGGGGTGGGGGGAGGTCGGGTGGGAGTTGAGGGAGGAGGGAGGGGGTAGGAATGGGAAGGAAAATAAATTAAATGTTAACAATAATCTACAAACACAAGCACAAACATTATGGTGGCGATACACTTATATATGCTTTAGTTATCACAGGAGCACTGCTGGTGTAGTAAACATAGAGAAACGTTTATAGTAGGATTTACTTGTTTTGATATGGCATGTGCACTTTTAAAAGATTCTACTAGGCACGGGAAGCAGAAGGAAACGTGGTGTCTTCCTGTGCATTAGTAGGGTTGAATACAAGTTTTTTGAGAACAAGTTTTAATGAGCAATGAGTAATGTAATTAAAAAAGGAGTATTACTTATGACATGGAATATTAGGGGCTTAGGGGATAGGGGTAAAAGAAATGCAATGTTTAGTTATTTAGATAGGTTGAAGCCACAGGTAGTATGCTTGCAGGAGACGCATTTGAGACCTGACTCTCTCCACCTGTTGAGCACTCGTAAATACGCAAGACAGTACCATTCCACATATACCTCCTGTTCTAGGGGGGTCAGTGTAATGGTGGCTGCCAGTACCTTGTTTGAATGTATTCAACGACAGGTGGACGAAGAAGGTAAATATGTTTTTGTTGCTATGTAAACTTAATAAGTTAACATGTATTATTGCTGCAGTCTACATTCCCCCCCCATTTTCTGAGGTAACACTGAAAAGGCTGGCACAATTCATGGCCCTATACCCAGACACACCTGTGCTAGTATTGGGGGATTTTAACAATACGCTGGATCGGGGATTGGACAGAATGTCTTTGATACCCAATGTGACAGGACAGATGGCTGGTAAAACCACGTTTGCACTGTTGCTTTCAGAACTGGGACTCGGGATGTATGGAGGGAAAGACATGGCAACGAGAGATGCTACTCGTGTTACTCTGCCTCGCATGGCGGACTCTTGCGAATAGATTTGGGCCTGGGGAACGAAGCATTGATGCATAGGGTAAGGGACTACGAGCCTACAAACCGAGATTATTGTCGGATCATTCCCCGTTTTGGGTTACACTGGATGTCACGTCTACCGTGGGCCGCCCATTATGGAAAGTGAACCCTTTTTGGTTGACCTTACTCCCATCTCCTGATGGGATAATAGGTATGATACAGGAGTATTGGCAAATTAATAGGGGCACTGCAAGTGCAGGTGTGGTATGGGATACACTAAAAGCAGTTTTGAGGGGGTGCCTGATTAAGGAAATCGCGGGCATCAAGACCCGATCCAGGGAATGGGAGGATAAAGTCCAGGAGGAAATGAAAAGTAGAGAACAAGCTGTGATAGCAGATCCCTCTAAAAGTAATCAGGAGTCTTGGGCGGAGGCACAATCTATATACAACTCGGTATTATTGTCAGCAGCTGAGAAGAGGAGATATTTTCACCAACAGAGTCATTTTGAGGAAGGGGAAAACACTGGACATATCCTGGCACTGGTAACTAGGGAACAACGGGACTCCTCGAACATTTTGTCTATAAGAGTGGAGACTGGGGAAATGCATACTAGTACTCCTGATATCTTAAATGATTTCTATGAGTTCTATAAGGAGTTATACTCCTCTAGAACCAAGACTGTGGATCTGGAGATGGTCTCGTTTTTACAAGGTTGCCCTATCCCCCAACTGGCAGAGAAAGATAGGGAGTTGTTAAATCTCCCTATCACACTAACGGAATTGAAGGAAGCCCTTGAAGGGGCCGCACAACATAAATCCCAGGTCCAGATGGACTGCCAGCGGAAGTATACTCTAAATATGGAGAGGTGATTTTGCAGCCCTTGCTGGATGCATTAGATGAGGCAGTGGACACAGGAACATTACCTGACAGTATGCAGGAGGCTATAATCATCCTGCTTCCTAAGCCAGGTAAAGATAAATTGTCGCAAGACTCGTACCGCCCAATTTCATTATTAAATATGGATGTTAAACTTCTAGCAAAAATTCTGGCTAAAAGGCTATCACAGGTTATAGACAGGCTGGTGCATCGAGACCAATCTGGCTTTATACCCAACCGTTCTACCGCCGATAATATAAGAAGACTCTATATGAATCTACATGTGCCGGTGGATAATCCAGGTGGTAGGGCAATTCTGTCTTTGGATGCTACCAAAGCGTTCGACAGTGTGGAGTGGCCCTACCTCCTGGAAATATTAACTAGGTTCAGATTGGGAGACAGGTTCATAGCATGGGTAAGGGTGTTGTACTCTAAGCCTAGAGTTAGGCTTTGAGTTAATAACAACCTCTCCCCTCCATTTGAGCTGCATAGAGGTACCCGTCAGGGATGCCCTTTGTCCCCATTGCTGTTTGCTTTGGCAGTCGAGCCCTTGGCGATACTGCTTAGGACTACATCAGAGGTGGTCGGGTTTTGCAGGGGCCAAAGGGAAGAACAAATTTCCCTATACACAGATGATATATTGATTTATTTGGGAGATACGGCAAAGTCATTGAGAACAGCAATGGGGATAATAGGAAAATTCGGAGGCTTCTCTGGATTTAACATAAATTGGTCCAAGTCAATATTAATGCCTATAGATCAGTTGAGGGAACAGTTACCCGTAGGAGCAGAACAGATTACCATAGCAGGTAGCTTCTGCTATCTGGGGGTGGTGGTCTCCCCGGACACGGCTGAATACCTTCAGCTGAATCTGAGTCCACTAGTGGCAAAACAAAAAGAGAAAAGTAATAGCTGGTGCAAACTTCCCCTATCAGTGGTAGGTAGGGCTAATTTAATAAAAATGGTATGGGCACCACAACTCCTATATATCTTCCATAATTCACCAACATGGATATCTAATAAATGGTTCAAAAGAATTGATACCCAGTTGCGGGAATTGCTATGGAAGAAAAAAGTAGCCAGAATTAGCTTAACTACTCTACAATATGGAAAGGATAGGGGGGGACTGGCAGTACCCCATCCCAAAATGTACTTTTTGGCTTCCCAGATACAACAATTAGCAGGATGGGGAAGGGACGAAACAGAGGATCCGAATAGAAACTTAGTGATCAGCAAGGTCCCATCATTAAAGGCAGCCTCCCATCTTGAGATGGATTTGCCAAGTATGCCACACTCAGCACCCACAGGAATACTCCTCAGAAAGGTATGGGGGGAGCTACGGAAGACAGTGGGGACAGAGGGAGTGCTACCATTCACTCCAATATGGAACAATCCTAGATATGCAGAGTTACAGGATTTATTAGGCTTTTCCCCTTGGAAAAAGAGGGGAATATGGTTCTTCTCACAGCTGTACGAGGGCCAGGCACTGAAAACCTATGAACAGTTGTGTAGAGAATGGGATATTAAAATATAAGAGAAAGGTACATTGGAACACCATGTGAATGTAAAAACGTTGTATAAATGTACACTAAATGAAATGTAAAGGATGCTGAAAAGGCATGTTTATGTATGAAATATGGAAAAAAAAAAAGAGAAAAATAAAGTGGATAAAAAAAAAAAAAAAAAAAAAAAGACTTTCGTTTCATTTTTTCACGTAAAAAAATAAAAATTCAGCAAGGAAAATATACCTATAAATTCTATTTCTTGGAATATAGTACAGGACACAGGCTGGATATTCCCTGCGTTATAGGCAGCTACTTTCAGGTATTGGACACTGGCAACGCTTCTGGACATACTCAAATTAGAATAGCTCTGCAGAGGCCTGGACATCCACCTGATACAACTTACAGAGATGGGCTTGATGTTGGAAAGCCCAGGAAACTCCAGACGATCTGGTGAAGTGAGCACCTACAAGTACTCTTGTACTAAAGTACATGATGAGTTGTCATATCTTGCTAGCAATAGTGGACTTGGGAAGCAGTGTGTCCTTGACAAAACCCCAGGAAGCACAGATTACTTTAATGGGAGTCTAATTCATTAGACGCTTGAATAACCACTTAGTGACCACCCACCCACATTTTACTGTGGATGAGCGGCCACTGTAGGCAAAGTGACATACCCATATGTTAATGTATACTTCTGAGTTCAAGGCGCACATGTTGTGATTATACACAGCGGGAGCCTGTCAGGTAGTCCCAGTTGATGATTCACAGCCAGGACATCCAGATCAGCTGTGTATATTCACAGCTCCGGGGCTCTGTGTTGACATTAAAGACCCGGCACTCGACTCCCTCCCCAGCAGCAGAGCAGTGCAGGGAAGTGTCGGTAAGACACTAATGCATTCCAATTTCAGAATTTCCTATGCCACACCTGCACTAAGGGGAAGGCACTGTGCACACACACATTGTAAAAGATGGGAAACATTGTTTGGTTCTATAACTTTGCTAAAGCTGCGATCGTCCACTTTTCCAGGAGGAGGAGGAAGACTGTCATGGCCACTGCTCAAGAAAATCACAGTCCTGTTAGCCCTGTGCACCATCTGGAGAAAGAGGACTCGCTTGGTTGCCACTACCAATCTCAGAAAGAAGGGATTTCACTGTGATTGGGAAAACCACAATCAGTTGACAGTTTGTGGAATTACTGTTGAGCTTCTGGGAACTTTGTTGAAATTATTCCTGACCCTTTATGTCACTTACTAGTAAACCCCTGCACTCTGTTGTCTCTTTAAGCCACAGCCAGTATTCTGTGCAATGAAAGTCACACCCACTAATTTTTTCTCAGCTGCGGGGGCCCAACTTATGATCCCACTACTTTAAGAAAATGCCCCTAACCTGAGCTCATCATTGCACATCCAATCATCTCTGCTTCCTTTCTTCACTCTGCATATCATGCATTTTAATGATGAGAAGAGGGTACAATGGTGGAGCAGATGAGCAGGAGGGTACAGCATTAGGGAAAATGAGCAGGGGGGTTAAGAGGAGGAATTGAAGAGCAGATTTGGCAGATGTGCAGGGAAGTACAGTGGGGGAAGAGATGAGAAGGGGGTTCAGCAGTGGCCAGATGAGCAGGGGGTAAAGTGATGGGCAAGATGAGCAGAGGGGGTTCAGTGATGGTGGCAGAAAGGCAGGGGGGTAGAGCAGTGGGGCAGATGTGAAAGGAGGTACTGTATATTGGTGGAATAGATGAGCAGGGGGTTACAGTGGTTGGGCAGGAGAGCAGGGGGGTACAGAGGAATGATGAGAGCAGGGGGGTACAGAGGAGAGACAGATGTGCAGGAGGTACTTTGGTGGAGGAGATGAGAAAGCGGCAGATGAGCAGGGGGATACAGAGGTGGGGCAGATCAGCAGGGGGATACAGTGGTGAGGCAGATGTGCAGGGTAGTACAGTGGTGGGGCAGACGTGCAGGGTAGTACAGTGGTGGGGCAGATGTGCAGGGTAGTACAGTGGTGGGGCAGACGTGCAGGGTAGTACAGTGGTGGGGCAGAAAAACAGGGGGGTAGAGCAGTGGGACAGAAGTGAAAGGAGGCGTATTGGTGAGTGGTACACTGGTGGGACAGATGATCAGGGGGGTACAGTGGTGGGGCAGATGAGCAGGGCGGTACAGTGGTGGGTCAGATGAGCAGGGGGGTAGAGTGGTGGGGCAGATGAGCAGCGGGGTACAGTGGTGAGGCAGATGAGCAGCGGGGTACAGTGGTGAGGCAGATGAGCAGCGGGGTACAGTGGTGAGGCAGATGTGCTAGGTAGTACAGAGGTGGGGCCGATGTGCTGGGTAGTACAGAGGTAGGGCAGATGTGCAGGGGGTTACAGTGGTGGGGCAGATGTGCAGGGGGTTACAGTGGTGAAACAGATTTGCAGGGGGGACAGTGATCTGAGGTGTGAAGGTGCATGAATTGGTGCTCATATGAGGTGTGGAGTTGCAGGAATTGGGGCTGATCTGAGGTGTGAGTGCAGGATGTTTATTTCTCACTACTAAAGTAGTTAAGAGCATTTACTTTATAAAAAATCCTTTTCGTGATTTAGAGTGTGAAGTTGATTTTTTTTTGCTATAAATTCGGCACAGTCAATTTCTTTGAAAACATTTTTCAGCACATTGCGTTTAAAAGGTTGCCTACCCCTGCTTTACACACATTACACATATTTAGCCCCTTGTTCAACCTAGATGTTAACCCCTTCAGTCAGTGTCATTAGTACAGTGACAGTGTATAGTAACTATTAATGTCACTGGTCCTAGCGTCCAATTGTCCGCTGCAATCGCAGCCATTAGTGGTATCATTATTTTATAAATTTCAGTATATATATATACACACACACACACACACACACCATAGTTTGTAGGTGCTATAAATTTTACGCAAAATCGATCAATATATAGAGATTTCTTTTTTTTAACTGGGTATGTTTTATAGTTAAAACTAGATTTTTTAAGTTTCGGTCTTCCGGCAGTTAAAATAGTGCAGTGCTGAATAGCAAAAATTGGCCTGGTCATGATGGCGGTAAAATCTTCCAGAGCTGAAGTGGATAAAGAATGTGTGGCCAGAGGCTTCTGGAATAGGATAAATATATGGCTTAACCTTTTACCTTTAGAATACTTAAGGCCAAATTCTGGTCAAGTCCTGACTGCAGGAAGGCCAGAAATAGATTTTCTGGGGTTAAAAATGTACAACAGTATAATTTTTGCGAAGTGTCTTTTGTGGGAATGAGTCAGAGACTCTCTTGTCCCTCAATACCTAGGATTCAAAAGTCACACTGTTGAAGCCAATGAGTGAGAAGCAGAATGGAATGGGAGGTGCTTGATATATCAGGTTTAACCTGTTTGGAAGAGGCAAGGGGTTGCCTCCCAGAAATTTGAATATGTATGTGTACCAGGTTGCTCCAGTTATATTCTTCCAATGTGGTGCTATGAGATTTGCAGATTTTTTTTTCTCTTTCTTTTTTGCACAGTAATTGAAGAATCTGCACAAAGGAAAGGCTTACAATAACTAGAACTGAGTCCAGAGAATTACAAGGGCGCCCAACGTCAGTGATAAAGGATACTTGGTCCTGGAAACAAACAAGTAATTTGATGCAGAACTTCAAGGCCAGGATTTCCACATCTGGTAGTCACCCATTTCTGACACACAGAATTTAACATGTAGGGATAAAGGGATCATTCTCACTGGTTACACCGACCTAGATGCATTGCTTTGAATGTTATAGTAGAAGGAAGTAAAAAACTAATTTAATAATCCAAAACAGAAGAGTTGAATAAGGACATTAGTTAAGCATAGAAAAATGTCTCCATAGTGGAGAAAAGGTCGTTCACCTCAGGACACCAACACAAAACTGAGATCTTGCATGTGATTATGCCAGACCTGTGAGCTCTTCCCCCTCCTCCTCCACCTACATTCTCTCCTCTGCAGAATTGTCTTATGAACATCAGGTAACCCCTAAGCATTCAAAAAGCTTTTCACAGAGTCAGGCTAAAAGGTGTCATGCAGTGCTTCAGCTGGTGTGTTTAGGGGACAAAAACCACACCGGAGCAGAGATACTTGCAGCTCTGTAAGGACAGGCCCAGAGGTGGTTTACACCATGCCAGCTGGAGCCAGGAATGGTAGTGTCCGATAATGGCTCAAACCTCCTGTCCACTCTTAGACAGGGAAAGTTGACACATTGGCAATGCCTGGCTCATGTTCTCAATTTGGTGGTGCAGCTTTCCCAAGTACGTACCCAGGGTTGCAAAATGTACTAAAGCAGGCCAGAAGAGTCTGTAGCTATTTCAGGCGGTCATACACAGGTTGGCTGAAATGTTTTTTGACATGCCCACCAGGTGAAACTCAACTTTGGGAATGCTGCAGCGGCTATACATGCAGCAGAGGGCCGTCAACAAGTATTTGTGTCAATTCGGCACAAAGACAGGCTCAGGCCGCCTCTGCTTTTTTTGCCCACGCCAATGGCTGATCATTAAAGTGGAGTTTCCATCCCCAAATTTTGTTTTCATTATTGTGCTCATTAGACCTTAAAAAAAAAAAAAAAGAAAAGAAGTTTGTACTCACTTGGAAATGCCTGTTGCTATGTGGTCCCACGAAATCTGCTTTCGGAATCACCTAGGATTCTGACATCTCCCTCGGCTCCTCAGCACGCTAATGCTTCTGGGAAATGTGTGTCATCATTTCCCAGGATGCAGTGCGCTACCCCATTATAACTCCCCATCCAAGACTTCCAGGAAGTGCTTGTGGGCTTCACAATGCCCACAAGCAAAATGACAATGGTGTGGACATAGTTTTATAAACTATCTTTTTTTAAATAACTATGCGGACCGGCGGCAGATTCTAAAATAGTAAGTGACCGGATTTATATTATAAAAACGTATGATGAAAGGACATACTTTAAAAAAATGCTTATTGTGGTTGGAACCTCGCTTTAAGGATGCATGCACTGTACTGTCACCATTTGAGGAGACCACAAGGATGGTGAGCAGTGACAGTGCATGCTTCAGTGACAATCCCTGTTGTGTTCCTGCTGGGGCAGACTCTGCGTGGCATTATGGACAGGGCACTGGAGGCAGAGCAGCAGGAGGAAGAGGAGGACTTCCTTTCCTCTCAAGGCCCACTTTAGACAGAAACCTATATTCGTATGTCGCAGAACACACAGAAGGAGAAAGGGGAGGTTAGAGGAGGAGAGAAGGAAGGAGGATGATGATTCTGGCACCTTCATAGGCTTTAAAGAAGAGTAAGATATAGGTCAATCTGTAAGCCATGGCTTTCCAACCCCAGGACCACTGGGAGTAGTACGTGGCTGGGAGGACGAAGTTCCAGATGCCGTCATCATGAGTGACCCAGAGGCGTTTGCTTCTCAAGCCTCTCCAAATTTGAGGCTCATGCTTCAAAGCCTGAGAAAGGACCCAAGAATATGTGGCATAAAGGAGAAGGATGAATACTGGTTGGCAACCCTCCTTGACCACCGTTATAAGGAGAAGGTCTCTGAACTCATCCCGTCCCCACAGAGAGTGCAGAGGATAACATCTCTTGAGGACACATTAAAGAGGATTTTAAAGGATCACTAAATGAAATTATTTTTTTAGCTAAATAGCTTCCTTTACCTTACTGCAGTACTGGTTTCATGTCCTTATTGTTTGTTTTTGCTTTGAAGTTGCTGTAATCCTGCTCTGTTCTCCACACTTCCTGCTTGTCTGTTTCCTTATAACCACAGTGCTGGGAGCTTTCTCACGGTGGTCTAAGCTGTCATTACTGTGTGTCTAAAGCCGCGTACACACGGCAGAGAACCACGACGGGCAGAACACATTGTTCCGCCCGTCGAGGTTCTCTGCCGGCCGTCGAAATCGGCGACCCGCCCGTCGGGAATGGCAACCAGCCATTCATCCAGGCGGGCCGTCGAGCAAAAAGAGAGCGTGCTCTCTTTTCGCTCGATGGGATTCCCGACGGGCGGGGCGAGCCAGGAGCGTACACACGGCCGAGGTTCTCGCTGGAATGCAGCTTCCAGCGAGGTTCTCGCTGGTTTCCAGCGAGAACCTCGGTCGTGTGTACGCCGCCTAAAACTTCCCAGAACCAATCAGATTCATTTTAAAAACAAAACACTTCCCTGGATATGTTTGTTTTTGTTCTGTGTCTATTTCTACTTCACAGAAACATGAAGCCAGTTCAAAAGTGAAACTAACCTGCAGGCACATTATATGATTGATTTTTATCTATTTTTAATCATTTTGAAAAGGAATCAGTTAACTTTTATGTCTCTATACCCTGTAAACAGTCATTTCAGCAAAAAAAATGTTTTCCTTTAGTGACCCTTTAATGAATGTTTTTCCTGGCTCTAGTAGGTTACTGTGTGGTGGAAAACATTGTTTTGAGTCTTCCGTTGGCCAAGAAAGGAGCCTTGGAGAAGGCGTCCGCCTAAGTGAAACATTTCAGAATTTTAGTCCATGCTGCCTAGGGCTGTCAACTTCCACATCCCATCGGCAGCGTCTGCATCACATGGTGTTGATAAATATTCCAATTGCACACCTTCCTGGGTTTAAATGGCCAATAAGTAAAAAAAGGGTGCTGAAGCGATCACCAGCAGGGAACTGGAACAGCAATCATACAAACATATTCGCCAGCACAATGCGGATCGTATAAAAAATGTCCAAAAATGTATTGCAGAGAAACCATCACAAAAAAAGCAACGTTTCGAAGTCGCACAGAACCTCTTCGTCAGGCAAGTAAAGTGCCCGACGAAGAGGTCCTGTGCGACTTTGAAACTTTGATTTTTTTTGTAATAGTTTCTCTGCAATACATTTTTGGACGGTTTTTATACGATCCGCGGTGTGCTGGCAAATATGCTTGTATGCATCACATGGTGGACGATTACCTCGGGGCCAAAACAGAGATGGAGAGCTTTCCAGCTGATGATCCACCGGCTTACTAGGTCATGAGAATAGACCACTGGCCAGAACATGTCCAGTATGCTATTGAGTTGTTGGGCTGCCCTGCATCCAGTGTGCATTCAGAATAGGCATTCAGTGCTGCAGGAGGTTTTGTTACTGATCATAGAATGCGTCTGTCCACAGACTCCGTGGACCGTTTGACTTTTATAAAAAAAAGATGAGTTAGGCTTACCGGTAACTCCTTTTCTGAGAGTCTTCCAGGACAGCCCATGAGACCTAGGGCTCCTCCCACCAGGACAGGAAACAACTTCTCGAGAACCATAGGACTTCCCTGAAAAACATATGCATATAACACATAACTTCCATACAAAACCGGATGGGAATCCAGCTGTCCTGGAAGACTCTCAGAAAAGAAATTACCGGTAAGCCTAACTCATCTTTTCTCTCAAGCATCTTCCAGGACAACCCATGAGACGATGAGCCAGAACTTACCAGTCTAGGGTGGGACAACTGCCTGAAGGACCTTTCGACCAAACGCCTGTTCTTGAGCGGATAGCAAATCCAGGCGATAATATAATATAATAATGAAGGTCGAATAACTGGACCATGTGGCAGCCTTGCAGATTTGTTCCGGTGAAGCACCAGCCCTCTCAGCCCAAGACGCAGACAAAGCTCTCGTTGAATGCGCAGTAACAAAAGGTGTAGGAACTGTTCTAATTTTATAAGCTTCCGAGATGGCCTGCTTAATCCATCTAGCCAATGTGGCTTTAGATGCACTTTTACCCTTGTGTGTACCTAAAAAAAGGACAAATAAAGTGTCTGTCTTCCTGAAGGTCTTGGTGACCTCCAAATAGACAAGAAGGGTTCTTCTCACATCCAAGAAACTACATTTATTTTCCTGGTCGCCCTGTGGCGAACTACAAAAGGATGGCAGTACAATGTCCTGTAATCTGTGGAATGTACTGGTCACTTTATGCAAAAACCCTGGATCTGTTTTTAACACAACACGATCCTCAAAGATTGTGAGAAATGGCTCCCATACTGACAAAGCCTGTAACTCGCTTACTCTACGAGCTGAGGTAATTGCTACTAAAAAAATAGTTTTTAAGGTAAGTAATTTAACAGAAATTTCCTTAAGGGCTCAAAAGGAGAGACTCTACCAGAGTTTGAAGCACCAGGGACAGGTCCCAAGTTGGACAACTTCGTACCACTACTGGCCTGGCCCTAGAAATGGATTTAAAAAATCTCGCTACCGTGGGATTTTTCAAAAGAGAAAACTGGAGGAAATCACTGATAGCTGCCATCTGTACCTTCAAGGTACTAACTGAAAGACCCTTGTCGACATCCTCTTGAAAAAATTCCAAAATAGAAGGAACATCATGCGTTGATCTTTGGGTTTCAGACAACCATGAATTAAACTTTTTCCAAACTTTGGAATATATACAGTGCAGAAAATAAGTATTTGAACACCCTGCTATTTTGCAAGTTCTCCCACTTGGAAATCATGGAGGGGTCTGAAATTGTCATCGTAGGTGCATGTCCACTGTGAGAGACATAATCAAAAAAAAAAAAATCCAGAAATCACAATGTATGATTTTTTTTAACTATTTATTTGTATGATACAGCTGCAAATAAGTATTTGAACACCTGAGAAAATCAATGTTAATATTTGGTACAGTAGCCTTTGTTTGCAATTACAGAGGTCAAACGTTTCTTGTAGTTTTTCACCAGGTTTGCACACACTGGAGGAGGGATTTTGGCCCACTCCTCCACACAGATCTTCTCTAGATCAGTCAGGTTTCTGGGCTGTCGCTGAGAAACACGGAGTTTGAGCTCCCTCCAAAGATTCTCTATTGCGTTTAGGTCTGGAGACTGGCTAGGCCACGCCAGAACCTTGATATGCTTCTTACAGAGCCACTCCTTGGTTATCCTGGCTGTGTGCTTCGGGTCATTGTCATGTTGGAAGACCCAGCCTCGACCCATCTTCAAAGCTCTAACTGAGGGAAGGAGGTTGTTGTCCAAAATCTCACAATACATGGCCCCGGTCATCCTCTCCTTAATACAGTGCAGTCGCCCTGTCCCATGTGCAGAAAAACACCCCCAAAGCATGATGCTACCACCCCCATGCTTCACAGTAGGGATGGTGTTCTTGGGATGGTACTCATCATTCTTCTTCCTCCAAACACGGTTAGTGGAATTATGACCAAAAAGTTCTATTTTGGTCTCATCTGACCACATGACTTTCTCCCATGACTCCTCTGGATCATCCAAATGGTCATTGGCAAACTTAAGACGGGCCTTGACATGTGCTGGTTTAAGCAGGGGAACCTTCAGTGCCATGCATGATTTCAAACCATGACGTCTTAGTGTATTACCAACAGTAACCTTGGAAACGGTGGTCCCAGCTATTTTCAGGTCATTGACCAGCTCCTCCCGTGTAGTCCTGGGCTGATTTTTCACCTTTCCTAGGATCATTGAGACCCCACGAGGTGAGATTTTGCATGGAGCCCCAGTCCGAGGGAGATTGACAGTCATGTTTAGCTTCTTTCATTTTCTAATGATTGCTCCAACAGTGGACCTTTTTTCACCAAGCTGCTTGGCAATTTCCCCGTAGCCCTTTCCAGCCTTGTGGAGGTGTACAATTTTGTCTCTGGTGTCTTTGGACAGCTCTTTGGTCTTGGCCATGTTAGTAGTTGGACTCTTACTGATTGTATGGGGTGGACAGGTGTCTTTATGCAGCTAATGACCTCAAACAGGTGCATCTAATTTAGGATAATAAATGGAGTGGAGGTGGACATTTTAAAGGCAGACTAACAGGTCTTTGAGGGTCAGAATTCTAGCTGATAGACAGGTGTTCAAATACTTCTTTGCAGCTGTATCATACAAATAAATAGTTAAAAAAATCAAACATTGTGATTTCTGGATTTTTTTTTTTTTTGATTATGTCTCTCACAGTGGACATGCACCTACGGTAACAATTTCAGACCCCTCCATGATTTCCAAGTGGGAGAACTTGCAAAATAGCAGGGTGTTCAAATACTTATTTTCTGCACTGTAGCTCTAGTGACTGGTTTTCTGCAATTCACCAAAGTTTTAAGCTTAAGGAAACCACCTGTGGGTGTGACACTGGACCCTGCGACAGCCCTCTCTTCTGAAGTTTCAGTGGAGGCTTCGAGACCAGAGTCTGTAGCAGGGAAAACCATGGCCTCTTGGGCCAGAAGGGAGTGATCAGAATAAGGTCTGTTTCTTCTAGGAGAAACTTCCGGAGCACTTCCGGAATAAGTCTGATCGGGGGAAAGGCTCAACCAGCCTAGGGATTGAAGGAAGTTCTGAACAGTCTGGAGATCTGTTAGCAACTTTTGGTAAGACTCTGCCACTATTAAGAGGTTATCCAGGTAAGGAATGATAGTTATCGCCTTTAACCTTAATGGAGCCAGGGCCTCCCCCCAACAGACCGAAGGGGAGGGCTTGAAACTGAAAGTGCCGGATTTCTATTCCCAATTTGACTGCTATTCTCAAAAACCTTTGGAATGCAGGGTGGATAGGGACATGCAGGTAAGCATCCCTTAGGTCGAAAGTGGCCATGACGCAGTTTGGGAAAAGCAGGTTTTTGATAGAGAACAATGTCTCCATACGGAAGTGCTTGTTCCTGATCGATTGGTTTAGAGACCGAAGATTCAGAATGAGCCGATACTTTCCTGACAGCTTTCTGATAACAAAAAAAAAACATTTGTTCTGATCTGAACGGGGAACAGGAATGAGGACTTTCTGGTCTAACAAGTCCCCTATTTGGAGACCCAGAGCTCTCGCTTTCTCCCGATCTTCGGGAGGAGAGGTAATCAGTAGTCGCTCTGGTGGTTGGCAGGAGAATTCCAGCCTGTACCCATTTGTCACTAGATCCAGTATGAAGGGACTTGATGTGACTGCTGCCCACTGTGGGAGGAAGGCCCTCAATCTTCCTCCCACTAGAAGATGCTGGTCACTGTGGCTTGGCGGGCTGTTGAGGTACGTTAAACACCCCCTCTACCTCTGCCTTTGTGCCCGGTCCAATGCTTCTTGGGCCTATTGTCCTTTGCTCTAGGACTCTGCTGGGCTCCCCATCCCTGTCTGTTTTGGCTACGGAAATTGTTTCTGCCTGTCTGCTTTTTCTTCTGGAAAGGCCTTTTATCTATCGACCGTACGTTTCAGTGCCTCCTGCAGCCCAGGGCCAAAAAGATGATCCCGTTAGGGGAAGCCCACATAGGCGCAATTTAGAGGCTGCATCACCTGACCAGGTTTTAAGCCAAAGGCTTCTTCTGGCTGAGTTCACTAAAGCTGAGGTCCTGGCTGTCATTCTTACCGACTCTGTGGAAGAATCAACTAAAAAATCCACAGCACTAAAAAGGAGCGGAAAGGACTTTAGAATCTCTTCCCTAGAGGTACCTGCCAACAGATGGGTTTGGATTTGTGTTAGCCATTCTTCCAAATTTCTGGTTACACAAGTGGAGGCCAGAGCCGGTTTATGATTCCCAATAGCTGAATCCCAGGCTCTGTGAAGGACATCTCCTTTCTTGTCCATCGGATCCTTAAGTGTACCCATATCATCAAACGGCAGGTCCGAATTTTTTGAAACCTTTGAAAGAGGTGCGTCTAACTTTGGATTTTTGTTTTTCAACGGCAGCGCTGCATCCTCATCAAATGGAAACCTTTTTTTTAGGTTACCAGAAAATAACGTTTTTCTCTCTGGATTCTCCCACTCCAGCTAGATAGTATGAAGGAGGGAACTGTGCACTGGAAAGACTTTAGATTTATTTTTGTGCAAACCTTTGTACATAAAATCATGTTTAGACAATTATACCTCCTCCTCCTCCATTTCAAGAGTTGTATAGATGGCCTTTAATAGGTTATCCACGTCTTCCAAAAGACAACTTAAACCTTGAGCCCCTAGAGGATTCTCTATCCGCCCCCGATTCTTCCTGAGAAGACCAGATAGATCTGGCTTCAGCCTCAGAGTCTTCACCCTCTACACTCGGAGCGCTAACGACAGAAGCTTTTCTTTTTGAAGGTGTACCCTGTGGGGGAGCCTGAAATTTGTCAATTAGGTCCTTAAAAGATCTAAAAGTAGAAGTAAGCTCATCTCGGGCCGAAGTCAGCATTTTCTGACAGGTCACAAGGTCATCCCTCACTAAACCATCTATACATGTGCGACAAACTGTCTTGCACCAAGTGGTGCTCAGTTTGTTTCCGCAAACTGCACATTTTCTTTTATGTGGCTGCGCTTGGGATTTGTCCTGGGTCTTGGCCTGTAAGACAAAAAAAAATGACCCCCAATAAACAACACAAGCCACAATATACTCTATCACCATGTGCAGGAGGAAGAAAATGTGTCCCCCAACACCAAAAACCTATAATTGGGAGGGGGGGTAAAACTCTCACCAGGATAGCAAGAAAGTGACCATAGAAAACACTTCAGGCTTACCTGGAGAGGTGCTGGTGTTGGAGACTGCATCTGCTGCCTGAGTAGGTACTGCAGGAGAATCCATGCGGTCCTTCTGGTCGCTTACAGCCTGTGCTGCTTCTCCCAGAAATCACCAGACAGACATCCTGCCCCCGTTCGTGCCGTTTATGAAGACAGGAAGCAGCGTCTCCGGCGCCCGATGATGACGTCACACGACCCGGAAGTGACCCCCGCCGGATCTTCCTGTGGGCCAGCTTGGAGAGCAGAAGCTCCGCCCCTCAAGCGCCTGTAACTTCCTCGTTTTTTCCCCATACAAAAAGCCACGCTGTGTGCGGGGAAAAGAGCGGCACCCGCCGTACTGCGATGGCAAAGAGGTTAGTAAAAAGGCAAAAAATACCCCTCGAACGGCCATTAGAGCCCCTGCTCATGACCTAGGGGACCAGGTTCCAGGAACATGTTACACCCCGTCCGGAGGAAACACTTATACTGGCATGGGGCCTGGAGGAACGCCCTTTTATCCGGTGGGGGTTAACGTGTTTCCTGTCCTGGTGGGAGGAGCCCTAGGTCTCATGGGCTGTCCTGAAAGACGCTTGAGAGAGAAAAAATTCAGTCCTAGATTACCAGCTATGAACCCCCCGATGCCAATGTCACTGATTAAGTCTTTTTGGGACGTGGAATCTCTACATAACTTCAAGGCTGCCTAGCTTTGAAGGTGTTCAAATCATTTCATCTGGAAAAATGTTTTTGGTATAGGTTTCATCTGCACCTGTTTGACAGGTGCATATCATTGCAATTTTTTTGAAGGAAGCCAAATTCTTGCTTTCATCAAGATTATTTCTATAGCAGTGGTTCTCAACCTGTCTAGTGCCGTGACCCCTTGATAACATTTCCCAAGTTGTGGGGACCCCTAACGGTAAAATTATTTTCCTATAATGGGTTGTCGGCACACAAGGCAAGACAAGTAATTTGCGCCCCTATCCCGCGGACATTTAGCACTCCCTGAGTCCCTTCCACTTGTACAATATTAAAACCCCTTATAGTACATTTTAGGATGTACCACTTTTTCTATTTGTTCTCTTTCTTTACCTTTTATCTCTCTCTATCCTAATTTCTTGTTTGTTATCCCCATCCCTCTCTAGACATCTTTTTTTTCTCTTATTCTTTCTCTCCCTTTTTTTTTTGTTCCTCCCACTCTTTTCCTCTCCCTTCCGTGTATTCTCTATTTTTATTCCTTCTCTTACTCCCTGGTGGGGAGTATGGGATCAGTGGCAGTGCTGGTGGGGAGTTGGGATCAGCCAAATTAGGTGCTCTTGATCAAGGTCATCTTCTGATCTGAGAACTGTTGTGGGGACTTTTTTAAAGACAACTCTAATCACAGGTAGTGTTACTCACTGTGTCTCCGACTTTGTAATTTCTCGTAGCAAAGACACCTATGCTGAAATCAGCAGATAGGTTCTCCTCCAGCTCCTCCAACTTCACATTACTCACCAGTCAGCTGACCTCTAGTCCCTGCCCCCCAGCTATGCCGTGAACTAAATGGGCAGGTGTGAAGAGGCTGAGTGGGTGGCCGCAGGCTTCAGGAACAGCCCAGGCTTTGGTGACCCCTGGCAAATCCTCATTTGACCCCCAGGTTGAGAACCACTGCTCTAAAGGGTTATGGTGGGAAGGCGCTACAACACCAAAAGACCAATTTTAATGCACCTGTTACTTCTATCCTAAGTGACACCAGAATGTATCCAAAAAATCTCTAATCTTATTCTCAGTGCACTACATTGTGGCCTCATCATACACACTGGCTCCCCAATTGTTGCTGAGCAAAATAATAGCATCTTGCAGGAACAATTACTTTTGGCTTTATAAAAAACATGGTACAGATCAGCCACTTTACAGTTAGACTAAGGGGACCCCCCCCCCAGGCACTACATTGGAATTTTTCATTTTTTGGCTTTCACGTTAAAATTCAAAAAATCACTGCTCATTTAAGAATGACATTTTTCACAAACTTTTTTTCTTATTGATACATGTCCCCAAGGGCAGGGCCTGGACCCCAATAACCATTGTATGTCCAATTACTTGCATTTAAGCCCCATTTACTTTAACAGGGTTTGTTATTTAGGTCCAAACTTTTGCGTGTTCAAATGTTCGGGTACGAACCGAACAAAGGGTCTGTTCGTCCCATTTCTAGGTATGACCCGTTTAGGTGACCGTGAGTCCATAAACTGAACATGTTGACTTGGTTTTTGTAGCTCCGGTTTAACAGTGGCTCTCTCCTTGTCCAGAAAAAAGTTATGAAGAACACAACAGGCCAGTACCACTGTGATGGCATTTTTTACGTCTAGCTGCATGCATGACAGCAGTACTCTCCACTTTGCGGTGCAGATGCCAAAGGCGCTTTAAACAACAGGGATGAGCTGATATTTGAGAATGTTTTGCTTATGGCTAAGACCATAGCCACTGTATGACCTCATTAGATTTTCTGCCAGTCCAAATGTCTCCTCCACTACCATGACCAAGGTTAAACTGGGTTCTGATGCGCACAGTGGAGGCTTGCTGGGTGGAATGTGAAGGCGTCCTTCATGTATGTGACGTCCAAAGGCTGACTCTCGAAAGATAGGTGAACAACTTTGTAGGTTGGCATCAGCCAGGAGGACCACAGAGAAGTGCATCTTAGAAATGAAGTATAGAGATCCAAGCTAAGGAGGCTTCTTTACCCTGACCTGCTTGCTGTCAAGGGCACTAATGCAATTGGAGAACTGGGTCTTCTCCCAAAACTCATCTACTATTGCTTTCCAGATGTCTTCATTAGACTCGGGCATGACCACTTCCTTTAATTCCTCCCACAGTGCAAAGCAGGTTTCCCTGGTTACTTTGGTCACCATGAAGAGTACTATAAGAAAATAGTGGTGTAAGAACAAAAAAAAAAAAAAAAGGAGTAATGCCATAAAATTATTAACATTTCAAATACAGCATAAATCTAAAACAATAAAAAAATAAATTAATAAATAATAAAAATCAAATAAACCTACATTTTAAATATTATATATATATATATGTCATTTTGTTCCTGACAACAAAAATATAACATACCTGATTGTCACAAGCAGCCATTCCTCTGGTGGAACACTCATTCTCATCGAACAGTCTATTCTAGCCAGCCTTAGTCTGAACCTCTCCAGCATGTCATCAGCCGCACAAACGGACATCTGCGTGAAGTTGTAAATTTTTTCGCAATACATGCGTAGTCATGTTGGAAAAGTACCCCGAAATAAGACACTGGGATGTGCCCAGAAACTACGACGGCTGCTTCTCTCCTACTCCTCAGCCTCCGTAATGCAATCAGCAGGATGGTCATATTGATTTTCAGGACAACGGGATCCATTATAGCAATCAAACACCCATAGATGCGCTCTCCAACCAAAAAGGTGCAGAGAAAGGGTGATTATATTTATGCAATGTGGGAAATTGGCAGTGAAAAATAGGGGAGTTGCTTATGCGTGCATTAATGCTTGTGCAAAATGCAGCTAAAAGCTAATTTTTCATTGAGCTTTTTATTGGCGGCAGGACTGATGTTGCAACTTTTATTTTTTATTTTTTAACGCCCTGTGTGCATGAGGACATATAGGTACATACAGTTGGTAGCCAGGTTGAAAAAAAAAAAATACAACGTCCATCTAGTTCAGCCAACAGAAAACAAACAGAAAAATCACAATAATGTTTTGGTATTCCTTATACTGTATTTCTTGACAGTAGCACCAGAAACTGGTGTGAAGTATACTGATTAACAACATTGGTAAATTAGCAAAAGCAGACATGGTAGTACTTGGATTTTTATTTATTCTTTGCGAAGAAATTGTAAACCAACCTTTTATCTGTAGTGACCTGTAACACACCCCCTCGCAAATTACACAGGCAGCACTCCTACAGGAAAAGCAAAAAAATTACAGTCAGACTGGCTAGTCACTATGTCCTAAAACATTCTTGTAATCACAAACTTAAAGTGACAATAAAACCAATTAACTTCATGCCGACCAGCGGTTGGCTCGGCTGCGCGAATTGCTGTAGGTGTACGTCGGTTTGTGCAAAAGGTTCTGTTGGCACATGTGGTCATTGAATTATAAAAGAACTAATCAGCGCAATACCATAAATACAAAACAATAAAGCTGCTGAACACTAGGAATCAATTCAATAAGTTCCTGAAGCCAAATACATAAAATATAGTGCAGCGCTAATAAAGTCCATCAGGTAATCCTCCCTGTGATGTTCAAATGGTGACTGAATGCAGGTGATGAACGTGGGTACAGGAAAACACCTCCACCAATGTTAAGGATGGCCTCTCACCTCCCAGATGGGACCCTCTAATAGATCAGGGTCATCTGTGCTTTCCCATAGGGATATATCCAGGCAATACTGCTACAAGCAATCAGTCCAGGACCATAGGCTCAAAGATGCAGATAAACACCAGATGGGAGTAGTTCCATTCATAAAAAAAAAAAGAGGACATGTCATAGTGCTCTCCGTATAAAAACGGTTTTAATGAAATAAAAGTAAAAACTCACATAATAAGGCACTATTCCAGTGCCAAGATGTAATGCAATAAAACGTGTGCGATGGTGGACGGCTGCGGGTGACGTCACGTCCTTCCCCCCGAACGTTGCGTCATTTAAACATCACAGGGAGGATTATCTGATGGAGTTTATTAGCGCTGCACTATCTTTTATGTACATGTGCCCATTAGTTGGCGGGGGAGCCAATCAGCCGGTCCGACAGAACAGGGATCTGTCATAGTAAATAAGGTAGATCTATGTTTTGTCGGAGGATGACACAGAGATCATGTTTTTCTGCTATGCAGGAAGACGGATCTGTGTGTTTCCCCAGGCCGCCCATCCCCCCCACACAATTCGAAACACACTGAGAAAACATATTTAACCCCTTGATCGCCCCTGTTAACCCCTTTCCTGCCAGTGTCATTCGTACAAAGTCAATGCATATTTTTAGCACTGATCACTGTAATAATTACACTGGTTCCCCAAAAAAGTGTCAAAAATGTAAGCTAGGTGATCTGTCTGCTGCAATGTCACAGAGCTGCTAAAAATCAATGATCACCACCATTATAAAAATGCCATTAATTGTTCCCTATTTTGCAGACGCTATAACTTTTGTGCAAACTAATCAATATACGCTTATTTATTTTTAATTTTCTTACCAAAAATATGTAGCAGAATACATATTGACCTAAATTTATGAAGAAATTCGATTTTTTTACATTATTTAATGGGTATGTTTTATAGTAGAAAGTAAAATTGTATTTTGATTTTTTCAGAATTGTCGATGTTTTTTAGTTTATAGCAAAAAAAAACTAAAAAACTAAAAACCGCAGAAGTGAATTTCACCAAAAGAAAGCGCCACTGCACAATTGTCAGTTAAATGGTAAAATAACGCAGTGCTGTATCGCAAAAAATGGCCTGGTACAATGTCAATGCATATTTTTAGCATATTCAGGAAGTAGTCCTTCTGAGGCGAAGGTGGTTAAAAAAAAACAAAAAAAAACACATTGCATATAAACATTTGGATTAATCTGTGGAAAGCACATCTAAAAAAAAATATATTTGAATTAACCCCTGCGGAAACTCTACATGACCCCACTGTATGTGGGAACATAGCCATCTCCTCTTTAGCATGCTCCCAAGATAGACTACATGACTGTTATCCTACTGAAGGATATATACAAACAAGAAGGACATGCGCCAAACTAAGTGCAGTAAGTCGAGATTTAATAAAAGTAATTTTAAAAACAATAAATTGGCTACTCACAAACAAAGTGATAACATGGGCAAATAAGGGTAAATGGCTGGTCCGGTGTCACAACCTATCATCTGCAGCTGCTCACACTGGCTGGCTTCATACCATGGAGTCGTGGGAGATATAAGTACCCATCTTGTGAAAGCCTTAGAGAGACAACAGGAGATCCAGGAGCCGTGGATACTGCTACAAAGCGGTGTGCGTTCCAGCGTGGAGCGCAGTCCGTCGCCGTACGACCGGAAGTGATGTGGGACCTCAGGCCAGCTGCAGATGATAGGTTGTGACACCGGACCAGCCGTTTACCCTTATTTGCCCTTCTTGTTTGTATATATCTTTCAGAGTCTGCTTCTGCTTCAGGATTGTGCTGTCACTAGTGTTATTGGACTATTATTGAATTTGCATTGGACTTTTATTTGACTATTATTGTATGGTCATTTATTTGTTCGTTCGTTCATTCCTCTGAATATTGCTTCCTGGTATTGACATGGACCTTATGATGTGCTAAATTTAATTTTATTATCAATTGTGCCTTTTAATCGTGCGCCATCTACCTATTTTTACTGTTATCCTACTGAGCATGTGTCGTTGACATCACTGTGCTGGTTTTATCTACAAGCTTATAGATTGTTTGCAGGTAAAATGCACAGAAACTGGATTTTGTGTCACTCCCTGTAAAATCTTTTTCTTTTAGTTGAACACCAGACAAAAAAAAAAACTTGCCACCTCCTATGGTCATTCTCTGTAGGTGTAAAAGCCCCTATCTGCTATAGGCAGGCCAGATAGTCACAAGCAGTGTCAAAAGGAAGATTGCCAAAAGAGGCCAGTGCTGTATCAGTCAACTCAGAGAAAGGGATTTTATTTTGAGTAACAAAAAGCAATTTTTATCTGGCGTTCATTGACAGACATAGCCCTCTTAGTTCTGGAACACCAGTGATGTCCCAAAGCAGTGCCACAATGACGGGTGGGCAAAAAAAGCAAAAATAGGATTTTTTTCGTCATACTTGCCTGTAAAATCCTTTTCTTTAAGTACATCATGGGACACAGAGTCAGGCTAATATTCATTACCTGCTGGGTTACACTCCATCAGGTTAATCAAGGTCTTTAGACAGAAAGTGATCCCCTATATAACCCCTCCCATACAGGAAGTTACTTCAGTTTTGTAAAAAGCACTAAATCCTCAAAAAGAGGGGAGGGACCCATGATGTACTTAAAGAAAGGATTTTACAGGTATGTATGACGAAAAAATCCTATTTTCTTTTTCATACATCATGGGACAGTCAGGCTAATATTCATTACCTACTGGGACGTTCCAGAGCAATAGAGGGGCTTTAGGGGAGGAAGACACCCTGCCAAACAATAGCCATCGGGTTTTATATGGCAGCCCGCAGAACACTCCGGCCAAAAGCCGAATCCTCCTCATGACAGGGCCGCCAACTCCGACACCCTTCTAGCCGGGGCAATAGCCATCAGAAAGGTTAGCTTGCATGACAGCAAGTTTAATGGAATTTACTTAATAGGTTCAAATGGTTGTTTCTGTAACACAGAAATCACCAAGTTCAAGTCCCAAGGACACATAAAGGGTGGGAAGCAAGCGAGTTGCCCCTTGCATAAAGGTTCAGATCAGTGAATGGGAGGCCTTTGGAAGAATACCGATGGGGCCAAAACTTGACCTCTGATGTGGAAGGAGAGGGATTGGAGGGAAAGCATAAACCAGGGAATTATCAGAGCATCTGCTCCGATTGCCAGGAGGATCCTTTGTTCAGGACACTAACTGCTGTAGCTTGTTGAATCTGGATGCCAGTAGATTGACCTCTGGCCATTCCCAACGTTGGAACATTCCCTGGATCACCTCTGGGTGTAGGGACCAATACTCCAGTCAGATCTGCTGGCGGCTATTCCTGGGATATGGACTGCCGATATAATTGGCACATGTCCCTGTGCCCAGGCTAGTATGTGGTTCACCTCCTTCAGAGCTGAACGACTCCTGGTACTGCCTTGGTGGTTTATATAGGCCACTGCAGTGGCATTGTCGAGCTGAACCCTGAGAGGGTAGTCCTGAAGCTCCCTCATCCAGGACCGTAGGGCCAAACAAACTGCCCGTAATTCCAGGATGTTGATGGGCAGGATCTGTTCTGTCCCTGACCATTTCCCTTGAGCTGTGAGCCCCTCTAGGGTCACTTCACAGCCTTAGGGATCTGTAATCAGTACTCTCTGAGTTACCGGGAGGAAGGGTCTTCCCTTTTGTAGGTCCTGATCCTGTAACCACCAGCGTAGGCTTAAGTGTGCCCGAGGAGATAAGAACATTGGATAATCCAGAGCTTTTCCTCTCCTGTTCCAAGCCAACAAGATGTTTTGTTGTAGCAGCCTGGAATGGAACTGGGCATAGGACACCACCTCCAATAAGGGTTCCATCCTCCCTAGAAGACTCATACAAAGTCAAATGGAGGGTTGTCTGGTGTGTCTTATATTACGCACCTGAGTCTCCAGGCAAGAATACTCATGCCTGAACTGTATCTAGGATCAGACCTAGAAACTTTAGACTTTGAGCTGGTCTCAAGTTTGACTTTTTGTTATTTATGATCGAGCCTAAGCTTTCCAAATACTGCACTGTACATGTAAAAGGATATGTTTCTGAGAAGTGAGAAACATTAACAGCGCTGTATGGGTTAATTTAGGGTACGTGTGAGCCCAAATACACCCAAATCTGCTATGATTGATAAGTGAAAATCACATAAAAAAAAATCACATAAAAAAATCATTCATATAATCAATGTTAAATAAAGTGTGGGTGATATTGTCCATCAACAACAGCAGAATTGATATGAATGTCGCATAATGTTATCAAAAAAACATCAGCAAAGTCTCTTAATCATTGTTACGTCCTTAGTGAGGGGTTACTCTTGAGTGTATCACTGTACTTTTTCCACAAACGTCTCCCTTAGGAGTTCTACTCGCCAGATTTAGGTGGTATGAATCGCCTGTAAAGATTAGTGGTTGAGTCAGGTCTCCTTCTCAGATCAGGTTTCCTCTTTCCTTTCAATCTCCACTGAACATCCAATAGTCCTCCACGGGATCAGTTATATGGTATTCATAGGAACATTTCATGAGTGGTCATGTAATGAGAGTGAAAAGAGAAAATATAGTGTAATACTGTCTTTATTGAGGGTGTTTGCCCCACACTAAGTAATGCTTACAATGAATTAAAATATGAACAGCACATCAGAGGATACTGAGATGAGGTTACATGCAGGAAAGTGTGCTTGTCAGCTCGGCTCACTGCTAAGTCCCAGGTTCAGCTCTATCTCTGTGTGTGCAAACGCTGATCGTGTAGCCACGCCCTGACGCGTTTCGTGATTGGTTGTCACGTCTTCAGAGGGCGTGGCTACACGTCATGCTCTCTGAGTCTAAATAGGGAAAAGGGGCGTACCACTCCGCCCCTTCATCATGACGCGGAAGGCATCGGGGATAGTGCGGGCGTGTATAGCCCTGTAGGTCCGCCTATTTATGCAAACTCGATCGTTCTGATTCGTTAGAAAAAGGAAAACCACCGCCTGCATCCTATGTGTCATCCTTTGCTGTTGGGAGGAGTCTGCAGAGTGAGCGATCTCTTCAGCTCGCTTTGTGTACATAACGGTAACGGCCTCTCTGCTTTTATCTCGGGACATATAATCCCTCATTGTGTGCGCAGCTCGTCCCTAACAGCTGATTGTGATTATTATGGGCCGGGATGAGATGCATGTGATTTACTTACTCCTCTGAGTGCAATCACAGTAAAAAAAAAACGGGGACTCCATGTAATACCAGCATCATTTTAATGATGGAAGTACTAGCAAAAAGTATATTAAAATATGCAAAGAGATTTTTTTTAAAAAAAAGGAAATAAAACGCTTTAAAAACCATGCAAAATATATGTGTGTAGCACTTGCTATATGTTTACAGATCACTCCGGCACTTAGAGCGAGTACAAGATGACAAGCACATCATAGACATATATATAAAAATGGATGCACTTGTTGAAACAAAACAAACACTGTTAGATTATCAGAAACATATGCATCCTTAATGTTACTTCAAACATGGACAAGGTGATATGACTACCAATGGGGCATCCTCAATAGGTGTCCATTGAAATCCATCAATATTCTAAAAACACTTAACAATTCATTAAAATGTCATGTGCAGAATACTAGATAATAATAATAATAATAATATAAAAGGACTAACCAAACTATGGCAGTACCAATATAAAAAAATATTTAAAACATGTATATATAAAAAGAACTGTCTAAAACATATGAGAATACTTCATAAGTGGGGGAAGAATCTCATAGTGTAGTGCAGATTGTGTATTAAACAATGGGGGAGGGGGCGTGGTTTTATATATCTGGATACTCAAAAATCATATTATAATGCATAGATATATTTTAGGCATATATGTCTTCTAGCCCTATACTGTAAATGAATTGGCCTAATGATTGCTTATAAAACAGTTGAGGTCTAGGTCAATGTTAAGGCCATGAGGGCTGAGTGTATTAGTACCGGAAAATCCATTCTGTCTCTCTTTTTGATATTTCCCGTACCCTATTGGACCCCCTCCAATTGGGGTCTATCTTATCTATGCCCCAAAATTTCAATCCAATCGGGTTTTTATTGTGTTTCTCCAGAAAATGTAGAGATACACTATGGACTTCGTAGCCCGTTGTAATGTTGTATATGTGTTCAGAAACTCTCTTAGAGAGTTTTCTTTTTGTGCGACCTATATACATTAGGCCACACGGGCACTCCAAGGCATAGACAACATGTGTGGATACGCATGTAATGCACTCTTTGATTTTAAAAAGTTTTTCATTTGCTGTAGAGGAAAATTCAGTGAGACCTCTCAAGTGTGTTGAGACTTGGCGGCATGATTTACATCTTCTACAGGCTGTGAAGCCAGGCCTGTCCCAAAACATTTGTGGTCTCCTAGGAGGATCAAGCACCTTTTTAACTATATGATCCCCAAAGGAAGGTGCTTTGCGGTATATGAATGGGGGCACAGTAGGTAACTGGGGGTTCAAAGTTTTGTCCATCATAAGGATACCCCAGTGTTTTTTGAAAAAAGCCTCAATGTCTTTATATTGTTCATGATAATTTGAAATGAACCCCCACTCAAGGGTGGTTTGACCCTTGGTTCCAACAGACTATCTTGCTTATTACTTCCTACTTCATCAATTAGAAGATTCAGTTGCGATTCACTGTACCCCTTTTCCATGAAGCGATTTTTAATAATAGTGGCTTGATTGAGATAGTCGCTATCTTCGGTGCAATTGCGCCTTATGCGTGTAAATTGTCCCTTGGAAATATTCCTTAACCACCTCGGGTGGTGGCCACTTTGCAGGGGAATATAGCTGTTGCGGTCTGAATCCTTAAAGTAAGCCTTAGTGAAAAAATTGTGTTTGACCTTTCATAACTGTCACATCCAAGTAATTAATTTGTTGCTGATCCCAATGGAATTCTAACTTGATGTTATTTTTATTAGTATTTAACCAATCTGAATAATTTTGAGTGAATCTTCTGATCCTTCCCAAATTATGAACAAGTCATCTATGTACCGTTGGTAGAAGATGAGTTCTTTATGCCTATTGTGAAAAATCCATTTGTCCTCCCACTCACTCATAAATAAGTTTGCCAGACTCGGTGCAAACTTTGCACCCATCGCTACGCCAGTTTTCTGACTGTAAAAATGACCTCTGTACCAGAAATAGTTGTGCGTTAAGCAGAACTCAAGGGCCATTTTCAGGAACTTTTTTTGTACATAAGGTAACTCGTCCCTTTTACTCAGTGCCCAATTTAGGGCTAAAATACCATCCTCATGATTTATATTCGTGTACAATGAGGATACATCTGCTGTGACAAGAAACAGACATACATAAGTACATAAGGAAAGTAAATATAAAAAAATACTTCCTGACCAACAATCATGGCAGTAAAAGTCAAAGATACACGGAGGTGGTGGGGGTGGATAGTGGGTTAAAAAATAGATCACTATTTAACCCTCCACTACCCGCCAATCACCAAGTAGAGGTGTTCAAACAACTAGTATTAAAAGATTTGGACACACTGCAGGTGAAAAAAAGTCTCAACCCAAAACATATCAAAGAGGGCATCCAGGCTTTAGAAAAGCGGAAAGACATCATCATCCGACCAGCTGATAAAGGTGGTGGGGTTGTGGTAATGGATAAAACATACTATCACAACCAATAGCAAGAGATGTTAAATGATGATAGCACTTATTCACACCTAACTGGAGATCCCAACAAAAAATACAGAATGGAATTGCGCAATTTAGTAGACTATGGTTATTATATGAGAGTTTTAACGAAAAAGGAGAAACAATTCCTTTGTCCAAGCTTCAGTCGGACCCCGACAATATACACTGTACCTAAAATGCATAAGCACCTTACACTACCTCCAGCCAGACCCATTGTTAATGGAATAGAGTCGGTAACAGCAAGAGTTGGCCAATATCTAGACCACTTTCTACAGAGCAGTGTAATCACTACTAAGGCTTATCTTAAAGACACAACAGATTTTCTGCAGAAATTAAAATTGGTCACCATTTCACCAGAGAGTACTGTGTTTCTTGTCACAGCAGATGTATCCTCATTGTACACGAATATAAATCATGAGGATGGTATTTTAGCCCTAAATTGGGCACTGAGTAAAAGGGACGAGTTACCTTATGTACAAAAAAAGTTCCTGAAAATGGCCCTTGAGTTCTGCTTAACGCACAACTATTTCTGGTACGGAGGTCATTTTTACAGTCAGAAAACTGGCGTAGCGATGGGTGCAAAGTTTGCACCGAGTCTGGCAAACTTATTTATGAGTGAGTGGGAGGACAAATGGATTTTTCACAATAGGCATAAAGAACTCATCTTCTACCAACGGTACATAGATGACTTGTTCATAATTTGGGAAGGATCAGAAGATTCACTCAAAAGTTATGCAGATTGGTTAAATACTAATAAAAATAACATCAAGTTAGAATTCCATTGGGATCAGCAACAAATTAATTACTTGGATGTGACAGTTATGAAAGGTCAAACACATTTTTTCACTAAGGCTTACCTTAAGGATTCAGACCGCAACAGCTATATTCCCCTGCAAAGTGGCCACCACCCGAGGTGGTTAAGGAATATTCCCAAGGGACAATTTACACGCATAAGGCGCAATTGCACCGAAGATAGCGACTATCTCAATCAAGCCACTATTATTAAAAATCGCTTCATGGAAAAGGGGTACAGTGAATCGCAACTGAATCTTCTAATTGATGAAGTAGGAAGTAATAAGCAAGATAGTCTGTTGGAACCAAGGGTCAAACCACCCTTGAGTGGGGGTTCATTTCAAATTATCATGAACAATATAAAGACATTGAGGCTATTTTCAAAAAAACACTGGGGTATCCTTATGATGGACAAAACTTTGAACCCCCAGTTACCTACTGTGCCCCCATTCATATACCGCAAAGCACCTTCCTTTGGGGATCATATAGTTAAAAAGGTGCTTGATCCTCCTAGGAGACCACAAATGTTTTGGGACAGGCCTGGCTTCACAGCCTGTAGAAGATGTAAATCATGCCGCCAAGTCTTAACACACTTGAGAGGTCTCACTGAATTTTCCTCTACAGCAAATGGAAAACTTTTTAAAATCAAAGAGTGCATTACATGCGTATCCACGCATGTTGTCTATGCCTTGGAGTGCCCGTGTGGCCTAATGTATATAGGTCGCACAAAAAGAAAACTCTCTAAGAGAGTTTCTGAACACATATACAACATTACAACGGGCTACGAAGACCATAGTGTATCTCTACATTTTCTGGAGAAACACAATAAAAACCCGATTGGATTGAAATTTTGGGGCATAGATAAGATAGACCCCAATTGGAGGGGGTCCAATAGGGTACGGGAAATATCAAAAAGAGAGACAGAATGGATTTTCCGTACTAATACACTCAGCCCTCATGGCCTTAACATTGACCTAGACCTCAACTGTTTTATAAGCAATCATTAGGCCAATTCATTTACAGTATAGGGCTAGAAGATATATATGCCTAAAATATATCTATGCATTATAATATGATTTTTGAGTATCCAGATATATAAAACCACGCCCCCTCCCCCTCCCCCATTGTTTAATACACAATCTGCACTACACTATGAGATTCTTCCCCCACTTATGAAGTATTCTCATATGTTTTAGACAGTCCTTTTTATATATACATGTTTTAAATATTTTTTTATATTGGTACTGCCATAGTTTGGTTAGTCCTTTTATATTATTATTATTATTATTATCTAGTATTCTGCACATGACATTTTAATGAATTGTTAAGTGTTTTTAGAATATTGATGGATTTCAATGGACACCTATTGAGGATGCCCCATTGGTAGTCATATCACCTTGTCCATGTTTGAAGTAACATTAAGGATGCATATGTTTCTGATAATCTAACAGTGTTTGTTTTGTTTCAACAAGTGCATCCATTTTTATATATATGTCTATGATGTGCTTGTCATCTTGTACTCGCTCTAAGTGCCGGAGTGATCTGTAAACATATAGCAGGTGCTACACACATATACTTTGCATGGTTTGTAAAGCGTTTTATTTCGTTTTATTTAAAAAAAATATCTTTGCATATTTTAATATACTTTTTGCTAGTACTTCCATCATTAAAATGATGCTGGTATTACATGGAGTCCCCGTTTTTTTGCACTGTGATTGCACTCAGAGGAGTAAGTAAATCACATGCATCTCATCCCGGGCCCATAATAATCACAATCAGCTGTTAGGGACGAGCTGCACACACAATGAGGGATTATATGTCCCGAGATAAAAGCAGAGAGGCCGTTACCGTTATGTACACAGAGCGAGCTGAAGAGATCGCTCACTCTGCAGACTCCTCCCAACAGCAAAGGATGACACATAGGATGCAGGCGGTGGTTTTCTTTTTTCTAACGAATCAGAACGATCGAGTTTGCATAAATAGGCGGACCTACAGGGCTATACACGCCCGCACTATCCCCGATGCCTGCCGCGTCATGATGAAGGGGCGGAGTGGTACGCCCCTTTTCCCTATTTAGACTCAGAGAGCATGACGTGTAGCCACGCCCTCTGAAGACGTGACAACCAATCACGAAACGTGTCAGGGCGTGGCTATAGGATAAGCGTTTGCACACACAGAGACAGAGCTGAACCTGGGACTTAGCAGTGAGCCGAGCTGACAAGCACACTTTCCTGCATGTAACCTCATCTCAGTATCCTCTGATGTGCTGTTCATATTTTAATTCATTGTAAGCATTACTTAGTGTGGGGTGAACACCCTCAATAAAGACAGTATTACACTATATTTTCTCTTTTCACTCTCATTACATGACCACTCATACCATACCATATACCATATAACTGATCCCGTGGAGGACTATTGGATGTTCAGTGGAGATTGAAAGGAAAGAGGAAACCTGATCTGAGAAGGAGACCTGACTCAACCACTAATCTTTACAGGCGATTCATACCACCTAAATCTGGTGAGTAGAACTCCTAAAGGAGACGTTTGTGGAAAAAGTACAGTGATACACTCAAGAGTAACCCCTCACTAAGGATGTAACAATGATTAAGAGACTTTGCTGATGTTTTTTTGATAACATTATGCGACATTCATATCAATGCTGCTGTTGTTGATGGACAATATCACCCACACTTTATTTAACATTGATTATATGAATGATTTTTTTATGTGATTTTTTTATGTGATTTTCACTTATCAATCATAGCAGATTGTTAATGTTTCTCACTTCTCAGAAACATATCCTTTTACATTTACTTTCTGTTATAATAGCTGCTCTTCTGCACAAACCCATTTACATTTTATAAACTACACCACCATAGAGCGCTAGGATCAAGCCTGCCTAATAAGCAGAGACTGATATTCTATTTTCACTGCACTGTACATGTTATGCTCTGTTCTAGAGCTTGTAGTGAGTGATTTCTGAGCAGGTGGTCATCCAGATACCCAGGCACCAGAATCCCTTTGGCCCTTAAAAGACCCAGTACTGGTGCTAGGACCTTTGTGAACACTCGGGGGGGCTGTAGCAAGCCCAAAGTGTAGAGCCACAAACTGAAAAGTGATGTTCCTCTACTGCAAACCGCAGGAACCTCTGATGAGGTTAAAAGATAGATAAGTGTAGATGCACATCCTTATGGAGGCTAGAAAGTCTTCCATCTGGAGTAAAGCTACTACTGAGTGGACAGACTCTATCCGAAAGGACTTAATTAGAAGATATTGGTTCAGGGATCTTGGGTCCCAGATGGGCCTTGTGTCCCTGTTTGTTTTTTGAACAGTAAAAAGGTTTGAGTAAAACCCTGTACCACTTTCGAGTACAGGAACCTCTACAATCACTCCTTGATGCACTAAATTATATAGTGCTTGAAGTAATAAGTCTCTTTTTGGAGGATCGGAAGCAACGTTGGATCTTAAAAACCTCTGAGGGGGAACCCCCCGCAACTCCCAGCTTGTAACCGTGGGATGTAGTTGAGGTGACCCACTCATCCTGAACTTCCGGAACTGGACTAAGTGGTGAGTTAAAATCAAGAGTTTAAAACAGCAGGGTTTAAAACAGGGGTCATAGTACCTGTGTAGTGTGAGTACCTGAGTGTTGTCTGAGTAGTGTGTGTGGATTGTTAGTACTTGTGTATTGTGGGTGCAGGCTGGCCTGCGAGTGCACGCGGGTCTGTTGGCCTGCGAGTGCACGCGGGTCTGCTGGCCTGCGAGTGCACGCGGGTCTGCGGGTGCACGCGGGTCTGCTGGTCTGCGAGTGCACGCGGGTCTGCTGGTCTGCGAGTGCACGCGGGTCTGCTGGTCTGCGAGTGCACGCGGGTCTGCTGGTCTGCGAGTGCACGCGGGTCTGCTGGTCTGCGAGTGCACGCGGGTCCGCGAGTGCACGCGGGTCTGCTGGTCTGCGAGTGCACGCGGGTCTGCTGGTCTGCGAGTGCACACGGGTCTGCTGGTCTGCGAGTGCACGCAAGTCTGCTGGTCTGCGAGTGCACGCAAGTCTGCTGGTCTGCGAGTGCACGCAAGTCTGCTGGTCTGCGAGTGCACGCGGGTCTGCTGGTGCACGCGGATCTGCGAGTGCATGCGAGTCCGCTGGTTTGCGAGTGCGGGTAGGTCTGAGTACCTGTGTATTGTCTTGTTGAGTACCTGTGTATTGTCTTGTTTAATGGTAGTGTCAGGAAGCTAGTTGTTAGGTAATTTGGACAGGGTATAATCTCTAATCCTCATCAAATTAATAGGTACGATGCCCGGTGGGTGTGGGGAGGCGACTCGGTGTACATCTTGCGGCATGTATGCGTTCCCTGATCAACTGATCGAGGGAGATTACTGCTGTGCAAAATGTAAGCACATTGTTTCCCTGAAAGCCCAGGTTCTGAATCTGGGGAAGTGACTGTCAGCACTGGGAAGACCCTCCACACTAAAGGAGAGCTGGAAATGTACCCAGCAGGTGATGGCAGGGGCCAGCACAGAGGTGGGCGGAGACAAAGAGGTGCAGGCACTAGAAAATAGTAGATGGGTGACAGTCAGGAAGGGTAGAGGGACAAGTGCCAGGGAGGCCGATCCAGGGCTGGAGCATCCCAATAATAATGCTCCATTAAGTGACATTGATGAAACCAGTCAGGGACCGGCACTGCTGGAGCTGAGGGACTCTCCTAGCTGCCAGGGGAAGAACTCCTCCAGTGAGAGTGGGGGGGGGGGGGGAGCGAAGGGAAAGGAAAGGCAGATTCTGGTGGTAGGGGACTCAATTCTTAGAAGGACAGAGAGGGCAATCTGTATCAAAGACCTTGTACCCAGCAGGTGATGGCAGGGGCCAGCACAGAGGTGGGTGGAGACAAAGAGGTGCAGGCACTAGAAAATAGTAGATGCGGCCCTACTCAGAAGGGTATGCTCTTGTCCCTTGATTTGCACAAGGCTTTCGACTCCATTGAATGGCCCTATTTGTTTTCCCTTCTGGAAGGTTGGGGGTTTGGCAGTAAGTTCTTAGGGGTCCTACGCGCTCTATACTCAACACCTAGAGCAATGGTTCATTTCCAGGGACATTACTCCCCCTCGTTTGGCATATCTAGGGGGACTAGGCAGGGGTGCCCTCTTTCTCCCCTAATCTTTGCAATTGCTATCGAGACGCTAGCAATATCGATTAGGTCCAATCCGGATATTTTGGGGGTCTCATGTGGCATTTTTGCCGACGATATGTTGTTGTTCCTGACCTCTCCCATCACCTCCCTTCCCAATCTTTTTAAAGTTTTAAAGGACTTCTCCTCGGTTTCGGGTCTCAAGGTTAACTTCACTAAATCTTGCGCACTTAACATCTCCCTAACTCTTGACACGGATGCAACAATTAGAAGCTCCTTCCCTTTCCAATGGAGGGATAACCGCTTAGAATACTTGGGAATTAATCTCACCCCAAAGATAGAACTTCTGTACTCGGCGAACTTTCCCCCGGCCTATAAGAAATTAGAAGCTGACTTAAAGGTTTGGGCTAAGGGCAACCTTTCGTGGCTCGGTAGAATTCATTCAGTCAAGGTGACCCTTCTCCCCCGACTACTATATCTATTTAGAGCACTCCCAATTAATATCAAGAAGGAACATCTCTCTCTACAAAGGATGGTAAACATGTTTGTGTGGGGTAGGTCGGGTTGTAGATTTTCTAGTTCTACCCTCCTCAGGCCCAAAAGGAGAGGGGGTTTAGGCCTCCCGCGGCTCTTTGGGTACTTTCAGGCAGCACGCCTCTCTCAGCTCTCTGCGGTGTACTCCAAATCCGAGAAACCGGACTGGGTCCACATCGAGAGACAAGCAGCCCCATCCTACACCCTAGACTACTTGCTTTGGATCCCCCCTAGAAATCGCCCCCCTATCCTTTCACCCACCCTTTTTCAGTCTCTCTCTCTTTGGGACAAGCTGCGATCCAATCCTGATTTGACTTCAGAAATTCACCCCCTAGAGCACATTTTCAACAATAGTGACTTTATCCCGGGACTAGATATCACAGCTTTTAGATGGTGGCTGGACAAGGAACTGTACCGAATTGGGCACTTCTTCCTGGCGTCGGGCCCCATTACTTTAAAATATTGCAAACAAAAGCTTAAGCTCCCAACGTCAGAACTCTTCAGGTTTGGGCAGATATCACTTCCTCCATAAAATTTGGAAGGGGAAACCCGTTCCGCCCCGAATTACGGCTTACGAGCATTGGTGCGGAGAGGCAGTTGATCAGAGGGGCGGAATATCTGTTATATACCACTCTCTTGCATGTCAGGACAGTAAGACGTCTTATATGGCTGCTTGGGAAGCTGACTTCCAATTCCAATGGAGTGTGGAATCTTGGTCAATGGCATACTCGAACGCTTACAAGGGTGTCCAACATGCCTCCCTGATAGAGGCTAACTTAAAGGTCCTCACGAGATGGTATTATACCCCCGTGAAATTCTCTTGCATGTTCCCTTCAGCCGACCCCTTGTGTTTTAGAGGATGCGACATCATTGGCTCAATGTCTCATATATGGTGGGAATGCCCAAAAAATTGATCTTACTGGAAAAAGGTTCAATTTAATTTTCAAGGTAACCGGTCTTCAACTCCCTAGATCCCCTGAGGTCGCTCTCCTTAACGCCTTTATCCCCAATACTACTAAATCCACACGATCCTTGATTCACTTCATCCTCTTAGGGGCCAAGGCCACTTTGGCTAAGGCTTGGAAGCAGCCCCCGGTCCCTTTCTCAGCTGTGAAACGCAAAATTTCCTGGATCATGTCCCAGGAAAAAGTGGCAAGTATCCTGCTCGACTCCAAAGCCCGTTTTGAATCCGTTTGGGAACCGTGGGCCTTGTTTGTTGGTATCTCTTTGATTCCAGGAGTTCCCGTAGCGAGATCAAGCCAATTAGTCGCTCTCCCGGCTGGGGTACCGTAGACTGGCTCCTCATCCTCTTCTCTTCCCCTTTCTTTTCTCCTCTTTCTATTCTTCTATGTCCTCTTTTTTGTGGATCTCCAAGTCCACTCTATACACTCTCTCATTAAAGGGTTACATCTTCTTTTTTTTCTTTTTTTGTACATTATCTCTTGAATATGTAAGAAACTTGGGAGATTTCAGGCTCTGTATGTCTTAGTTGAAGTTCTGTTTCCTCCCGGGGTTTTCGGGGGACTCTCTCCGGCATAGGAAAGTTCACATTTGGGATACCGGAGTGGGTCCCCTGACCCCCGGAATTAAGTTATTTTTTTTTTCTGTTATAGTTTTGACATATGGCCTCCTGCAGTAGCAGGGGTTCTCACCCTAATTTTTATCTCCCATTGTTCCCGTGCAACCCTTTTTTCTGGTCCTTTTGTTCGACCATTGTTTTTGTAGAGTTTCATGACCGAAGAAACTTTATAACTCAATGTACTATGTATCTTTCACTTGTAATCCATTTGCAATGATTTGTGTTTGTTCTATCGTGTTTATACTCAATAAAACTTTTGAAAGTGAAAATAGTAGATGGGTGACAGTCAGGAAGGGTAGAGGGACAAGTGCCAGGGAGGCCGATCCAGGGCTGGAGCATCCCAATAAGTATGCTCCATTGAGTGACATTGAGGAAACCAGTCATGGACCGGCACTGCTGTAGCTGAGGGACTCTCCTAGCTGCCAGGGGAAGAACTCCTGCAGTGAGAGTGGGGGAGGGAGCGAAGGTAAAGGAAAGGCAGATTCTGGTGGTAGGGGACTCAATTCTTAGAAGGACAGAGAGGGCAATCTGTATCAAAGACCTGAATCGCCGAACTGTATGTTGTCTACCGGGCGCTTGGGTTCGGCACATCACGGATCTGGTGGACAGATTACTGGGAGGGAAAGACCCAGCTGTCATGGCTCACGTTGGCACCAATGACAAAGTCAGAGGCAGATGGAGTGTCCTAAAGAACAATTTTAGGAACTTGGCAGTTAAATTGAGGAAAAGGACCTCCAAGGTAATATTCTCAGGAATACTACCAGTACATCGAACCACACCAGAAAGGCGGAGAGAGATTAGGGAAGTAAACAAGTGGCTGAAGAGTAGTAAGGAGGAGTTTGGGTTCCTGGAGGACTGGGCCGACTTCCCAGTCGATAACCAGTACTATAGAAGGGAAGGACTGCACCTGAATGAGGAGGGTGCAGATCAGCTGGGAATAAGGATGGCCTAAAAGTTAGAGGGGTTTTTAAACTAGGCGATGGGGGGGGGGGGGGTTCAGAGATAGAGATAGTCAGTGTGGAACATATTCAAGAGGGTAGTATTAGGGGCATTAGTGGTAGGGTAATCAAAGCACATAAATCCAAGGTAAGTAGTAATCTCAGAACACCCAAGAGGATAGTATGTGATAGGTCAAAATATATTAATGCAGTAAATTGTTTGTTTACCAATGCCAGAAGTCTGCCAAGCAAAATAGGTGAGTTGGAAGCTCTGGTGCATCAGGAGAGCTTTGACATAATCGTATTGCTGAAACTTGGCTTCATTCCTCACATGACTGGGCTGTTAATATTCCTGGCTATGCACTCTTTCGGAAAGACAGGGTAAAAAGGAAAAGTGGAGGGGTCTGTCTCTATGTGAGAAGTGATCTTAAAGCAATTGTGAAAGAGGACATGGTGGATGCAGAGTCTGAAGCATTATGGGTGGAACTGCATACAGATGTGCGTAGTTCCAAGTTTGTTATAGACCACCCAATGTTAATGAAGAAGAGGAGACTCGGCTCCTTGCACAGATGGAAAGGGCTGCAAGGGCTGGGACTGTGATAATAATGGGGGATTTTAACTACTAAGAAATTAACTGGAGTAATGGCATTGCTGGGACAGTTAACCACTTAAGGACTGCCTCCTGCACATATACGTCGGCAGAATGGCACGGCCGGGCAGAAGCACATACAGGTAAGTCCTCTTTAAGTGCTCAGCCGTGGGTCGCGGGGGCACTCCCGCGACCTGTTCCAAAGCTCCGTGACCGCGGCACTCTATCGCTGCTGGAGTCCCGCGATCAGTCCCCGGAGCTGAAGAACGGGGAGAGCTGTGTGTAAGCTGTGTGGCACCGTGATTGATCGTGTGTTATCTTTTATAGGGAAACACAATCAATGATGTCACACCTACAGCCACACCCCCCTACAGTTAGAAAAACATATGAGGTCACACATAACCCCTACAGCGCCCCCTTGTGGTTAACTCCCAAACTGCAATTGTAATTTTCACAGTAAATAATGCATTTTTAATGCATTTTTTGCTGTAAAAATTACAATGGTCCCAAAAATGTGTCAAAATTGTCCGAAGTGTTCCCCATAATGTCGCAGTCACAATAAAAATCGCTGATCGCTGCCGTTAGTAGTAAAAAAATAATTAATAAAAATGCAATAAAACTATTCCTTATTTTGTAAACGCTATAAATTTTGCGCAAACCAATCAAACACTTATTGCGATTCTAAACGAATCGATAGGTTGCAAAAGATAGAAGGACAAACCCCAAGAAATTCTTCAAATATATTAATAGTAAAAAGGTCGAGTCTGAGCATGTAGGCCCCTTACAAAATAATCTAGAGTGGGTGACTGGGGACAAAGAGAAGGCTAATTTATTAAATACTTTTTCAGCTATGTGTATACAAAGGAGCATGGGGGAGCTCATGTCCATAATGGGGGTGGGTAGTGACAAAGCCCAAGTGATACACAATGGCTCAAATGTGTGAGTTCCGGATGGCATACACCCACAGATTCTAAAAGAATTGAGCTCTGTCATTTCAAAGCAATTGCATCCAATTTCTAGGGACTCATTCATGACAGGAATAGTACCACTGGTTTGGCGCAGGGCCAATGTAGTGCCCATATTTAAAAAGGGAACAAAGTCTTTACTGAGTAACTATAGACTTGTTAGTTTAACTTCTATAGCTGGGAAGATACTGTGAGATTAATAAAAGACCACATAGATGAGTTCTTGCTGGAAAAAACTATTTAAGCAACAGAAAGCATGGATTCATGAAAGGCAGAAGCTGTCAGACAAACCTGATTTTTTTTATGAAGAGGTAAGTATAACCTTGGACAGAGGCGTGGCAGTGGATGTGGTATACCTGGATTTTGCAAAAGTGTTCGATACAGTTCCCCACACATGGCTCATGTGTAAGGTAAAGTCTACAAAATTTGAAATATCAGTTTGTAAATGGATAGAAAACTGGCTAAAAATAGGATTTTTAATAACAGCTTACCTGTAAAATCCTTTTTTTGTAGTACATCACGGGACACAGAGCAGCATAGTCATTACTATGTGGGTTATAGAGTCTACCTTCAGGTGATGGACACTGGTGTAATCAATTAAACAGGAAGTTCCCTCCCTATATAACCCCTCCCATACTGGGAGCTCCTCAGTTTTTGTAGCAAAGTAATAAGTGTCTCAATATCCCCAAACAAGAGGGGCGGGAGCTCTGTGTCCCGTGATGTACTACAAGAAAAGTATTTTACAGGTAAGCTGTTATAAAAAATCCTATTTTCTTTATCGTACATCACGGGACACAGAGAAGCATAGTCATTACTATGTGGGATGTCCAAAAGCAATGCCAACTGAGGGGAGGGAGACACAAACTACGCAGACTGCCCTCAGACGTGAGGACCTATAATGCTGCCTGCAGCATACTGCGCCAAAAAAGCTGCATCCTCTTGCCGTCCTACGTTCACCCGATAGGGCAGTGGCACAAGCACAGATGACCAGATGCGGCCTTGCAAGTCTGAGTCCTAAAGGCTTGGTAATTCATCGCGTATAAAGCGCTTACCATCCTGGTAGGGAGCCCCTCAACAAAAAACATGGGGAATCTTACTCTTTAAAACACAAGCCTGAATAATAACCTGATGAATCAACATTGAAAATAGTTGAATTTTAGATGCTGCCTGCCCCATCCTGGGGCCTCCTGGTAGCGCAAAAACATAAGTTTTCCGTATCCGAGCAGCTGCTCCAGATAAGCCTTGATCCTTCTTACTCCAACAAGAGAGAGAGAGTAACCATCTTAATAGCTGATCTGAATACTACCTGCCCACCTCTAGGGTCTTCTGGCAGTACCATAAAAAACTTCAGCTTTCTATATCTGAACCTTCAGATAAGTATTTAACTGCTCTCATCTCTATTGGGAGAAAGACAACAACTTTTCCTTCCGTGAAAAAGCTTTTTTTTAAAAGAGAAGGCAAGAAAATCTTGATTCCAACGAGCACTAGATCCTTCTGGGTGAGGATTATCATCACCCTACTTACTTAGAATTAAGTATGGCTTTATACCAAGAAAGTTGCCAATACTGAAACTCTCTTGCGGAGGCTACCACAACCAAGAATACCAATTGCCTTGTAAAAGGATGAAGGCAAATATGCCATACTTCCAAGGATGCCACATCTGGTTTCCCACCAGGAACATAGGCCTTTCAGATCCTAGGATATCTGGTACTGGAGGCCAGCTCCCCTGTATGAATCAAAGGAATTTCCGCTGATTCTGAAAACCACGATCCTCAAGAATGTGGGCTACAATAGCCAGACCATTGATTTGCTTGTTTGCAAGACAGGATGAAATACCCCCTGCAAAGTAGGCCTGGACAAGATGTAAGGGACCCTGGGTCCTCTACTACCACCTTTACTGTTCCTGTACAGTGAGGCCGTCAGGGTTATGCCAGAAAAATCAGGATGGCTTCCGTTCTCCTCTGATGTTGCATCAAAGCCACCAAAATCACAGCACTGGGGGCAGAGACACAAACCAGTGACACCTGGTTTTCCCGGGTCACTAACACATCTGTGCCTCATGCAGGTGGATCCTTTGTCCTTGACCCAAAGCTGTTCAATTTCTTGTTGAACCTGGATGCCAATATGTCTTATGTACAGGGTACTCGTTCTGTGGCATTTGGTCAGAAAGAAGTCGGGGTGTAGAGTCATTCTCCCGGAGACAAATGTTGACAGCTCCAGCGAATCACCTGCCAATTCTGCATTCCATGAAATGACGATTGTCAAAAGGCAGAACAAACCTGTCCCCTAAAACGTTCAGGCTTTTAAGCCAGATGCTGCATCGGTAGCTCTAGCTGACAGATAAGGCTCACTTGGAGCTTTCCCCTGGGCCGTGATTTCTACCAGGCCTGGCAATCTTTTTAGTCAAGAACCACCAACAGGAAATTCAGCATGTCTCTGGGACCAGACTCTCAGGATAATGCTAGGTTAGGCTCCAGTCTTTCTAGGCTGACAGAATAAAGTTTATATTGAAGCCTTGAATAAAACTTAGCATAGGGAATTGTCTTGAATGAAGCCAGCATCTTCCCTAGCACCTTACGCAAAAGGCAAAAAGTAAGGAACTGTTCCTTGCCGTGACCACTTAGACCAGCTTTCTCATAGCAATGGTCTTGCCGGAGGCCACAAAAAATAAACTCTCCTTTTTTGGATTGTGCCAAACATTCCTACCCTAGGAGTTCCAGATACATGACCATGCTGGACACCCTTAGGTCCAGCCATGCTACTGACTGATCCATCAGCAGGAGTTTGCCTCGGTATGCCATTAGTGCTATACCCTGGGCCCTTAAGACTTGCTAGAGGTGGGCCCTAGCACCCTGTCAACCCAGACACAGTGGCTAACCCAGGGGGCAAGACCACCAACCGGAGACAGTGCTGTTCCCCTGTGAAACGCAGACCACCTCTGCAGTCCCCTGTAAATAAACACATATGCAAACGGATCCCCATATGTGTATGTGGCCAGTGTTAAGCCATATGCCTTGTTCATGGAAGCGTGTGCTCATGGAAGCATAAATTCATATAAATATGGAACAAACATCTTGCAAGCAAGCATACATTATCATGCGATTAAACATCTTATGCATTTTAAGCACTGCCATGCGGATAAGTACCCTTGTGCGACCAAGGACCCCAGCATTTTTATGCCATCAAGCAACTTAATGCGATATAAAAAGCCGCGCCACACAAAGGTTGATAACACCAGTGTAAGTGATGGTAAAATTAATATAACACTAAAGTCCATTAACGTCCATAATGATTGAAATAATGATGAATCTCGGAAGCGATCCTCTGTGAAGTGTCACCAAACGCACACACGTCAGAAGGTGCACCCGCCACCACATGAATAAGCAGCTTACCAGAGGTCAGATCTATGCTAGCGTCTGACTATAACCCAGTCAACGGCCTTTAGATCCTTGAGGTTCCCACGATCGACTCGAGTAGACCAGGAGAGGGACACTTCCTCTCCCTGCTGCTTATGGCTGTGACGAGCGAGGAGTTAATCCCATTTCATTCCTTGTACACAGGTAGAGAGAAGGGAAATCCTTTGTCCAATTCCAAGCGTAATCTGTGATGGATTGCTTCAATTTGAGATCGGATAATGCAGCAGAAGAGAATGTCACATCCCGGGGACACCGGCACTGCAGCCTCTCATTGTCCGATCCCGGATCACACACTGCCCGTCCTCGCCGCTCTCTCCGTCTCTCCGCAGTTCTCTAGCGTTCGGTTACCCGGCTAGAGAACTGCGGAGAGACGGAGAGAGCGGCGAGGACGGGCAGTGTGTGATCCGGATCGGACAATGAGAGGCTGCAGTGCCGGTGTCCCCGGGATGTGACATTCTCTTCTGCTGCATTATCCGATCTCAAATGAAGCAATCCATCACAGATTACGCTTGGAATTATTTCCCTTCTCTCTACCTGTGTACAAGGAATGAAATGGGATTAACTCCTCGCTCGTTAAGCAGCAGGGAGAGGAAGTGTCCCTCTCTGGTCTACTCGAGTCGATTTCAAGGATTAACGTTGCTGGGTTATAGTCAGATGCTAGCATAGATCTGACCTCTGGTAAGCTGCTTATTCAGCACCTTTGACGTGTGTGCCACTTCACAGAGGATCGCTTCCGAGATCATTATGGACGTTAATGGACTTTAGTGACCATCACTTACAGTTATCATTTATATCCCATTGTTTCCTGTTTATCACATGCAGCCTGTAGTCCAGGGGGTTTCCTAGCGCGGTTTTTTTGTTTTATATAAGCAACTTAATGCGACCTTAGGCATTTCTGTGAAACAAGCCTCTCTATGTGATCAAGTATTCTTGGGTATTCAAGGACTCGGTTGATCAGACAACCATGTGTGATCCAGCTTCTTCATGCATTTAAGCATTTTTAAGCGATTATAGGCATCCCTGTGGAAACAAGTCTCTCTGTGTGACCCAATATACTTGGCTAATCAAGGACTTGGATGATCGGGTAACCACGTGCGATCCAACATCTTTTATGCATTAACGCAACTTATGCGATTTTAGGCATTTCTGTGGACACAAGCTCTCTGTGTGACCAAATATCCTTGGGTAATCAAGGACTTGAGTGATCGGGTAACCATGTGCGATCCAACATCTTTTATGCATTCAAGCGTCTCATGCGATTTTAGGCATTTCTGTGGACACAAGCTCTCTGTGTGACCAAATATCCTTGGGTAAACAAGGACTCGGGTTATCAGGTAACCATGAATGATACCGCATCTTTATGCACTTAAGCATTTTTTTGCAATCTTAGGCAATTATTATGCGTTTTTAGGCACCTTAAGTGACCATGTAAAAGTATACCCCACCAACAAAACCATGCATGTGGATCTTTATGTGCGATTAACAATACCTTAAGTGACCATGTAAAAGTATACCAACAAAACCCATGTATCTTTATGTGATTAACAATAAAACATGCTCTGTTACTTGTTTTTACCCCACATGCATTTTGAACAATCCAAATTCATGTATTTCATGCAAACCTGTGGACTGGTAAAGAGACAGTTATGCTCTGCAGATGTGCGACTCTGCAAACCTGTAACGTTGTGTTTTTAGGCACCTTAAGTGACCATGTAAAAGTATACCAACAAAACCCATGTATCTTTATGTGATTAACAATAAAACATGCTCTGTTACTTGTTTTTACCCCACATGCATTTTGAACAATCCAAATTCATGTATTTCATGCAAACCTGTGGACTGGTAAAGAGACAGTTATGCTCTGCAGATGTGCGACTCTGCAAACCTGCAACGTTAGCCATGTGCACCAGCAACTGTGCATCCCCCCGCTGTGCATTTGGTTAGCCTAAAGCCAACACCAGGATGAGGACTTTATGGAGCCACCGGCTCTGACCGTCTAGGCCGAGGGAAGTTATATGCAGCTTGAATCTCTGAAAGACTGCAGCTGGAAGCAGAGCCTGTGGGCTTCTGCCAGTTTGCTCCTCATTAGGCACCTGTCCTCAGGTCGTTTAATCCACCTGTTTGAGGATTTAGAGCAGGGAAAGGGACACACCCTGTTTTCTGCTTGTGAGGATGCTGCGAATATAGCAGTTAACCTCTAAAGACCCATAAATGCAATGTAACAAAACATATGCAGAGTAACTGCAATGTTGGGGGAGGATACAACGTCTGACAGGGCTGATAGCTCATTCTGTGAGCTGTCTTAAGTCTCTACAGGAGAGGATGGTATCATGCAAGCATTATAAAGGGCTACCAGCAAGTGGCGATACCCCTTATATTCCTACCCCTGGACCCCCTTACGGGGAGACCAAAAAAAAGTCCTAAGCCAAAAGCAGAGGAACTCGCCCTGGTGTATCCACAGCTTAACTTAGTCTAGCAAAATAATGCCTGCTAATCTGCACAGCTAGATGCTGAGTAGGCGTCTTAGATTAATCTGTATTCAATCCACACAAGGTGCTTATGTGCCACAGGCTATTGTGTCCCCCTGGCTTTACAGAGCTCTGACGCCTGGGCCTTTTAAAGGTGCCACCCTGCATCTGCACCTTGAGCCGGCGAGCACCACATCGTCCCCCGCCTCAAATCGCGCCCACGCGCGCGTGTAGGGAATGGTAGAGGCGGGGGGAAGAGGGATCCCCCAAGGAGCGCCGTGGACCCGACTACGAGGGATCCCCCCCCATCGTAGCAGAGCCTGAAGCGGGGGAAGTAAGCCACACCATAGATTAGCTAACCTTGAGCTTCTGTCCTGGAAAGCATGGTAAGCGAAACACCAGGCATGAGTTTTTACTGCTTTAGTGGTAGAAAACAGATAAGACATACCGTTACTCATGACAATCCTTTTACATAGGATTTAGGGGTACCAGCCCTCTCCCGGGGAGACCTATGGGAACTACAGCCATCCTGTCTCAACAGACATAGTGGTCTCTTTTGCCCAGGAGAGGACTAAGGACCCGCTAGGGGAGGCATATGGGTGCCAGAGCCATCCTGTCTCAAAAGACATAGTGGTTTACATTGCCCATGCATAGAAGCATAAAAAATAGGCGAGACCCATAATCCCCTATATGGAAGACCTACCGACGGACCACGTCCCGTAGGTACCTCCGCTTACCTTTCCACGCTGCAGGGTATTGCAAAGCAAGAGGCCCAGCCTTCACCCCTCACCGTGGGCTTCGTCTTAGACCTTCAGGGACTGGGGTCCATAGCAGGTCACCTCTGCCCTGGACCTATATAGCACCCTGGCAACAGAAAAACATTTGGTCTTTGGTAACGACCAATGTTCTGGAACTCAGGGTCCAGCCCTCCGAAGAGAGGCATTATAGGCAAAACCTTGTTCTTCGTACCGAGGCCCGGGTACCGTCCACTTTGGCTATGCAGCACCTTGGACGGATCCGGATTTATGGAGGCTTTTTATATCCAGCATGGATCCCTCCAGTGGAGCTCCTAAGAGCACATGTTAACTCGTGACCAACACCTTAGACACTGATGAAAAAACTGAGGAGCTCCCAGTATGGGAGGGGTTATATAGGGAGGGAACTTCCTGTTTAATTGATTACACCAGTGTCCATCACCTGAAGGTAGACTCTATATCCCACATAGTAATGACTATGCTGCTCTGTGTCCCGTGATGTACAATAAAGAAAGACAGAATTCAGAGAGTAGTGGTTAATGATTGTTACTCTGAATGGTCTAAGGTTATCAGTGGTGTACCCCAAGGTTCAGTGTTGGGACCCTTACTTTTTAATATCTTTATAAATGATATTGGGTCTGATATCAAAAAGCTGAGTAACTCCTTTTCTGAGAGTCTTCCAAAACAGCCCATGAGACCTAGGGCTCCTCCTACCAGGACAGGAAACATGTTACCCCCACCAGATAAAAGGGCGGTCCTCCAGGCCCTATGTCAGTCTTCTCCAGAACCGTGGGACTTCCCTGAAAAACATATGCATATTACACATAACTTCCATACAAAACCGTGTGGGAATCCGGCTGTCCTGGAAGACTCTCAGAAAAGGAGATACCAGTAAGTCTAACTCAGCTTTTCTCTCAAGCGTCTTCCAGGACAGCCCATGAGACGATGAGCCAGAACTTACCAGTCTAGGGTGGGACAACTGCCTGAAGGACCTTTCGACCAAACGCCTGTTCTTAAACAGATAGCAGATCTAGGTAATGTTTGATGAAGGTCGAATAACTGGACCATGTGGCAGCCTTGCAAATCTGTTCTGGAGAGGCAGCAGCCCTCTCAGCCCAAGACGCAGACAAAGCTCTCGTTGAATGCGCAGTGACAAAAGGTGTGGGAACTTCTCTAATTTTGTAAGCTTCCGAGATGGCTAGTTTTATCCATCTGGCCAATGTTGCTTTAGATGCATTCTTACCCTTGTGCGTACCTGAAAAAAGGACAAATAAGGCGTCTGTCTTCCTAAAGGTCTTGGTGACCTGCAGATAGACGAGGAGGATTCTTCTCACATCTAAAAACCTTCGACTTCTTTTCTTAGTCGCCCTGTGGCAAGTTACAAAAGGATGGCAGTACAATGTCCTGCGATCTGTGGAATGTACTGGTAAGTAATTTAACAGAAATTTCCTCTAAGGGCTCAAAAGGAAATTCTTCCAGAGTTTGAAGTACCAGGGACAGGTCCCAAGTTGGACAAATTCTTACCACTACTGGCCTGGCACTAGAAATGGATTTGAAGAATCTCGCTACCGTGGGATTTTCCAAAAGAGAAAACTGGAGGAATACACTGATAGCTGCCGCCTGTACCTTCAAGGTGCTAACTGAAAGACCCTTGTCGACACCCTCTTGAAAAAATTCCAAAATAGAAGGAACTTCATGCGTTGATCTTTGGTTTTCAGACAACCATGAATTAAACTTTTTCCAAACTTTGGAATATATGGCTCTAGTGACTGTTTTTCTGCAATTCACCAAAGTTTTGTCAGAAGCCTTCAGTATCTTTACTTCAGATACCAAGCCGTCAAGCTTAAGGAAACCACCTGTGGGTGTGACACTGGACCCTGCGACAGCAAGTCCTCTCTCTTCTGAAGTCTCAGTGGAGGCTTCGAGACCAGAGTCTGTATCAGGGAAAACCATGGCCTCTTGGGCCAGAAGGGGGCGATCAGAATAAGGTCTGTTTCTTCCAGGAGAAACTTCCGGAATAAGTCTGATCGGGGGAAAGGTGTAGCAGAGGTTGAATGGCCACGGATTCGCCAGAGCATCAATCCCCAGTGATTGATCTGGGTTTAGAGAAAATAACTCCTCTGTCTTGCGGTTGTCGAGATTTGCGAACAGATCTGCTTCGGGCCAAACCCCTTTTGTTGGTGATCTCTGCAAATGCCTCTGGATGAAGCGACCAAATGTCTCGCTCCACCATGTGGAGACTAAGATAGTCTGCCAGACAGTTTTGTGTCCCCTTCAGGTACACTGCTGAAATTGAGACTAGATTTACTTTTGCCCATGTCAAAATTTCCTGGGAAATCCATTGAAGAATCCGACTCCTCGTGCCTCCCTGTTTATTGAGGTACGCAACCGCCGCAATGTTTTTGGATAGGATCTGGAGATTGTGACCCCTGATCTCTGTCTGAAAGGCTTGCAGGGCTCTCTGAACCGCTAGCAGCTCACTCTGGTTCAATGAAGCTTTTGCTTCCTTCTCGGACCATTTTCCTTGTGCGACTTTGTTGCTGAGGTGGGCTCCCCATCCCCAGGAACTCGCGTCCGTCGTGATCCTCCTAGATACAGGAATGGACCATGGCAGGCCTCTTATTAGGTGAAGATTTGTCCTCCACCACCACAAGCTTCTTTTCACCTTGGTAGGTAACAGAACTCTTGACTCCAGAGACCTTGAGTCTCCATCCCAGTTTCTCAGGAGAAACATCTGCAATAGTCTTTGATAAAATCTTGCCCATGGCACTGCAGGGAAACATGAGGTCATCAGACCCACTGTCCTTGAAATCTTCCTCAGCGAGACCAACTGACTGGTCTGTAAGGCCGAAACTGCTTGTACCATCTTTGAGACCTTCTCCTCTGGGAGAAAAACTTGTTGGTCTACTGAGCAAAAATCGTAGCCCAGATACTTCACCTTCTGGGCCGGATCTAGGGAAGACTTCTCTGTTTATCAACCAGCCTAGGGATTAAAACAAGTCTTGTACAGTCTGGAGATCTGGTAAGACTCTGCCACTATTAGGAGGTCGTCCAGGTAAGGGATGATAGTAGATTACTACAAGGGGAAGTACGACGCCTCCTTGGTGATGAATTCACGTATAAAAAACTATCCCAGGACCCCTTTTTGTGTCACTAGTGGTACTCATCAATGAAAAATTGCAGTGGGCATTTGAAGCTGATCTAATCACCAAAAAAGAGCAGGTATTTTTGAAAGTCACCGATTCAATAAACCGACCTTCTACATAATCCCTAAAGTTCATAAGAATTGCAAGGCCCCCCAGGGAGAACAATTGTCTCAGCCATTCATGGTCCTCTGGAAAGAGTGGGGAAATATATTGACACCCTTATAAAAGACTTGGTTTTGACTTTAAGATCATATGTACGCGATACGGGAGATGTCTTGAATAAGATCAGTACCCTACAGTTTCCAGAAAATGCCCTCCTAGTGGGGATTGACGTTGAGGCGTTATACACATCTATTCCCCATGAGTGGGGCATCTTGGCTGTCTATTACTTTCTAGACAAGCATTTCCCTGAAATGGGGACACAAAACGAGTTCATCATCGAGCTCCTAGAGCTTGCTCTAAAAACACAACTTCTTTCAATTTTCGGGTGTGAATTACCAACAACTCCGCGGTACCTCCATGGGAGCACCCGCATATGCCTGCCTGCACTTGGGCTGGTGGGAGGAGGAGGTGGTCTACGCCTCATCGATGTACCTTGGCCACGCTTGATCCTGGCTAAGGTACATCGACGATGTATTGATGGTGTGGTCGGGGACACAGGACCAACTAACGGGATTTATGGCTGAGCTTGGTAATAACACCAGAAATATACACCTGACCTACACAGTAGACCCCCATCGCATTTCCTTCCTGGACCTGTCTATTAGGCTTGAAGTTGGTAAACTTGTTACCAACACGTTCAGGAAACTGCTGCTAATACGCTACTTCAAGCCGACAGCTATCACCCCAGATCTCTGATACGTGGCATATCTGTAGGACAGTTTCTGAAAATTTGCAGGAACTGCTCGACAGACGAAGATTACTAACTTGAAGCCTCACAACTCTATTAGAGATTTAGGGAGAGAGAGGTTATCCCCATCGGCTCCTCAAAAGAGCTAAGAGCATTGCGGGTCAGAGATCAAGATCTGACCTGCTCCAGCCCCGGACAGTGACCCAACAAACATCTGAAGGACCTGTGAGATTCATTACCCCATATGGGGCTCAATGGCACCAGGTGAATACTATCCTGTCCAAACGCTGGCCTATATTGAGACATGCCGTTAAATCGGGACAAGCAGTCGGAGACAAACCTTCAATGGTGGCAAAACGTGCAAAAAATCTTAATAATATGCTGGTACAATCTGAATATGTATGGTTGCCTAATAGAAGCTGGTTAACGGACATGCCTCGAGTCAACGGCATGTTCCCATGCGGTCACTGTGGTACATGTAAATATGTGGACCGCAGCAAGACGTTCAGAAACTCTGACAGTAGCCAGGAGTTTGAGATTAGGTCCCTCATAAACTGTGCTACCACCAGGATACTTTATGTTCTCGAATGCCCGTGCCACAAACTATACGTAGGCAAAACAAAAAGACAGTTAAGAGTTAGAATTGGGGGAACACTTGAAAAGTATCAGACAGAAAGAGGAAACCCGGGTAGCTCAACATTTTTTGAGCGTCCACAAGGGTAAAACCTCTGGCTTAACTGTGAAGGTTTTTTTCTCCCTCTCTCTGACTGATCACAGAGGCAATTTTGATACGGTGCTCCTACGTAAGGAGAAGAGCTGGATTTTTAGGCTCAGGACCCTTCAGCCGAGGGGCCTGAACAATGAACTCAGCCTAAGTGTCTTCCTTGAACCCTAGTTGTCCCAGTGCCTAGTCTCCCCCCCGCTTTTTTTTGGAGCTGCTGAAAGTCATGGCCCACACCTTGTTTTTTCTGGCTGCAGGACGCCCAGCAATATCTAGTCTTTTCCTCATAGCTGGTCTCCTCTACCAGCCATGATCTGACGGCATTGCATAGAGAATAAACAGAGACCCAGTGTATGATGTCGCTGGGTCCAGAAAAACTTGTGTAATGAATATGAAGAAGTCTTATTCAGAAATGGTATTAGTATATTAATGAGGAGTAGATGAGCTAGAGATACACTGTAACTTTATGGGCCTACTTCAACCCCTCTCCTTTTTTTTTTTTTACTACTTTAGCCACTGGATTTACCCAAGGCAGGAGAAGGGCCATTCCACTTTGTGAAGTTACATGTACATATGCTATTGTTCTGCGGGTCTGAGTTGGAGAGGGCTGTGATTTTGGAAAACAGATTGTTTTATCCTGCCCCCCTTCAAAATTCTCCCCGCAGCAAGACTCAAATATGACCACAAGATGGCATAGTAATCACTTTAGTGTTGATCGATGTGATTTGATATCTGTCTCTATATAAGTAGCATATATGCCAACACTAATTTGTTCTGAAGTGCATGGAGATGCACGAAACGTTAACCTAGCCTATGCAGAGCTAGTAAGCTGGCTTCAATTCTGCTACCCAGTTCAGCAATGCAAAGGACTTACCTGCTGTAACTGACTACTTTTAAGGCACTGCTATCTACAGCCTATTTCCGCCTACGCTGATCCAGCACCATGTTCCAGACTTTCCTTCTGCACACCAGACCGGTCATGCGATTTCACACTACTGGGAATCCATTGGAAAATCCAGCTACATGCTGCAGTCTGGACAATAGTCTGAAGCCGGCATACAGCCATCTACGGCCGAGTAGAGAGGGGGGACAGAGACTGTCCCTGGCAACAAGACCACTGACTGACTGATCTGGTGAGAGCCCAGTTGGGCAACCGTTCACTATCTTTTACCTTAAACCCTCTCTCATATATGCCTGCTGCTTCTTTCCTCTATGGAGGTTTAATGGACACCTGCTATCCCAGCGAAGTGTGAAACTATCCATTTATCCCGGTTTTTAAGATTTAACCACTTCCATACCAGGCACTTACGCACCTTCCCGCCCAAGCCAATTTTCAGCTTTCAGCACTGTCGCAATTTGAATGACAATTGCGCGGTCATGCTACACTGCACCCAAACAAAATTGGCGTCCTTTTTTCCCCACAAATAGAGCTTTCTTTTGGTGGTATTTGATCACATCTGCGTTTTTTTTTTTTTTTGCACAACAACTAAAAATAGAGCGAAGATTTTGAAAAAAAAAAAAGTTTTTATTTTTTTCTGTTAATTTTTTTTTTAATGAGTATGTTTTCTCTTTCAATTACGGGCACTGATATGGTGGCACTGATGGGCACCGATGAGGTGGCACTGATGGGCACCGATGAGGTAGTTCTGATGGGCACCGATTAGGTAGCACTGATGGGCACTGATAGGCGGCGCTGGTATGGGGCACTGATGGGCACTCATGGGCGGCACTGATGGGCACTCATGGGCGGCACTGGGCACTCATAGGCGGCACAGGTGGGCACTCATAGGCGGCACAGGTGGGCACTCATAGGCGGCACAGGTGGGCACTGATAGGTGGCACAGGTGGGCACTGATAGGTGGCACAGGTGGGCACTGATAGGTGGCACAGGTGGGCACTGGGCATGGATTGGCACTGACAGACACTGGGGTGGCACTGATGATCACTGAGGGGTGGCACTGATGGATCACCTGTTGCCAATCAATGCCCATGTGTGGGCACTGATTGCATTATTGGCATTATTTATTTTTTTTGTCCTTTTTTTGTCTTTTTTTTTTGCAAGTACCCTGGTGGTCTAGTGTGGGCACTCCCTGGTGGTCCGTGTGGCGATCCGAGGGGGGGCTGCGCTGATAAACAATCAGCGCGAACCCCCCCTGTAAGGAGAGCCGCTGATCGAGAGCAAGGAACAGGAGCTACAGTGCAGAAAATAAGTATTTGAACACCCTGCTATTTTGCAAGTTCTCCCACTTGGAAATCATGGAAGGGTCTGAAATTGTCATCGTAGGTGCATGTCCACTGTGAGAGACATAATCAAAAAAAAAATTCCAGAAATCACAATGTATGATTTTTTTAACTATTTATTTGTATGATACAGCTGCAAAGAAGTATTTGAACACCTGAGAAAATCAATGTTAATATTTGATACAGTAGCCTTTGTTTGCAATTACAGAGATCAAACGTTTCTTGTCGTTTTTCACCAGGTTTGCACACACTGGAGGAGGGATTTTGGCCCACTCCTCCACACAGATCTTCTCTAGATCAGTCAGGTTTCTGGGCTGTCGCTGAGAAACACGGAGTTTGAGCTCCCTCCAAAGATTCTCTATTGGGTTTAGGTCTGGAGACTGGCTAGGCCACGCCAGAACCTTGATATGCTTCTTACAGAGCCACTCCTTTGTTATCCTGGCTGTGTGCTTCGGGTCATTGTCATGTTGGAAGACCCAGCCTCGACCCATCTTCAAAGCTCTAACTGAGGGAAGGAGGTTGTTGCCCAAAATCTCGCAATACATGGCCCCGGTCATCCTCTCCTTAATACAGTGCATTCGCCCTGTCCCATGTGTAGAAAAACACCCCCAAAGCATGATGCTACCATCCCCATGCTTCACAGTAGTGATGGTGTTCTTGGGATGGTACTCATCATTCTTCTTCCTCCAAACACGGTTAGTGGAATTATGACCAAAAAGTTCTATTTTGGTCTCATCTGACCACATGACTTTCTCCCATGACTCCTCTGGATCATCCAAATGGTCATTGGCAAACTTAAGACGGGCCTTGACATGTGCTGGTTTAAGCAGGGTAACCTTCCGTGCCATGCATGATTTCAAACCATGACGTCTTAGTGTATTACCAACAGTAACCTTGGAAACGGTGGTCCCAGCTCTTTTCAGGTCATTGACCAGCTCCTCCCGTGTAGTCCTGGGCTGATTTATCACCTTTCTTAGGATCATTGAGACCCCACGAGGTGAGATTTTGCATGGAGCCCCAGTCCGCGGGAGATTGACAGTCATGTTTAGCTTCTTCCATTTTCTAATGATTGCTCCAACAGTGGACCTTTTTCCACCAAGCTGCTTGGCAATTTCCCCGTAGCCCTTTCCAGCCTTGTGGAGGTGTACAATTTTGTCTCTAGTGTCTTTGGACAGCTCTTTGGTCTTGGCCATGTTAGTAGTTGGATTCTTACTGATTGTATGGGGTGGACAGGTGTCTTTATGCAGCTAATGACCTCAAACAGGTGCATCTAATTTAGGATAATAAATGGAGTGGAAGTGGACATTTTAAAGGCAGACTAACAGGTCTTTGAGGGTCAGAATTCTAGCTGATAGACAGGTGTTAAAATACTTCTTTGCAGCTGTATCATACAAATAAATAGTTAAAAATTCATAAATTGTGATTTCTGGAATTTTTTTTTTGATTATGTCTCTCACAGTGGACATGCACCTACGATGACAATTTCAGACCCCTCCATGATTTCCAAGTGGGAGAACTTGCAAAATAGCAGGGTGTTCAAATACTTATTTTCCGCACTGTATGTGTGTAAACACATAGCTTTCCTGTCAGCGGGGGAAACGCTGATTTTCTGTTCTGTATGAACAGAAGATCAGTGATTTCCCCTAGTGAGGTCACCCCCCCATACAGTTGGAACACACCCAGGAACACACTTAACCCCTCCCCCTAGTGTTAACCCCTTCACTGCCAATGGCATTTTTATAGTAATCCAATGCTTTTTTATGGCATTAATCGCTAAAAAAATGGCAATGGTCCCAAAAATTTGTCAAAAGTGTCCGAAGTGTCCGCCATAAGGTCGCAGTACTGAAAAAAACGCTGATCGCCGCCATTACTAGTAAAAAAAAAACTATTTTGTAAACGCTATAACTTTTGCGCAAACCAATCAATAAACGCTAATTGCGATTTTTTTAAAGAAAAATATTTAGAAGAATACGTATCAGCCTAAACTGAGGAAAAAAAAGTTTTTTTATATATTTTTGGGGGATATTTATTACAGAAAAAAGTAAAAAATATTGAATTTTTTTCAAAACAGTCGCTCTATTTTTGTTTATAGCGCAAAAAATAAAAACCGCAGAGGTGATCAAATACCACCAAAAGAAAGCTTTATTTGTGGGAAAAAAAGGACACCAATTTTGTTTGGGAGCCACGTCGCACGACCACGCAATTGTCAGTTAAAGCGACGCACTGCCGAATCACAAAAAGTGCTCTGGTCATTGGGCAGCAATATGGTCCGGGGCTAAAGTGGTTAATTAGGCCTGGAATACAGGAGCGGCAAACTGGTTTACTCCATGAGGAGCTCAGTTTACTTCCGCACACTGCACACTTTCTTTTTGGTGGCTGCGCTTGGGCTTTGTCCTGAGTCTTGGCCTGCAAGAGAACAAACATGACCCTGTAAATCTACCCTCCATAACACCCTGTTCAGGAGAAAAATAAATATGTGCACCCTTCACCTAGGCCCTACTAGTTATAAGGGGAAAGACACTCACAGGCTGTGCAAGAAAAGTACATACACTTTCAGGCTTACCTGTGAGGAGCTGGCGTTAGGGCTTGATTCCGCTGCCTGTGCAGGTATGTCAAAGATTCCATCCTGCCCCTGTAGTGGTCCGCAGCCTTTGCTGGGTTTCACATTTTTAAATGCCAGCCTCCGGGAACTTCCTGAGAGCCAGCCTGGAACGCAGATCCCACCCCTTCCTGCGCACGGCTTCCTCTTTCCCCTGCACGTTCCAGCCTGGCTGTACTGACAGAGAAACCAGCCGCCACCGCTGCTATAGCAGCCGGAAACCATGCGGTTTTGCAGGGGGAAGCTCAGACACAAGTGACGGTACTGACATTCCCCATGTACCGAGAAACGGACAGCAGCCACAAACCAACTCCCCGATGGATGTGCCGCTCTGGGAAGGAAGAGGTAGGACAAAAAAACTCACCCACTGCTCCAGGAGCCCTGCTCTAGAGACCTAGGGGAACCAGTTCCAGGAACCATGTTACCCCCCGTCCGGAGGAAACACTAATACTGACATGGGGCCTGGAGGACCGCCCTTTTATCCGGTGGGGGTAACATGTTTCCTGTCCTGGTAGGAGCTCTAGGTCTCATGGGCTGTCCTGGAAGACACTTGAGAGAAAGTAAAATTTCTGTCTTTGCAGATGACATCAAGCTATGCAGTGGAATAACGTCTTTACAGGATTGTCGATTTACAAGCCGACCTCAATGCTCTGTCTAATTGGGCGACTATGTGGCGGAGGAGGTTTAATGTTGATAAATGTAAAGTTATGCACTTGGGGGCTAAGAATATGCATGCATCATACATACTAGGAGGAGTACAGCTGGAGGGATTCATAATGGAGAAGGATCTGGAGGTTTTGGTAGATCATAAGCTCAATAATGGCATGCAATGTCAAGCAGACGTTTCCAAAGCGAGCAAAGTCCTTTCTTGTATTAACAGAGGTATGGACTCCAGAGAGAGAGATATAATATTGCCCCTGTACAAATCATTAGTAAGAACTCATCTAGAATATGCAGTTCAGTTTTGGGCTCCAGTTCCCAAGAAGGATATTGGGGTACTGGAGAAAGTACAGAGAAGCGCAACCAAACTGATAAGTGGCATGGAGTAGCTCAGCTATGAGGAAAGATTAGAGGAACTGAATTTATTCACTCTTGAGAAGAGAAGATTAAGGTGGGGATATGATCCACATGTACAAATATATAAGGGGTCCATATAGTGAACTTGGTGTTGAGTTATTCACTTTATGGTCAAACTGAGGACAAGGGGGCACTCTTTACGTCTAGAGGAAAAGAGATTTCACCTCCAACTATGGAAAGGTTTCTTCACAGTAAGAGCTGTGAAAATGTGCAATAGACTCCCTGCAGAGGTGGTTCTGGCAAGCTCAGTAAAGTAATTAAAGGAAAGACCTGGATTCTTTCCTAAATGTACAGTTGTATTCAAAATTATTCAACCCCCACTGAAATTGATTGTTTTGGCCAGTTTGACATTGATTTTGATAATTCAGTCATCCTGCTTACAATTAAATCAAAGAGGCACGTGTAGGTCAGACAAATATAACATAACATTTATTATGAAATAACCACAAATGTCTTTTCTGTGCTCACATCATTATCAGTTTTATTCAACCCCCAAGTGACATTCAATCAACAGCTTTTAAACGTGAAGCATAGCTTGACACAAGTGTCTTGCAGCGATCTACGGGTATCTTCGCCCATTCGTCATGGGCAAAAGCCTCCAGTTTAGTCACATTCTTAGGCTTGCGCACTGCAACTGCTTTCTTTAAGTCCCACCAGAGGTTCTCAATCGGATTTAAGTCTGGTGACTGCGATGGCCACTCCAAAATGTTCCAGCCTTTAATCTGAAACCATGCTCTAGTGGAACCTTGGAGGTATGCTTGGGATCATTGTCCTGTTGAATGGTCCAACGTCTCCCAAGCCTTAGATTTGTGACGGACTGCATCACATTGTCATCCAATATCTCCTGGTACTGAAGAGAATTCATGGTACCTTGCACACGCTGAAGCTTCCCTGTACCTGCAGAAGCAAAACAGCCCCAAAGCATGATTGACCCCCCACCATGCTTCACAGTAGGCAAGGTGTTCTTTTCATCATAGGCCTTGTTCTTCCTCCTCCAAACATAGCGTTGATCCATGGTCCCAAACAGTTCTAATTTTGTTTAATCAGTCCACAGAACACAATCCCAAAACTTCTGTGGTTTGTCCACATGACTTTTGGCATACTGCAGTCAACTCTTCTTATTCTTTGTAGACAGCAAGGGGGTGCGCCTGGGAGTTCTGGCATGGAGGCCTTCATTACGCAGTGTGCGCCGTATTGTCTGAGCAGAAACTTCAGTACCCACATCTGACAAATCTTTTCTCAGTTCCTCAGCAGTCACACGGGGACTTTTCTCCACTCTACGCTTCAGGTAGCGCACAGCAGTCGAAGTCAGCATCTTCTTTCTGCCACGACCATGTAGCGTTTCAACAGTGCCCTTTGCCTTGAATTTGAGAATGATGCTTCCTATGGTGTCTCCTGGTATGTTTAACCTCTTTGCAATCTTCTTATAGCCATTGCCCTTCCTGTGAAGAGTAATCACCTCTTCTCTTGTCTTCCTGGACCATTCTCTTGACTTCACCATGTTTGTAACCACACCAATAAATGTCTAGAAGAAGCCGAATATCACAGTCATTTTAAAGCTGCCTAATTGGTGCTTATTAGGCTTTATTGCTGCTCCCTGACATCCACAGGTGTTTTCTATACCTGATTGAAAACACTTCAATGAACCTCCGTTCTTCAGAGTGGTAGGGCCAGATTCAGGTAGATCAGAGCATCTTTGCTCTGGAGTAACGCATCTCATTTACGTTACGCTGCAGAAATTTTAGGAGCAAGTGCTGTTATTCATGAAGCACTTGCTCCTAAAGTTGCGGCAGCGCATCGCAAATGAGACAGCGGAATTCAAATTGGGCGGGTACGGGGCGTGTAGTATTCAAACTACGCGCGATCCCGCGGCGAACGTACTGCGCATGCGTCGAGTGTCAATGCATCCCAGTGCGCATGCTCCAAGTTCTGTCAGTGAACGTCAATGACGTCACGTCCCCATTCATGAATGTTTTACGCAAACGACGCGATTTGTTTTTTTTCCGACGCGATGACGACGCCTATACCCAACATAGGATATTCCACTAGGGGGCTGCTTTATCTTTACGCCACGTATCGCTTCCGGAAATGTCGTAAAGTCACTGCGTCGCGCCCGAAAACGATCGTGAATTTCCGACTCCCGCTGATTAACATATTTTTTCAGCGTTAATCAGCGGGAACGCCCCCGGCGCCATTTTTAAGTTGAAGTAACGATGCAATGGCGAAATTCAATTACGCCGATCGCATCGGAACTCCAACCCGGCGTTTCTTGTTTTCTGGTTATAGAAAACAGAAACGCCGGCTTAAAGTGACAGTTAGGCTGGCGGATCACTGGATCCGCCAGCCTAACTCTTCATGAATCTGGCCCGTAGTCTTTAAGGGGTTGAATAATTGTGTAAATGAAGAATTCACAAAAGAAACATTTACTACTGTATTACAAAACCAATTGATGTCATTTTAGTTGCATATGGTTCTTTAAAGGGGTGTTCCACCCAAAAAAATGACCCCTTCTCAATCCACTCCTCACCCCCATACATGCCACATTTGCATGTAATTTTTTTGGGGGGAGTGGGGGCTTCAGTAAGACTTCCTGTCCCACTTCCTGCTTCCGCCGAGGGGCTGGTTAGGCGATTAAGCTTAATCGCCTACAAGCCCCCTCCCTGTAGGCGATCACATTGACAGGTCCCATGCGATCGTCAGCGGCGAGCCGCGCCGCGCACGCATGCGCAGTACGGCTCGCGCAAGTGGGTGCCCGGCCGTGAAGCCGAAGGCTGTCACGGCTTGCCCACAGTCAGGATGGAGACGCCGGCCGGGAGGGGGGCAGAGGAGCGGAGCCCCGGTCGGCGCGTCGCTGGAACGCAGGAGCAGGTAAGTGAGTGTTTATTAAAAGCCAGCAGCTACACTTTTTGTAGCTGCTGACTTTTAATAAACACAACTTAGGGCTGGAACACCCCTTTAAGAAGTCCTTGTAGGATTTCATTCTGAATACAATTACAAATGTACACTAAATTCCCTAAAACCCTTTACAGCATTGGGGGGTTGAATAATTTTGAACACAACTGTACATAATATAACTGGGTACGCTCTCCTGTTTTTTTTGCCTTCCTCTGGATCAACTGTGGGTATAGAATTGGTATAGAATTGGAGTATATGTGATTGTATGATATTATTATTTTATTTCTTATGGTTGAAGCCTGATGGACTGTGTCTTTTTTCAACCTAACTATAACTATAACCACTTCATCCAAAATCGGATACAGAGGCTTACAGGACAAAACTCCCAATTCCAACATCCGGCGAGCAAAAGTGATGGTGACCAGGAAGGTAACTTTCTGAGAGAGAGAGAGTAAGCAAAGGAAACTCCTAAATACTCTGGAAGGGGGAGGGGGGTTCTGTAAAACTGATAAAACCAACTTCAGCTTCCACTGAGGCAACGGAGAATTTGTAATAGTGGGAATCAAGAAGTTTATGGCTAGGAACTCTGAAAGAAAACTGCAAGGGCAGAGAACTGACTCTTAACAGTACTCAAGGTAGGCTTCTGGTCAGTGTCACATTGAAGAAAGAGCAAAACCCGAACGACAGAGGGAATGAGGATGAAACCTCCAAGCCTTGCACCAAATGATATAAACTTTCCAGGTGCAGTGACATATTTTCCAGGAGTAGACTTACAAGCCTTTAACATCGTAGCATAACATAACTAGAAAACCTCCTATCCCTTTAGAACCTGGCTCAATAGCCAGAGATGGTAAAGCAGGGTGAAAGACTGGACAGTGAGACAGGAGGTTCTCCTGAACATGTAACCGCCATGGAGTGTCTGTGACCAGCTGAACCAAGTCAGTGTACCACAAACATCAAAGCCAGTCCAGAGCCACCAGAATAAAAGAAGAAGCATCAGCTTGAGGGGAAGTATAGCATAAATGAGATGGTACTGATCAAACAGCATCACAAACATCTGTGGTTTTCGAAACAAGAAGTTTCTTATAAACGAAATGGGTATATACAAGGAGATACTATGCATTCGTACATATGAATAAAAGTAATGTTAGCCACTTGGTAGATTGATATGTGAGGTTATCCACTCCAGGGATACTCAAATGATCGGCTAATGCATTTCAAGGGTTTTCCTTTTCATAAGAGCCAAATCTAGTCTTTTTTAAATGTATAAAAATAGATGGAATCTATGGGTCACGTCGTTGCTGTGCTCCTACCAGACTACAGCCGTATTGTGCTTCTGGATGCTTGGTAGAGTGGGAGTGAGCGGCTGTGCAGTGTGGCCATGTGAGCCTGATACTGGAAGTGCTCCGAAGGCATAGCCCAGCCACGATATGGATACCCACCCATATATCTTTGGCTGCAATATGGAAAACAAACAACGGGGTTCCAAGACCACCACCACCAACAGACGACCCTACATCTATGTATAATTTAATTATTCTGCGCTCACCAAAAAATTGTGAAGATGTGATCAAAGATTGAAAATTATGTAGATGTGTATATATATTACAGTTTATATATGAGAACATTAATAAAGGTTGTGTGTATACATGCAGCCATCTAAAATAATTACTCAATTCCCAAGTATATATATATATATATATATATATATATATATATATATATAAAGATTGCGCAAATTAACACATCAATAACAAATGCAATACCCACACGACATGAATGAATGACTCGAGAGTGAATAGATCAATAACAATCTCAATAATTCTTCTAAAAATCTTAACCGAATCTTGAAAAAATAGTATGGAAAAAGGATGAAAAAAAAGATAACTTCTTATGCAGCCCCCTGGGGTTCCTAAAAGATGATGTTGCAGTGACTTAATGTCCAAACGGTAAAATAAGTAAAAAGACCAGATGGTCCCTTACCGAACACTATGGAGCCTAGGTTGCAGGGATCAAATTTGCCTGATATCCACAATCAGCTCTCATAATCAGCCCGGTCCACTTCCAAAAGAATCAGCGGCTTTTCACCATGCGTGGCCACCAGACGGTTCAATGGTTTTTCAAACTCTCCATTCCCAGTCGATGCTTGTTACAGGTAAACATGTTGGTCGGAGAGGATCTCGTAACATGACCACGTACCAGCTGGCAGCTTGATAGCGTGTGTAAGCTATGTGATGTTTTGTATCTCTTCGTTGTGCTGAGGAAATTATTTGGAAATAAAATACCAAAATTTACTGCACTATCAAGTCCTTTTCTTTCTTCTTAAAGCGCTGAATATCACTGGATGGATATCACTGAATGGATATCAAGCCGAATATTTAACCACTTTAGACCCGCGCTATTGACATAATACGTCAACAGCGCGGACCTAGTCAGCGCGGAACTAAACGTCTTTGGACGTGATTTTTGTGCATTACCCGGCGGGAAACGAACAGATGACAGCAGGGACGTGGAGCTCTGTGTGTAAACACAGAGCTCCACGTGCTGTCAGCGGAGGGGAGACCGATCTGTGTCCCTTGTACATAGGGACACAGCATCGGTCACCTCCCCCAGTCACCCCCCTCCCCCCACACAGTTAGAACACACCCAGGCAATACATTTAACCCCTTCCTCACCCCCTAGTGTTAACCCCTTCCCTGCCAGTCACATTTATACAGTAATTAGTGCATGTTTATATCACTGATCGCTGTATAAATGTGAATGGTCCAAAATTTGTGTCCGATATGTCCGCCACAATACCGCAGTCGCAATAAAAATCGCAGATCGCCGCCATTACTAGTAAAAAACAAAATATAATAATAAAAAAAAAAACATAATTTTGTTGCCTATTTTGTAGGTGCTATAACTTTTGCGCAAACCAGTAGCTTACTGCGATTTTTTTTCCCCCCAAAAATACGTATCGGCCTTAACTGTGAAAAAAATAATAGTTTTTTTTAAAAAAATTGGGATATTTATTATAGCAACAAGTAAAAAAATATATATATATTTTTTTAATTGTCGCTCTTTTTTTGTTTATAGCGCAAAAAATTAAAACCGCAGAGGTGATCAAATACCACCAAAATAAAGGACGTCAATTTTGTTTGGGAGCCACTTCGCACGACCGCGCAATTGTCAGTTAAAGCGACACAGTGCCGGAAGCTGAAATTTCGCCTGGGAACGAAGGGGGTTTATGTGCCCAGTAACCAAGTGGTTAAAGTCCTGACTAAGAGGTTGTAAAACCATTGAACCGTACGGTGGCCACACACAGGAAATAAATGCTGATTCTTTTGGAAGTGGAATGGGTTGATTAACACTGCTGATTGTGGATATCAGGCGAGTTTGCTCCCTGTAACCTGGGCTCCATTGTGTTCAGTAAGGGGCCATCTGGTCTTTTTACTTATTTTACCATTTGGACATTAAGTCACTGCAACATCATCTTTTAGGAACTCCAGGGGGCTGCATCAAAAGTTGTCTTTATTCATCCTTTTTCCATACTCATCACGTTTTTGTTGAGACTTTAATCATATTAATTATATTTTTTTTAGAGTTGGTTAAGATTTTTAGAAGAATTATTGAGATTGTTATTGATCTATTCACTCATGATTCATTCATGTTGTGTGGGTATTGTATTTTTTATTGACGGCCCCTACATCTATACACCATCCCTACAGTACTGAGATGTGGAAGGATAACCCCCTACAACGAAAGAAAATTTGCCCGCAACACTATACCACCTATGTAGTGTTACACTACCCATCCAGCGTCCTGGATCGATTTTTATACATTTAAAACAGATTTGGCTCTCCAAGGCTCTGGTGAAGAGGAAAACCCTCAAAACGCGCTAGAATCATTTGCGTATCTCTTTTGTGGATAACATCATAGTTACATAGTTAGTCAGTTTGAAAAAAAAGACACAAGTCCATCCAGTTCAACCACAAAAAAATAAAACAAACAAAATAAAAAACACAGTACAATCACATACACCCAACTCCATACCCACAGTTGATCCAGAGGAAGGCAAAAAAAAAACCAGCAGAGCATGATCCAATTTGCTACAGCAGAGGCAATTGGATTTACCCTGGATCAACTTTACCTACAAATCTTAGTACTCAGTTATATTATGTACATTTAGGAAAATATCCAGGCCTTTCTTAAAGCAATCTACTGAGCTGGCCAGAACCACCTCTGGAGGGAGTCTGTTCCACATTTTCACAGCTCTTATTGTGAAGAAACCTTTCCATATTTGGAGATGAAATCTCTTTTCCTCTAGACGTAAAGAGTGCCCCCTTGTCCTCAGTGTTGACCATAAAGTCAATAACTCAACACACGTTTACTATATGGACCCCTTATATATTTGTACATGTGGATCATATCCCACCTTATTCTCCTCTTCTCAAGAGTGAAAAAATGTAGTTCTTCTAATCTTTCCTCATAGCTGAGCTCCTCTATGCCTCTTATCAGTTTGGTTGCCCTTTTCTGCACTTTCTCCAGTTTCCCAAAATCCTTCTTGAGGACTGGTGCCCAAAACTGAACTGCATATTCCAGATGAGGTCTTACTAATGATTTGTACAGGGGCAAAATGATATCTCTATCTCTGGAATCCATACCTCTCTTAATACAAGAAAGGTCTTTGCTCGCTTTGGAAACCACAGCTTGGCATTACATGCCATTATTGAGCTTATGATCAACTAAAACCCCCACATCCTTCTCCACTATGAATCCCCCCAGTTCTACTCCTCCTAGTATGTATGATGCATGCATATTCTTAGCCCCCAAGTGCATAACTTTACATTTATCAACATTAAACCTCATTTGCCACTTAGTCGCCCAATTAGACAGAGCATTGAGGTCGGCTTGTAAATTGGAGACATCCTGCAAGGAGGTTATTCCACTGCATAGTTTGGTGTCATCTGCAAAGAAAGGAATGTTACTTTTGATCTCAGACCCAATATCATTTATAAAGATATTAAAAAGTAAGGGTCCCAACACTGAACCTTGGGTTACACCACTGATGACCTTCGACCATTCAGAGTATGAATCATTAACCACTACTCTCTTAATTATGTCTTTCAGCCAGTTTTCTATCCATTTACAAACTGATATATCCAATCCTGTAGACTTTACCTTACACATAAGCCGTGTGTGGGAAACTGTATTGAACGCTTTTGCAAAATCCAAGTATACCACGTCCACAGCCACGCCTCTGTCCAAGGTTTTACTTACCTCTTCATAAAAAGAAATCAGGTTTGTCTGACAGCTTCTGTCTTTCATGAATCCATGCTGTCTGTTGCTTAAATTGTTTTTTTCCAGCAAGAACTCATCTATGTGGTCTTTTATTAAACAATCCATATCAACATATCAATCTACCAAGTGTCTAACATTGCCTTTATTCATATGGATGAATACGTAGTATCTCCTTGCACTGTATATACCCATTTGATTTATAATAAACTCCTTGTTTCAATGATTCACGCAACACGCACCTTTCTTTTCCATCTTTACATAATATAAATTAAACTTCCCCTAGTCGGCATAAGCATGATCTCTTCACATATACACCACTAAGAAATACTACCACCCTTACTGAGGCCCCCTGCACCAGCGCAGGAGAATATATTTTCTGTTTATACATCCATGATTTTCACCAGAGGCTGCCTTGTTCTCCCATGAACCTCTGAACTTTAAAAGTTGAGGCGGGGCGCCAAAAGATCTACGTCCAGTGTCCCAAAACAATGACAGAGCTGCTGGATAACCTCTGGGTGCAGGGACCACCCCCCGAACCAGAACCTGATGGCTGAGGTAATCTGCCTGCCAGTTTTTTTTTTAGACGCCAGGAATGTGCACAGCAGACAGAGCAGGAACAAAATGTTCTGCCCTCTGCAGAAAACGAGATGCCTCCAGTGCTGCTACTACTGCACTTCTCATACCACCTTGGTGAATGAGTTGTCCGATTGGATCCTGATTGAGAGCCCCCTGAGGAAAGCCATTAAAATGCTCCAGGAACAACCCGATTGCTTGGAGCGGCAGGACATTGACGGGCAGACAAGCTTCCTCTAGGGTCCAGCGACCTTGAGTTGAATTTGAGTCCAGGACTCCTCCCCAGTCCACCTAGCTGAAAAATCAGGCCCTCTAACAGATGGTAGACAGGGAAGAAAGAGCTAGTCTGTGGGGCCTTCAAGGAACCCAAAGAGGATACCGCGCTAACCGCCCGCTTTGGCAGAGGTAACTTAAAAGCTGAACGTACCATATCCGCTAGGGACTGGATCCAAAGCTTCTCTGCCTGGGAGGCTGAGAAAGGCTCCTCTATGGCCAACCCCTCCAAGTCCTCGTCTGCTTGGTCCCCCGATGGAAATTCTATCCCCTCAGAGGAAAAAATTTCTGACTCTAGCCTAGGAGAGGGGGACCTAGCCCGTTTTCTCTCCGGAAAGGAAGGAGCAATTAACGCTGCCAACCTCAGTTCCAACCCCCCTAGGGTGGAAGCCAACACCTTCTTTGTTACATAGACATGAGCAGGTTGGAAAGGGCCAGCCGTAGCACCCAGTAACTCCGATGGCTCACCCTGGGCGACAAAATCTGATCTTTCAGGGGAGGATGGCACCGCCGAAGCTTGACCAAGCTCCTCAGAGCCCGATGGGGAACCTTTTGGTTTCTTAACATTCTTAGCATTTTTAGCAGTCCCTGTCCCCTTGGGAGCCATAATACAACTCAGAGGTACTCCGCTACTGAGACAATTCTCTGTTACAGCTGTAATAATCAAGCTAGGGTGGATGCTAGGTAAACTCTGAGCTTCCCTGAGCTTTTTTTTTTTCAACAATAAGTTTTTATTTGGTTTTCACAGTTAACACTTGATGACAAAATAAAGCGGTACTCCAGCAACAAAGTACAATCAGATGTCACAGGGTAAGCAGGTTACATATAAACATATTGAATATAACAAGTTAAAGCAGAGGCACGTTAGCAGTGGGGATCCATATCCTCCCAGGCATGGGTCACCTGGGAGGATCAATGTAGGGAGGGGGGAGAAGCCGCTCCCTCGGACACCCCTTACGGGATCATTACTGTGTCCGGGGATTAGGCCGGTCCCCATCTCCTGATTCAAAGTTTATACATGTGACATAAATAGGGCATAATTCAAAAGGCGGAAGGCAGAGAGCAGGAAGTAGAAAGCAGAAACTTGGCACCTGTTTCGTAATAAGATCACCAGAAAGGGGAAAAGAGAATCAAAGATACATTTAACCTGGTCTAATGTCTCTGGGCAGTGTAGGATGTGCGGGAGGTAAAGGGATCTGAGGGGAGTTATCAAACCAAAGTAGCCAAGGGTGCCATTGACTGAGGATCTTGTCTCTATTTTTGTTCTGCAACGCCAGTGTGTATTCATAAGTGAAATGTAGGTGAGTAGTTTGGATCACTTCTCCCAATGTAGGTGGTTCAGGGCTTTTCCATCTCCTGGCAATATTCAAGTTCACTGAAAGAGCTATGTGGGCTAAGGTGTGTTTCAAGTGTTTTGGGTATTGGTCCAAGTCCAGAAGTAGGAGAGCTAGACTAGGGGTAGGAGCAATTGGTATTTTAGAAATTTCAGACATCAGTCCGAAGACTGAAGTCCAGAGGCAAGAGAGGGAGGGGCAACTCCAAAAAGTATGGAGTATGTCCCCTCTCTCTCCGCATCTCCTCCAGCATTTGTCGTCTCGTGATGCGCTAAATTTAGAAATTTTGTCATGCGTCAAGTACCATCGTTGTGCGATTTTCATGTACATTTCCCAGAGTGTAGAGCAGCATGTAACGTCGAAGGTGGAGGTACATGCTTTGGACCATTGTTCTGTGGTGTACGTGCGGCCTAAGTCTTATTCCCATTGGAGCAGAGGTGCCGTTTTAATGAAGATACTCTTTTGTTGGAGGGTGTTGTAAAAGAGTGAAATGCCCTTTTTTTGGGGATTAAGGGTGCTAAGAAAATGCCAAGTTGAGCGGGGTATACTACGTTCCCAGGAGGGATTAGCGTAGAGGTAGTGCCTAGTCCTTACATAAAAGGTAGGCGTCAGATTCGGGGAGTTTGAATTATTTTTGAAGGTCAGGGAAAGATTTGAATACCTTGTTTTTTAAGAGGTCATCTATATGCAAGATTCCCTTCTCTGTCCACTGTGTGTAGGAGATCAAGTTAATATTGTGTTGAAGCGTAAGGATTGGGATTTTTAGATTGTGGATGTCAGGGTGGTTGTGAGTGGTGGTTACAAATTTATTCCATATTCGGACCGTGGCTAGTATGGTAGGAGGAACAAAGGAGGGTAGTTTAGACGAGGGGGAGGTAGAGTAGCCATGTGGATAAGTCCCCCCCTGGTATGCAAGTAGATTCAATTTGCCCCCATATGGTATTTGGGTCAATGGAGAACCATTCCCTGGTCTGGGTAAGTACTGCGGTTATGTAGTAGTCATAAAAGTCCACATATCCCGAGCCCCCTGCTTTACGGTGTTTGATCATTCTGGAGTGCGCGCCCCTGGCCTTCTTGCCCAACCACAGGAAGGAGGAGAGTGTAGTCTGCAAGGATTTAAAGTAGTATTTTGGGATGACAATGGGTAATGTCCTGAACAAGTATAGTATTTGAGGGAGGTGGGACATTTTAAAGGCAGCGAGGTGGCCCATCCAGGACAGCTCCAGAGACGCCAGCCTGCTCAGGTCTTTTTGGAGGTTGTCGCGAAAAGCTATGTAGTTATGTTTAAAAAGTAGCTGAGAGGCTTTGGTCAATTTTATACCAAGATAAGTTATGCTGTGGTCAGCCCAGGAGTACGGGAACTGGTGTTGTAAAAGCATAGCCGTAAGGGGATCAACTCCTAAATTCAGGATGTGGGATTTGGATTCATTCACTTTATAGAATGAAACCCGACTGAACCAGGCAAGCGTCTCCTGAACCGCCGAGAGGGAGGAGGTAGGGTTTGACAACATTACGATAACGTCATCTGCAAACAGACTAATTTTGTGCTCCAGGCCACCTATATCGATTTCTCTTATACTCGTGTTGGACCGTATGTGTTGTGCTAGGGGCTCCATCGCTAGATTAAATATTAGGGGAGAGAGTGGACATCCTTGCCTGGTGCCATTGGAGATGGGAAATGGGGTGGACAAGGAATCTGCCGAGTACACTCGGGCAGAGGGTGTAGAGTATAAGGCCATTGTCAGGGACCTGCTGCTGGCTCCCGGCGCGTGAGTGTGCGCGCGCGTGCGCCGGTGGTGGGAGCGCGCGCGTGCACGTTAGCGCGAGTTTGGCACCAATGTGCCTTTAAAAGACAGACAGATGCAGCAGCCTCTTGCTGTCTGATCTGCAGTACTTACGTGACTAATCTGTATCCTGATTAACCAGTTTCTATACCGACCCGGCTACGTCTGACTATCCGAATCTCTCCAAACCCGACCTCGGCCCGCCTTGACCCTGCCTACTGCTACTACTGTTGCCAGACCTTCTGCCTGAATACCGACTACGCCTGCCTGCTGAACCCCCTGTCTGCTTACGTGTCTGACCCGGCCTGCCTGACCCAGCCTCCGTCCAGTCCACTTGTCTTACTCTGCTCTGCACCAGTTCCAGAGTCGATTGGCATCCGCACCAGAGTCGCTTGCCAAGACGCACCAGAGTCGCTAGCCATCCGCACCAGCTCCGGAGCCGCCAGCTCCCGCATCAGAGTTCCTGCTCTCCTCCTTGCTCCAGCAACCCGGAAGGACCAGCGCAGTGCTGACCCGCACCATCATCCAGGCACCCTTACTCCGCTGCGCTCCCGAGTCCGCTGTTCCCAAATCCAGCGGCTCCCGAGCCAGAGCTGTACGAGAGGTCGCCTCCTGCGACTAGGCTCTGACGACCAGGTACGCCTTCATACATAACAGTATCAGACAGCCATCATGTCAGATCCTGCAGGAGTCGCCCCCGCTGTGGATGAGATTTGCAAACACCTGGCAGCCCTCACACAAGCTGTCAAGAACTTACAAGAAGGGTACATGAGGTTAGAGGGACAAGTCCAAAACCTGTCCGGCTCCAGCGAGGCAACCCCCTCAACCTCTGGTAGATCCTCTTCGACGGCCTCCGCCCCCTCAGTGGTGATGCTTCCACCCAAACCCAGAGTTCCTATACCAGAACGGTTCTCAGGCGATCGAGCGAAGTTTCAGGCCTTTCGCAACGCCTGCGAGCTGTATTTTGCTTTGCAACCTCGGACTTTCTCCTTGGAAGCCACCAAGGTGGGGTTTGTGATCTCCCTCCTCCAAAACGAGCCTCAGACCTGGGCCCACCGACTGTTGCAAGAGAACAACGTTCAGACCCAGTCCCTGCAAGCCTTCTTTGAAGCCATGGCCCAGCTTTACGATGATCCTCAACAGGCCGCCACCGCTGAGTCTGCTCTACTCACGCTCCAGCAAGGTCATAGGGCAGTTGAGGACTATGGTTCGGACTTTAGACGCTGGAGCGCGGATACGCTCTGGAATGACGCGGCCCTCAGACACCAGTTCCGCTTGGGACTTTCCGAGGGGCTCAAGGATGAGCTTGCCCGGGTAGGGGTACCAGAGACCCTTGAAGACCTAATCACCAAGGCCATCCAGATTGACCGTAGACTTCGTGAACGTCGGGCCGAGCGCTCTTCTCAGCAAAACCGGCCTGTATGGATGACTGCTAGGGCGCCGATGCCCGCTTCCCGCTACCTACCTCCCACCAGCATGAGTCCTCCCAGTGCTCCTCCAGATACCTCCGAACCCATGCAACTCGGCCTCATGCGACCAACGCTGCCACCTGAATCAACTGGAGGTCCGGAGAGGTCCGGAGAGGTGTCCGGAGAGGTGTCATTTGCTTCTTCCTACTGCCAACAATACTGCATACCGGCTCCTCCTCGCTCACCCACTGCTCTACTCTGTATGGACACTGACCCCAACCTGCTCCAGTCTATCCCGGAACCCTACCATGAGTTTGCCGATGTTTTCAGTAAAAAGGGAGCCGACTCCCTTCCGCCTCATCGTCCATACGATTGTCCAATCGAGCTCCTCCCAGGGGCCGAGATTCCCTTTGGACGCATTTTCCCGTTGTCTGAGAAGGAACAGGAAGTCCTGAAGGAGTATATTGATGAGAATTTAAGTAAGGGGTTCATCCGCCCGTCTACCTCCCCAGCAGGCGCAGGAATATTCTTCGTCACTAAAAAGGACCAATCTCTCCGCCTATGCGTGGACTATCGGGAATTAAATAATATTACAATAAAGAACCGTTACCCACTGCCCTTGATACCTGAGCTGTTTCATAAACTAAGATCTGCCACCATCTTCACTAAGCTGGACCTGAGGGGAGCTTACAACTTAATTTGCATTCGGGACGGGGACAAATGGAAGACGGCCATTCGCACCCGATTTGGACCCTACGAATATCTGGTCATGCCCTTCGGTCTGTGCAATGCACCCGCAACCTTCCAACACTTTATTAAATGACGTGTTTAGAGACTTCCTTGACATTTTCGTCATCGTCTACCTGGACGACATATTGGTCTTCTCCGGATCGCTGGACAAACACCGGGAACACGTCCGTAGGGTCCTAAGTCGCCTCCGCCTACACAGACTGTATGCCAAGGCCGAGAAATGTGAATTTGAACAACGAACCATTCAGTTCCTAGGCCTGAAAATATCCCCTACAGGAATTAAGATGGATCCCAACAAGGTATCCACCATACTAGACTGGCCAGTGCCCCTGGACAAGAAGGGGGTGCAACGATTTGTGGGATTCGCAAATTTCTACAGAAGATTTATCAGGAATTTTTCCGCAATTATCTCACCAATCACACAACTAACCAAACAGAACCAACGTTTCCAGTGGAACCCAGAAGCCCAAGGGGCCTTCGATACGCTTAAAAGACTGTTTACGTCAGCCCCGATTCTTAGCCATCCTGATCCGGCACTGCCCTACCTCCTTGAGGTGGACGCATCCGAAGTAGCAGTGGGGGCTATCATCTCCCAACGCCAGGGGAACAAAGATCTGATGCATCCCGTGGGCTTCTTCTTCCGAAAACTCTCCCCAGCGGAGAGGAATTATGATGTGGGTGACCAGGAACTACTCACCATCAAGGCCGCACTGGAGGAATGAAGGTACCTTCTGGAGGGCGCTGCACATCCGGTCTTGATCTATACTGACCACAAGAACTTAGAGTACTTAAGATCTTCAAAACCAATAGAAACCCCGTCAGGCCCGATGGGCACTATTCTTCTCACGCTTTTCCTTTCACATCACGTACCGCCCCGGTTCAAAAAACATCAAGCCAGATGCATTGTCACGGATGCACGACAATCCCAAGGACTCACCTGTTCCTGACACCATTCCTCTGGCCGGGAACTTTTTACTTCTGCAACACGATCTGCTTCCTCGACTTAGGGAGGCATCCGCGGACTCTTCCAAGCCTCCTGGTGTCACCCTGACACCCAGAGACGGACTCTTTTGGAGAGGGAGCCAAATTTTTGTTACGGCGGATATTCGGGTAGAAGTCCTAAAGCTACTTCACGACAATCCATTGGCAGGACATTTTGGAGTCCGTAAAACCCTTGAACTCGTACGGCGTACCTTCTGGTGGCCAGGTTTGGAGGAATTCTGTAAATCTTACGTCAATACCTGTCCAACTTGCAATCAGAACAAGACCACAAGGAATCGAGCCTGGGGCCTACTAAAACCTCTGCCTGTACCTGATAGACCATGGCGGATGATCACCATGGACTTTATAGTAGAGCTTCCATGTTCCGAGGGGTGCACAGCAATTTTCGTAGTCGTGGACCGCCTATCTAAAATGGCCCATTTCCTTCCATTGAAAAGTACCCCATCAGCTGCTGAGACTGCCCGTGTCTTCATCAGGGAAATTGTCAGACTCCACGGGGTTCCTTCAAACATCGTGTCAGATAGGGGGGTCCAGTTTACATCACGTTTCTGGAGAGCCCTGTGTGAGATCCTGAATATTGAACTTGCTTTTTCCTCGGCTTACCATCCCCAAACCAACGGACAGACTGAACGCACAAACCAGACCCTTGAGCAATATATTAGATGTTTTACTTCCTTTTCTCAGGATGATTGGGTCTCCCTGCTACCTTTGGCAGAGTTTGCCTACAACAATGCCAGCCATTCGGCAACTGGACAGTCCCCCTTCTTCGCCAATTATGGCTTTAACCTAACCTTCTTACCTGATTTTCTTCCAGAATCCCCAGTTCCAGCGGTGCAGAGCACGGTGGACTTCCTCAGTCGCAACAACCGGGTGTTACAGGAAGCGGGAACGAAAGCTCAAGCCGACAGCAAGAAAGCCTTCGATAAAAAGGAGAGGTGAGCTGGACCTGCAACCGGGAGACCAGGTATGGCTTTCTACTAATAATCTCAGATTGGCTTGTCCTTCCAAGAAGCTGGCACCTAGGTTTATGGGACCCTTCCCGGTAAGAAGAAGAATCAATGAGGTTTCTTATGAACTGTCTTTACCAGAGTCTCTTAAGGTTCATCCGGTATTCCATGTATCGTTGCTGAAACCCGCAGCCCCTGATCCCTTTCCTGACAGAGGGGCTGGCCTACCTGAACCTATTTTGGTCGATGGCTGCGAGGAATATGTGGTAGAGGCCATCCTTGACTGCAGGAAACGGCAGGGGCAAACTCAATTTTTGGTCAAGTGGAAGGGGTACGGGCCGGAGGACAATGTTCATGCCCAAAAACTAATTTGTGCTTTTTTTTCTGCCCACCCTGAGAAACAGGCCCGGCTGGGCATCCGGAGGCTGCCCCTTGGGGGGGGCAATGTCAGGGACCTGCTGCTGGCTCCCGGTGCGCCCCTGGTGTGCACGCTTGTGCGCCGGTGGTGGGAGCGCGCGCGTGCACGTTAGCGCGAGTTTGGCGCCAATGTGCCTTTAAAAGACAGACAGATGCAGCAGCCTCTTGCTGTCTGATCTGCAGTACTTACGTGACTAATCTGTATCCTGATTAACCAGTTTCTATACCGACCCGGCTACGTCTGACTATCCGAATCTCTCCAAACCCGACCTCGGCCCGCCTTGACCCTGCCAACTGCTACTACTGTTGCCAGACCTTCTGCCTGAATACCGACTACGCCTGCCTGCTGAACCCCCTGTCTGCTTACGTGTCTGACCCGGCCTGCCTGACCCAGCCTCCGTCCAGTCCACTTGTCTTACTCTGCTCTGCACCAGTTCCAGAGTCGCTTGTCATCCGCACCAGAGTCGCTTGCCAAGACGCACCAGAGTCGCTAGCCATCCGCACCAGCTCCGGAGCCGCCAGCTCCCGCATCAGAGTGCCTGCTCTCCTCCTTCCTTCAGCAACCCGGAAGGACCAGCGCAGTGCTGACCCGCACCATCATCCAGGCACCCTTACTCCGCTGCGCTCCCGAGTCCGCTGTTCCCAAATCCAGCGGCTCCCGAGCCAGAGCTGTACGAGAGGCCGCCTCCTGCGACTAGGCTCTGACGACCAGGTACGCCTACATACATAACAGCCATAATAGCTTTATGAATGAGTCCTGTGAACCCAAATTTTGAGAGCGCCGACGACAGGTACCCCCAATGCACCCTATCAAACGCTTTTTCAGTGTCTAGGGACAGGAGAACAGAGGGGGTACCCAAGCAGCCCACGTGGTGGATAACATTAATCATCCTCCTCGTGGCGTCAGAGGCCTGTCGACCCTTTGTGAATCCAGATTGGTCCTCATGTATAAGGGATGGAAGGATATTTAGTAATCTATTGGCGATGGTTTTGCATAAATTTTAACGTCTACATTAAGCAGAGAAATGGGGCGAAAGTTCTGGGGCGATGTTGGGTCTTTCCTAGGTTTAGGGAGGGTGACTACAGTTGCACTCAACATTTCTTGGGGGAAGGAGGAGAAAGAGGCGGCAGAATTAAAAACCTTGCATAGTGTGGGAGCTAGGATCTGATGGAACATCTTATAATATTCCCCAGTGAACCCGTCAGGTCCTGGGGATTTGGAGTTGGGGAGGTGTCGGATGGTGTGCGGTCGTGAAGGGAGCATTAAGGCAAGTTAGTTGAGAGGGGGATAGTGAGGGAAGATCCACCTGAGCTAAGAATTTCTCTATGTCGTCTTGGGATGGTTGGGCATTACCTGCGTCTCTTTTGATGTTGTATAGGTCCGTGTAGTATGTGCTAAAGGCATTGGCTATCTCATGGGGTTTTAACAATTTTTCCTTAGTGTGAGGGTGATAAAGGAATGGAATTTAAGCCTGTGCCCTCGAATTTTCAGGGCCATCAATTTACCCGCCTTATTGCCTGTGGCATAAGAAGTGGCTTTCAGTTTAGTGTAGATTTTTTCATGTATATCTCCAACAGGAGAGTTCGGAGCTCCTGGCGCAATTTAAAGATTGTGGTCTGAAGTGTGGGAGAGGGGCATTGTTTGTTCTGTGCTTCAGCTGTGTCAATATCTGCAGTAAGTTGGTCTATTCTCCGTGATCTATTCTTCCTAGCTCTAGCACCAAGTTGAATGAGGACACCTCTAGATACCGCTTTATGGGCGTTCCACACAACCATCGGGTCAGGCACTGAATGGGCATTTAAGGAGAAATAGTCGGTCAATTGTTGGCGTATAGAATCTGCATAGGTGGGGTTGCGGAGGAGGGAATTATTAGCTCTCCAAAGGTGGGATTTGGGATGTTGTAGGTGAGCGTCAATGGTGATGCTGATAGGAGAGTGGTCCGACCAGGTGGCTGTGTGGATCGCCGAAGCCGATATTCTCTGCAATAGGTCCTTGTCGGACAGGAATAAATCGATACGAGAGTAGGTGTTGTGACGCGGCGACAGAAATGTATAATCTCGTTCAGCCGCGTGACAACACCTCCACACATCAAACATATCATTTTTATAGATGAACTTAGCCAATGGTGAGACTCTTCTTTTGGCTACCGCCGAGGAGTCTAGAGCATAGTCAGGAACCAAATTGAAGTCACCGCACATTAGCAGATGGCCCTTCTTCAGACCGGCTGTGTGGTGTATCTGTGCGGCTGAATTCCTGTCCGAATGCTGGTATTGTCCGGCTGGCTAGAGAGAGCTCTAAGCAGATGCTGCCATTCTCCTTGCGCGCAAGCCACGCCCCTTCCCTGAGCTTTTTGAGGCTGAGCTAATGCCAAGCAAACGCTGGGCTGATGCTGAGCCAATTTTGAGCCAATACTGACCCTGTGCTGGGCTAGTGCTAAGCAAATGCAGAGTCCAAATGCTGCTGAGCCTACCGCTGAGCTAGTGCTGAGCTAAGGCTAAGGTAACATAGAACTTGTGCTAAGCTTGGTGCAGAGCAAACACTGAGTCCAAGTGCTGAGTCTGCTGAGTTAATGCAATACAATCGCTGAGCCCAACGCTGAGACAGCGTGTTCAATGCTGAGCTTAGGCTCCTGAACTGGTGTGATCTTAATGCCCAGCGGCCACCGGCGGGAGCAGCCGGGGCCGCTTTACCGGCAGAGGAGAGGGGGACACCCGCAGACGCTGCTCGGTTCAGACTTCTTTGCTCAGGCTGCAGCATGGGAGCCCAATTACCCCCTGTACACACCGCATGGTAAATGTCTTCCTCTTTTCTTCTTTTTTTTTTCCAGCAGTGGACTAGATACCAGCACCTTTCCAGGGGAGATATATGGGTGCCAACAGACATAGTGGTTAAGTGGCCTATGCATAAAAGCATTACCAGGCGAGACCCATAGTCCCCAATGGAAGACGTCCTGTCGAACCAAGTTCCGTTGGTACTTCCCCTCACCTTCCACACTGCAGTGTTTGCTAAAGCATTAGACCCAATCTTCACCTTTCACCGTGGGTATTGTTTCAGACCTTCAGGGCCTGCGGCCCATGGGCAGGAACACCACTCCCCTGGACCTATATAGCACCCTGGCAGCAGAAACATTTGGTCCTTGATACTATAAAGCACCTTGGACGGATCCGGTTTTTCTTAGCTTGCCTAATCCCCAAAGGACCCATAAACATAGCTCTTCAAACGTCACACTGGCGAAAAAACTGAGGTACTCCCGGTATGGGAGGGGGTTATATAGGGAGGGAACTTCCTGTCTGAGAGTGCCAGTGTCCATCAACTGAAGGTAGACTCTATAACCCACATAGTAATTTCTATGCTGCTCTGTGTCCCGTGATGTACGATAAAGAAAGAGGAGTAGCTATTGCGATGAGGGACTCCTTTAAACAGATGAAGGTAATCTGATGATTTGGGTAGATACAGTATGCGAGATTAAAGGAGTTGTAAACTTCTGGGAGTAGAGGCCTCCCCGCCCCTCACCCCCTAATTACTTACCTGAGCCACATCTCTCTCCAGCGGTGTCCACGAGTATCTTAGCTGTCCAGGACACAGCAGCAGCACCATTGGCTTCCACAGCTGTCTATCAAAGTCAGCTAGCCAATTAGGGGAGAGGGCAGGTGGGGGCGGGGCTCAGTGTCTGAATGGACACTGAACAAGATTTTACAATCACTTTAATAACGTCTTATATACCTTAATCAATGTAGATCTGCCGAGACTTGACTGCATCCTCTAAAACAGGCCTAGAGCTACTCTTACCAACTTTATTACCACATCAGACATGTTTGATGTATTGAGATGTCAGCATTCTTCATATTTATCACATGTCCATTACTCATACTCGTCGTATAAATCTGAAATCATCAAAACTCTAAGTATTATTGCCCCGTTGGCTGCGGACCTGTTCACATTGTGGAATTTCCATAAAGCCTTTATTAGAGGGTTGCTAATTCAAATGAACAGTAAGGTAAGGAGGCAGTGGTCTCAGCAACTTAATGACCTGATCAATTATAATTAGAATCTAGAGCAGGGATATGCAATTAGCGGACCTCCAGCTGTTGCAAAACTACAAGTCCCATCATGCCTCTGCCTCTGGGTGTCATGCTTGTGGCGATCAGAATCTTGCTGTAACTCAGGGGGCCTGTAGTTCTGCAACAGCTGGAAGTCCGCTAATTGCACATCCTTGATCTAGAAGTTGATAATAAGTTGTCCTCCTCTCCACAACTTTGTTAATGGTTATTTACCACAGAACAAGAATTGTGATCTCTATTATACCAAAACGACCGCCATATTGGAACTTTAAAAGCTAATAACTATAGATATTGCAACAAAGCCCACCAAGTTAAGGAAAAAATTACATACAAAGAAAAAGATCACCAGATCTCTGGTAAAAAAAAAAAAAAACTGCTACAGTTCTTTATACAACTTACAAACAGACCCTAGTACTCCTCAACCATCTGCAGATATTAATGAATTTCTAGCTTCGATAACATTGACAATAATACCTCAGAAAGATTTGGATTTTCTTAACTTCCCCTTCCAGAAGTGGAAACTCTTATAAAAATAATTCCCCATAATAAATCGCCGGGATCAGATGAGTATTCGTCAGAATACTACCAATTATATCATTTAGATTTCCCATTTGATTCCAGTCTTTAAAGTTGAAATCACCAATGCCTCTTTACTTCCAGTATGGTTGCAGCTACCATCATTGAAAACCTGGGGAAAAAAACAAATGCGCCACAAAATTTAAGGCCGATTCCACTACTAAATGTAGATGTAAAGTTATATGCCAAATTAATGGCAAACAGATGAGCCAAACTTCTACCCCAATTAGTGAAACCTGACTAGGTGGGTTTGGTACTGGGCTGCCAGGCCAGGGATGCTACTAGAATGATTAACCTCATCCATGTGATGGAGAAATCAAAAAAGCCTTCTCCTGCTCCTTGTCCTGGATGCAGAGAAAGCTTTTGACAGGATAAACTGGGGTTACCGTTCCAAAGTCTTGTATAAGTTTGGCATTGGTGGCATTGGTCACATAATCAGCCATTTCAGCTCTGTACTCTAAGCCTTCTGCTCATGTTTTTTTCTGTTGGTATGTACTCAACAGCATTTGAAATAGCCAATGGCACAAGGCAGGGGTGTTCCCTCTCATTGTTGATATTTCACTATTCATGGAGCCATTAGCAGAGAAAATTAGATCTCATCCTGCAATTCAAGGAATTTCATACCAAGGAGTTCAGTACACCATCACATTGCGTGCGGACGATGTGATATTGTCCCTAACAGACCCACTCCACTCCTATTCATATTCCAAACTTATTTTCTAGCCACTTGACTACTGGGCACCTAAACCCACTTAATAACCAGACCAATTTTCAGCTTTCGGTGCTCTCACATTTTGAATGACAATAACTCAGTCATACAACACTGTAACCAAATTAAATTGTTGTGCTTTTTTTCCCCACAAATAGAGCTTTCTTTTGGTGGTATTTTATCACCTCTGCGGTTTAAATTGTTTTCGCTATAAATGAAAAAAGAACGAAAATTTTGTAAAAAAATGAATTTTTCTTTATTCCTATTATAACATTTTGCAAAAAGGTAATTTTTCTTCATAAACTTGGCCTAAAATGTATACTGCTACATATCTTTGGTAACAAAACAAAAAAAAAATAGATATTATTTAGTCTGGGTGAAAGTTATAGGGTCTAAAAGCTATGGTACCAATTACTGAAAATTGATCAATTTGATCACATCTGATGTTCTGACAGCCTCTCTCATTTCTTGAGACCCTAACATGCCAGAAAAGTGCAAATACCCCCCAAATGACCCCTTTTTGGAAAGAAGACATTCCAAGGTATTTAGAAAGAGGCATTGTGAGTTTTTTGAAGTTGTCATTTTTTCCCACAATTCTTTGCAAAATCAATTTTTTTTTCATTTTTTTTTTCTTTCCACTAAATTTTTATATTAGCAGGTTATTTCTCACACACAGCATATGCATACCACAAATTACACCCCAAAACACATTCTGCTATTCCTCCCGAGTATGGCAATACCACACGTGTGAGACTTTTACACAGCGTGGCCACATACAGAGGCCCAACATGCAGGGAACGCCATCAGGCGTTCTGGAGCACCCAGACCAATTCTGACATTTCTCTCCTACATGTAAAAATTATCATTTATTTGCTAGAAAATTACATAGAACCCCAAAACATTATATATATGCTTTTTTAGCAAAGACCCTAGAGAATACAATGGCGGTTGTTGCAACTTTTTATCGCGCATGGTATTTGCACAGCAATTTTTCGAACACATTTTTTTTGGAAATAAAACAGTTTTGTGCTTTAAAAAAAAAAAAAAAAAACATTAAATTTAGCCCAATGTTTTTGCATAATATGAAAGATGAAGTTACACCGAGTAAATAGATACCCAACATGTCACCCTTCAATATTGCACACGCTCGTGGAATGGCGCCAAACTTCACGACTTAAAAGTCCCCATAGGCGATACCTCACATGTGTGGTTTGGAACACCATTTTCATATGTGGGCGGGACTTACGTGCACGTTCGCTTCTGTATACGAGCACGCGGGAACAGGGACGCTTTAAGTTTTTTTTTTTTTCATTTTACTTTATTTATTTTAGTTTGACCAGTTTTTCCCCAAAAATAAATGTTTTGATTACTTTTATTCCTATTACAAGGAATGTAAACATCCCTTGTAATAGGAATATGGCATGACAGATCCTCTTTACAGTGAGATATGGGGTCAATAAGACCCCACATCTCACCTCTAGGCTGGGAAGCCTGAAAAAAAAAACGACCGCAGAGTATTGCGCAGGGAGTATTGCGCAGGGGGTATTGCAGAGTATTGTTCAGAGTATTGCGCAGGGGGTACTGCAGAGTATTGTTCAGAGTATCGCGCAGGGGGTACTGCAGAGTATTGTTCAGAGTATTGCGCAGGGGGTACTGCAGAGTATTGTTCAGAGTATTGCGCAGGGGGTACTGCAGAGTATTGTTCGGGGGTACTGCAGAGTATTGTGCGGGGGTACTGCAGAGTATTGTGCGGGGTTGCTGCAGAGTATTGCGCCGGGGTGCTGCAGAGTATTGCGCCGGGGTGCTGCAGAGTATTGCACCGGGGTGCTGCAGAGTATTGCGCCGGGGTGCTGCAGAGTATTGCGCCGGGGTGCTGCAGAGTATTGCGCCGGGGTGCTGCAGAGTATTGCGCCGGGGTACTGCAGAGTATTGCGCCGGGGTACTGCAGAGTATTGCGCCGGGGTACTGCAGAGTATTGCGCCGGGGTACTGCAGAGTATTGCGCCGGGGTACTGCAGAGTATTGCGCCGGGGTACTGCAGAGTATTGCGCGGGGGTACTGCAGACTATTGCGCGGGGGTACTGCAGACTATTGCGCGGGGGTACTGCTGACTATTGCGCGGGGGTACTGCTGACTATTGCGCGGGGGTACTGCTGACTATTGCGCGGGGGTACTGCTGACTATTGCGCGGGGGTACTGCTGACTATTGCGCGGGGGTACTGCTGACTATTGCGCGGGGGTACTGCTGACTATTGCGCGGGGGTACTGCTGAGTATTGCGCGGGGTACTGCTGAGTATCGCTGGGGGTACTGCTGAGTATCGCTGGGGGTACTGCTGAGTATCGCTGGGGGTACTGCTGAGTATCGCTGGGGGTACTGCTGAGTATTGTGCAGGGGGTTGCAGGGATGGATGAGCAGGGATGGATGGATCTGTGACTGCAATAGTCACAGATCCATCCACAGCGCTGCCGCCACCCGCGCTTCCCCTCTCACACTGTACCGATCGGTACAGAGAGGAGGGAGGAACCGGCGTCATCAAATGACGCTGGTCTGTTTACATGCAATGACGGCGCGATCACGTGGTAAACCGCCGCTATCAGCGGCGATTTACCGTGATCCGTGACAAAGTTCTTGTCCAACAGTATTCACTGCCGAGAGAGTGATATACATATATACGGCTTTCACACTTGCTAGCGAGAAAATCTCTATCCTCAGTACTGGTTCCAACCCAGGCCTGGACATATTGGAACTCAACAAACCCCAGATTTAAAAGAATCACACTGTTCTATAGCCTGTTGCATGCCAAATCCACATTTGTGAACAACCCACAATTATCTAAGTGGGAACAGGACCTTACCTGCACCTGTTCCAATTCCCAATGGGCAAAATTAATTGCAATTACCAATATTCACAACACTTCAACTGGGAGATGGTGCAGAAAAATACATCAGAGATAGTATTTTACTCCCTATTTAATGGCAAAATTCCCCGCCATGTGCTTCCAGCGATACCTGGAGAGGGTGTGGAAATATAGGCACAGTGCTCTATATGACCTGGGTCTTGTCTTCATCTCCCCAGTTTTTGGACTGAAGATTTTAAATAAATTCCAAACATTACAGGAATAATTCTCAAACCTAATGGGGCACAGGCTATCCTTAGCATAAACATCCCCACAAAATCTTTACGTCCAATATGCATGCAGGTTCTACACGCAGCTAGGTCAGCAATTATTAAGTTCCTGGGATCAAAGAGGCGATTAAGCAAGTTGATGAAAACAAATATGGCATATAAAGAGGGTAGAATTGTACAGTTTGAATATCAATTGCAACCGTGGTGTTCCTACCTTAAAGATAGGAATAATACAAGGTCCTATGAGCTATTTGACACACAAAAGGAATTGTATGGTACACCAATGCTCTCTGAAGTATACGGTTTCTTAAAGTGATTGTAAAGTCTCTTTTTTTTTTTCTCAATAAAAATAACAAACATTTTTTACTTACCTGCTCTGTACAGTGGTTTTGCACAGAGCAGCCCAGATCCTTCTCTTCTCGGGTCCCTCTTCTCACAGAAAGCTGCTTGCTATTGGGGTACCCAAGCCAAGTCACAGCTCTGTGTCCATTAAGACAAAGAGCTGCGACAGAGATGGGGCTCAGGTAAGTATTAGGGGGGCTGCTGCACACAGAAGGCTTTTCATTTTAATTAATTAAAAAAAAAAAATATCTGACTTTACAACCTTTAATTCTTCTAATGTTATCTAGTTCTTCTGATCTGTAAACTCAAGTTACAATGGTGAACTTACATGCATGTCAACATCTAAGTACAATATACAAAGAAACATGACTTGCCCGTGGGACTTTAAATGAGGCGCAACACTCAATAATAAAATCCATATAAGTCAAGCAGAAAGGTCAATATATACATATCAATTAATTCCGTTGCCAGGTACAGTGTTTCAAAGATCAATCCATAATAGGTGTGAACAATTGTCTATAAAGTATCTAGGTATCCTAGGTTTTAGTCTGGTTGGTTCTGGGTGGCATAATCTATACATGTATATAATTATTAAGCAAGTATATAATTATTAAGCAACATATCACGTATGCTTTCTCATATGTGTGTACTAGATTTATCCAGGTACAATAGAACAAACTGTATACACCTTTCCATATCTGCTGGACTAATGACTGTTTGCACCTTCCTTCTTCTGTATGTTTTCTGAAAAAAAACTTAATAAAAATGTGAAGACTTAAAGTGGATGTAACCCCCCCCCCCCCCCCCCCGAAAAAAAAAAATTGATGTCACAATGTAGAGTATAAGAATTCCTATCATCTGTGCAGTCTTGCCACACAGAGTTAATCCAGCGCTGAGTAATCCTCTTTTAAGTGTTCAGTGCAAATTAACAGAATTCCAGATAAAAACTTGACAAATTATAAAGTCCGTTTCTCTCTTCTTGCTTTCAGTGACAGGTTATTTACATATCTAGCTTGGACATATTTATCATATGCTATGTTATGTTTATCATAACATGAGGTGATCCAAAGTTCATTGTATATTACCAGGATGTGTTATGTGGGGGAGGGGTGGATTTCTCACTTTATATACCTCATGTTATGATAAACATAACATATGATAAACATGTCCAAGCTAGATATGTAAATAACCTTTAACTCAAAGCAAGAAGAGAGAAACAGACTTTTTATTTAGGTAGGTTTTTATCTGGAAGGCTGTTCATTTTCACTGAACATTAAAAGAGGATTACTCAGATCTGGATTAACATCCACTTTAAAGTGTTACTAAACCCAGTAATATGAACATTTTGGATGATCTGTGGTTACACCTTTCCATATCTGCTGGACTAATTACTGTTTGCACCTTCCTTCTTCTGTATGTTTTCTGAAAAAAACTTAATAAAAATGTGAAGACTTAAAGTGGATGTAAACTGCACAGTTTCTCCAGTGCTGAGAGTTCAGGTAGAGGGGGATTTCCTCTGCAGCCTGTATACATGCCCACATATGTGATGTCAATACCATGTGACCTGGCTAGCTCGGAGAACAAGTAAATGTTCTCTCCAGCATTAAAAACTAAACTAAGCATGTGCAGGTTGGCTGCCCTGCCCATGTTAGCTAGCCTTCCCCAGATAGACCGTGCAGGAGGGAGAGGATCCATGCATACAGGATAAAACAGACTTTTTACACAATGCAGAGGATTAACCCCTTAAGTTCCACAGTGAGTATAACTAGCATGCTATGCTGCATATAAAGACTGATTTTACTGTTGTGGGTTTAGTAACTTTAAGAGGGCTGTGTCCACCAATGAATGTAAGAAGAAAATTGTATTTTATTTCTTCTAATTCTCAATAAAAGCATGTGCTTCATAACAACATTGTTTAAAGTTAAATATTCTGTCTGTGTATGATTAGAAGGTTTATTTTAGCCAGATTGTTTAGTGACATTTAACAAGGGCTGTCATTTTACTCACAGCACTCCATGCACTGGCAGCACATCGTGAACAGGTCCAGTTCTCCTTAACCAAATCAGGGTGGATTCCATAACAACCTATAAAACAATTCCCCAAAAGGCCTGTGAGTTGAAAAGTACGATATGTCATACGAACAGATTAGAATAACGTAAATGTATCAAGCTCACTTGCATGGACTTGTAAAAAGCATTTGGCACATGACAGCAGTGGACTGGTATTATCTTCTCCAATATAAGTGTTGACTGGCATTGGATCCACACTACTCTCACTGGGAGTAAAACACATTTCTGGAACAGCTGGTTTTGTTCTTTGCCCTTGTTTTGAGAAGACCGAATCTGACAGGTGAGAAACCTCCTGTTGACAATAATCACAGATAATTACCAAGGGCTCACAGCACCAAAATATAGAATCACAATATGTCATGTTAATCTAAATGTAAGCTTTATTTGTCACATTAAAAATAAACAATACATTCCACATTACCTGAGGGAAAGGAGAGAAGAGAGAGCACACTGCACAGTATGGTTCTGTGAGAGCAGCCACAGAATTAAATTTTCTCTCTGCTAAAAAATTTAAAGGCTTGTTCTTCCATAAATGTGACAAAAGGCTTGGTAAGGTTTCTGGATCCCCAGTATCTTCCTCACCAGAGAAAGGGATAGAATCTGAGAAAGACGACAGGAGGGATCAGGTTAGTGGCTTAGCAGAAATTACACTTTCTGTTGAACACTATAAAACATTGGCCCTTAAAAAAAAAAAAAAAGTAATTTTAAACTTGCCTGTGAATATCATATTTTTGAGAACAGAAGAGGACACAGGCTTGCTATTCGAAGACCCAGAGTTATATGCTGGTACCCTCTGGTGACTGTGGACACTCTGTACACTTCAACTATGTGATATTTATCGTTTGTCTTTAGCTTTTCCTTACAATAGTCACAATATGAAGGGAGCGGCATTTACCCTGAAATGTGTTGGATTTTTACCTGTGAACGAAGGAACACATCTTCCCCAGTCACCTCCCCTAATCCTTCCATTCCTTGAGAAACAGAGGAAAACTGATATGTGGTCAATGCTCAAATCTCCCACACTGCTTAGCCTAATAAAGCCTGCGGCAACAGGAAGTGGGCAAAGCTTGCACACTACAGGGTCCATTACTCTTAGTATGCCTTATTGAGTACAGTGAGATGTATGGCGGGTGAGTGATTAATGAGCATGTGTGGACTATCCTGCCAGAGTAGGAGTGAACACAAGCAAGGAATCTTTGAGACCCCACAGAGGGGAATATGAGCCACGACCAAGCCTTCCCATCACAGTCTGACAGGGAGTCTACATACCCATGCAAGCATTTTAGTAGCTTGGGTCCTTATTCACCTGGACCGTATCATGTTGGCTGACCTGTCGTGACTGGGGCCGTCTGTCTGCATGGTACTTGCAGAACAGACCATGTTTCTTTTTCATGTTGGGAAGCAACCTTTTAATGTTGTGTTGGAGAGGTCTTAAAGGGGTTGTAAAGGTTTGTTTTTCATTTTCTAAATAGGTTCCCTTAAGCTAGTGCATTGCTAATTTACTAACCTTTTCCTTCAATTTCCCTTCTAAATGTTTTTCTTTGTCTGAATTTCTCTCTTCCTGTTCCTCCTCAGTAAGCTGTTCTGGCTGACTAACCCCCAGCCAGAACAGCTCGGATGATGGGAGCAAGCTTACTAAGAAGAAACAGGAAGCAAGAAATTCAGACAAAAAACATTTAGAATGGGAATCAAAAGAAAAGGTAAGTGAACCCATTTAGAAAATAATAAAACTAACTTTTACAACCCCATTAAATTACATTTGGTAAATAGAACAGCCTCGAAGACCACCATAAAGCACAGAATCCAATGCCGCGTACACACGGTCGTTTTTTGTGTTGAAAAAAAAAGAGGTTTTAAAAAACGTCATTTAAAATGATCGTGTGTGGGCAAAACGTTGTTTTATGTCTTCTGAAAAAGGTAAAAAAAAAAAAATTCCAACATTCGAACATGCTTTAATTTTTGATGTCGTTTTTCAGAATGGCATTTTTTGTGTCATAAAAAATGATCGTGTGTACGCTAGACGACGTTTAAAACAGCGCTTTTAAATCCGCGCATGCTCAGAAGCAAGTTATGACGCAAGCTTGAATGGAACAGAGTGCCGTCGTACGTGTTGTACGTAACCGCGCTTTGCAAGAGCATTTTCAGAAAACGATGGTGTGTAGGCAATGTCGTTTTTTAAAATGAAGTTTGAAAAACATATTTTTTTCAAGAAAAAAAAACAACTTTTTTTACAAGACAAAAAACGACCATGTGTACGCGGCATTAGGCTTAACACACATACACACAGTCGTTTTTTGTGATGAAATAAAACGACGTTTTAAAAAACGTCATTTAAAATGATCGTGTGTGGGCAAAACATCGTTTTATGTCTTCAAAAAAAACGACCAAAAAAAAATTCGAACATGCTTGAATTTTTTATGTCGTTTTTCAGAATATCGTCGTTTGTTTCACAAAAAATGATCCTGTGTGGGCAAAACGACATTTAAAACAACGTTTTTAAACCCGCGCATGCTCAGAAGCAAGTTATGAGACGGGAGCTTCAATGGAACAGAGTGCCGTCGAAAGTGTCTTACGTAACCGCGCTTTGCAAGAGCATTTTCAGAAAACGATGGTGTGTATGCAACGACGTTTTTTAAAATGATGTTTGAAAAACGTTGTTTTGTTTCGTGAGATAAAACGAAGTTTTTTACATCACAAAAAGTGATCGTGTGTACGCGGCATTAGTGTGAGAGCTGAGCGAGCCTAATTTGTTTTCTAGAAGATAGAACTTTACTTGAGCTTTGTCTAGAACGATGCACAGGTATTCCAGGTGGATAAAAGGTTGGAGAGCAAGTTTGTGAAAGTTAATTACCCAGCTGAAAACCTGAAGCATCAGAATAGTCTTGCGGACCTTTGCAGATGGGTGGAAGGGAGCAGAGTCCATCACAAGAAGGTCGTTTAGATACCCTGTGACATAATTGCCACAAGATCTTAAAGGGGTGTTCCAGCCAAATGTTATGTTTATTAAAAGTCAGCAGCTACAAAAAGTGTAGCTGCTGGCTTTTAATAAACATTCACTTACCTTCTCCACGTTCCAGCGACGCGCCGGCCGGGGCTCCGCTCCTCTCCCCCCCTCCCCGGCCGGCGTCTTCATTCTAACTGTGGGCACCCAGCCGTGACAGCCGTCGGCTTCACGGCCGGGCACCCACTGCGCACGCGGCCCGCCGCTGATTTTACAGGCGATCGTCTAGGACCTGTCAGTGTCCTAGGCAGTCGCCTACAGGGAGGGGCTGCTGTAGGCAATTAAGCTTAATCGCCTAACCAGCCCCTCGGCGGAAGGAGGAAGTGGGACAGGAAGTCCCACTCATCCTGAAGCCCCCACTCCCCCCCCAAAAAAATTACATGCCAAATGTGGCATGTAAGGGGGTGTGGAGTGGATTAAGCGGAAGTTCCATTTTTGGGTGGAACTCCGCTTTAATATGCAAATGGGGTGCACGCACCTTTGTGAATGCCCTGGAAGCTAAGGATAGGCCAAAGAGAAGTGCATGCAGAACGCTCTAAGAAGGTGGGTAGATAGTCTATTTAGATAACGTTATCTAATTATTTTAATTTTTATATTGGGCGCTGGTGATGGGTGTCAAAGTGTCTGAATTTATGTGATTGCTAAATTTTTGTATCAATAAACCCCTTTTTTAAGCGGCACGGCCCACTTTTGGCATCTTTATCTCTTTATCTCTCATCTTTTCCCCCCTGGGGGGTCTTTTTGTATTGCATTGAAATCTGCCAAAGGACACTGCACCTTAACTGGTGAGTCGGCAACTAAATGGGTTGCTGTGACAGGAAGAACATTGGCCCAGATTCACAGAGCAATTACGCCTGTCTAACTGGTGTTAGACAGGAGTAATTTCAAATTTCGCGCACCATATCACTAGTTTGAATCCTCAAACCATGATACGGCGGCTTCGGGCTTCGATCCGAGAGGCTTACGTCCTCGTAAGCCTTCGGATCTACACTGTGATATTTTTGCGGCCGCTGGGAGGAGTTTGCGTAGTTTTCATGCGTCGGGATATGCAAATGACTTTTTACGGCGATCCACGAAGGTACGAGTGTCCCTCGCAATCGCCTACGTCATTTTTTGGCTACGTAATGCTAGAGGAGCTTTTTGCTGGTCTAACAGTGCGTAACCCATGTAAAGTATGGCCGTCGTTCCCGCGTCGATTTGAAAATATTTATTTTTTTTTTTAACGTAACTCGTTCGGGAATAGGAATGTACGTAAACGATGCTACTACGACGTGACGACGTGTTTTCGCGCAATGCACGGCGGGAAATTTGCGAAAGGAGCATGCGCAGTTCGATCGCCGCGGGAACGCGCCTATTTTAAATGCTTCACGCCCCCTACTCGCGCAGATGGATTGCGACGGGAGAAATACACTACGCCGCCGTCGTTTACTGGACAAAATCTACCTGGATTCCACGTAGAGCCAGGTAAAAAACGGCAGCGTAGTGTATTTCTGATACTCTACGAGAATCTAATTCTCTGTGAATCTGCCCCATTATGCACAGTTAATTAATAAAGTGAGCATAGGACCTGCTCCCCTCTTTTTTCTTGGGTAGATAGGAATGTCAAACTTGAAATATTATGGGAATTGTACCAACAATATAAATGATTGTCTTTTTAATGTATTTATGGTCTTCAATACATAATAAAATATTCTTATTTTCAATTATTTGGTAGTTTTTCCCTAGAATGTGTGCTCCATACAAAGTCCCATCTTTCTCTATCCATTCCCTGTCCCCTCCTTAGTTTTTAGATCTAGGATAAGATGAATAGAAACAGGTTTGAATAGAATCCCTTGAACCTGTCCTCCAAAGGAACTTGAAAGACTACTCCATGGGACAAGAGCTGGTATATCTGAAGAGAAATCAGGGGATAGAGTTTGAAACTATTTAAAACCCCTATGAAACCACCAATTGAACCCAAAGCTTTTGCTGTCTGTGACCCAGAGAGAGACAAACTTGTATCTTTTTTTTACAAGTCACTAAATGAATATATTGCTCAAACATGCCATGGGTATATGTGAAATTACACCTCAAAAATGCATTCTGCTGCCTCTCCTGAGTATGTGGCTACCACATGAGGGAGGTTTTTTGGAAGTCTAGTCTGAAAACCAATCATCTTCAGGCTTTCTAAGGGCGTAAATTCTTGATATCACTCCTCACAACCTATTACAGTATCAGAGGCCAAGAAATGCCAAGATAGCACATCCCCCTTCTCCATGACCCATTTTTGGGAAGGAGACACCCCAAGCTATTTGCTGAGAGGCATGTTGAGTATTTTGCAGATCTCACTTTTTGTCACAAAGTTTTGAAAATGAAAAAAAAAAAAAATTATTTTCTTTCTTCCTTTTCCAAAACAAGCTGCAAAATACTCAATTTGCCCCTTAGATTGGAGTGTCTATTATCCAAAATGGGGTCATTTGGGGGTGTTTTGTGCTATCTTGAAATTTCATGGCCTCCAAAACCGATAGGTAGTGGAGTAAAAACACAAATTTTACGGCCTTCGAAAGCCTGGAGATGGTGATTGTTTTTCAGGGTTCTGTACGCGTTTAATCTCCCAAAGTCTCACATATGTGGAATCCCTGTACTCAGGAGCAGCAGCCATACCCATGCGTAAGCAATATATCTTTTAAGGCCCATAAACAAACTTTTTGTGATTTTCATTGGACAAATGTTCGCTGTGCAAACAAACTTTCCAGCAACAAATGTCCTGCGTCGGCTAATCCGATCGTATGTATACAAGTCCATCGGACAACATGCCTACTAACTCAGAACCAATGCTAAAAATCAGACAACAATAGCAGAAGTTGCCCACGGTGTGGTGGAAGAGAGCTGAAAACCACGTGATATGGTGAAAGTTGGCGGAAGTTTACACACAGAGCTCCACGTCCCTGCTCAGTTACTGGGCAATCGCAGCTGCCGGGCACGCGCATTGTGTTCCCAGTAACGCGACGTCCTATCAGAAAAATAGGGTATTCCGCCCGCCGTCATTTGACGCTGTGCGGTACCCTAGTGGTTAAAGCCTTTTTTTTTTTTTTTAAAGCAGAGGCCCGGAGGAGTAGGCTACTCAATGACCAGAGCACTTTTTACAATTTGGCACTGTGCTGCTTTAACTCGTAACTGGGCAGTCATGCAATGTTGTACCCAAACAAAATTGGTGTCCTTTATTTTCCCCACAAATAGAGCTTTCTTTTGATGGTATTTGCTTCTGCAATTTTCATTTTTTTGCAACATAAACGGAAAAAAGACAAAAAAAAAAAAAAAATCAATTTCTTCCTTTTTGTTATAAGAAAAGTCTAATAAACTCAATTTTAGTCATACATTTAGGCCAGCCACATGTCTTTGGTAAAAAGAAAAAAATGTCAATAAGCATATATTTATTGGTTTACGCAAAAGTTATAGGGCCAGATTCTCATAAGAGATACGACGGTGTATCTCCAGATACACCGTCGTATCTCCGTTTCTGTCCCCGGGTATCCATGCGTCTGATTCCTAGAATCATTTACGCATAGATACGGCGTAGATCCGACTGGCGTAAGTCACTTACACCGTCGGATCTTAAATGCAATACTACGCTGGCCGCTAGGTGGCGTATATGCAAATGAGCATGATACGCCGATTCCCGAAAGTTTTTGCGCTGCAGATTACGTTGTTTCCGTAAGCGTAAGGTTACCCCTGTTATATGAGGGGTAACCTTACGTCGGTCCGCCGTATGCCATGTTAAGTATGGACTCGGGACAGCGTTGTGTCTTTCCGTTGTTTACGTAAAACGTTCACGAATAGGGCTTTGAGTAAGTGACGTTCACGTCGGCTTCATTGACGTTTTCCAACGTGAGTTGGAGCATGCGCACTGGGCTACTTTTACAGCCGGCACATGCGCAGTTCGTTTGGCGTGGGGGCGCGCTTAATTTAAATACAAGCCACCCCCTTTGAATTACGCGGCCTTACGCCGGGCCATTTACACTACGCCGCCGCAAATTACGGAGCAAGTGCTTGGAGAATACGGCACTTGCTCCTGTAAGTTGCGGCGGCGTAGTGTAAATAGCTTACGCTACGCTACGCCAGGATCTACGAGAATCTGGCCCATAGTCTCTACAAACTAGGGTACATTTTCTGGAATTTATGCAGCTTTTAGTTTATGACTGCCCATCTCATTTCTTGAGGTGCTAAAATTGCAGGGCAGTACACCCCCCCCCCCCCCAAATGAGCCCATTGAATATTTCATTTTTTTGTCCCAAGTGATTGAAGAAAAAAAATTACACAAGGTTGTCACTAAATTATATATTGCTCACATATGCCATAGTTATATGTGGAATTACACCCCAAAATAATTATGCTGCTTCTCCTGATTATGGGGATACCACATGTGAGACTTTTTGGGTGTATTTTTCCTGGTGTGAATCCAGAGGGACGTACAGGACCCCGAAAATCATGCACCGCCTTCAGGATTTCTAAGGCCTTAAATTTTTAATTTCACTCCTCACTACCTATAACAGTTTTGAAGGCCATAAAATGCACAAAACCCCTGCAAATTACCCCATTTTGGAAAGTAGACACCCAAGCTATTTGCTGAGAGGCATGTCGAGTCCATGAAAATTGTTATATTTTGCCACAAGTTGCAGGAAATTAACAAACTATTTTTCTTTTTTTACACAACGTTGTCAGTAAATGATATATTGTTTAAACATGCCATGGGCATATGTGAAATTGCACCGCAAAATACATTCTGCTGCTTCTCCTGACTACGGGGATACCACATGTGCAAGAATTTTTGGGAGCCTAGCAGTGTACAGAACCCCGGAAATCAAGCACCACCTTCAGGCTTTCCAAGAGCGTAAAATGGTGATTTTACGACCCACTATCTATCACAGTTACGGAGGCCCTGAAATTAGAGCTGCATGATTCTGGAAAAAATGAGAATCACGATTCCTATGCATAAAATGAAGATCACGATTCTCTCACGACTCTCAAAAAATATTTAAAGCAAAGGTCTGGTTTAAAAAAAAAATAAACAAATTAAAAGTCAGCAGCTACTAACACTTTAGCTGCTGACTTTTAATAAGGAGACTTACCTGTCCAGGGTGCCTGCGATGACTGAAGCCGAAGCCATCAGAGCCATCAAATCCTGGTGAAGCACTGCCCATGAAGCACTTATTGCCCTGGTCGAGTGTGCCTTAACAGAGAAAGGAGGAATCCTGTTCCTTAAACTATAAGCTTGAATAGTTACTTGTCGAATCCACCTAGAAATGGTGGATTTTGATGCCGCTTGACCCATTCTTGGGACCATCTGGCAAAATACACAAAAACCTCTGTTTTACGTATCTGAGCAGTTGCCTGCAGATCAACTTTTACTGAAAGAAAGGAAGGCAAAACAATGTCTTGATTTAAATGTAACGCCGACACCACCTTTGGAAGAAAGGTAGGATAGGGGCATAGTACAATTTTGTCTTTGCGACAAACTAAATAAGGCTCTTTTTAAGAAAGAGCTGCTAACTCTGATACTCTTCTAGCAGAAGAGATCGCAATCAAAAAGGCCAATTTCCTGCTCAAAATAATCAAAGGAAAATGGCAGATAGGTTCAAAAGGTTGCTTTTGCAAGACTGACAATACTAAGTTCAAATCCCAGGGACATAAGGGAGACTTGACTGGCAGATTTATCCACAGTACTCCCTGAATGAAAGCCCGAACTAGAGAATGAGATGCCAGTGGTCTCTGAAAAAAGAATGATATAGCCAATATTTGACCCTTGATGGTACTCATGGCCAATTTTCATATCCACTCCCAAATGGCAAAATGCGAGAATCTTACTTATGGCATACTTTTAAGGGATTCCATCCTCTGGATTTACACCAGGAAACATACGCCTTCCAGACTCTGTAGTAGATAAGCCTTGAGGGTTGGCTTTCTTGCCCTTGTTCCTTCAAAATGTAGGTCTCAGTAGCCAGACCCTTAAATTTTGCTTCTGTAAGGAAGGGTGGAACACTGGACCCTGTGACAGAAGGTCGTGACGTAGTGGAAGCACCCAAGGTCTTCTTACTGCCATCTTTATGATCTTGGCGTACTAAAACCTCCTGGGCCAATTTGGGGCCACTAGGTGTACTGGTATTCCCTCCTTCTTGATCCTGCATAGTAATCTCTGTAAGAGAGGAATTGGGGGAAATTCATAGATCAGTGAAAACTGATTCCAAGGAATTATCAGAGCATCCGTTCCGTAGGCCAGTGAATCTCTCATCCTAGACACGAAGTTGTCCAACTTCCTGTTGAGCCTGGAAGCTAGCAGGTCTAAATCCGGGGTCCCCTAGCTCTGGCATATTGCAATTTTCAAAACTTTGTGACAAAAAGTCAGATCTGCAAAATACTCACCATACCTCTCAGCAATTTCCTTGGGGTGACTACTTTCCAAAATGGGGTCATTTGAGAGCCGTTTGTACTGACCTGCCATTTTAGCACCTCAAGAAATTTGTCAAACTAAAAGCTGCATAAATTCCAGAAAATGTACCCTAGTTGTAGACGCTATAACTTTCGCGCAAACCAATAAATATATGCTTATTGACTTTTTTTTTACCAAAGACATGTGACTGAATACACTTTGGCCTAAATGTATGACAAACATTGAGTTTATTGCATTTTTTTTAACCACTTAAGACCCGGACCAAAATGCAGGTAAAGGACCTTGCCCCTTTTTGCGATTCGGCACTGCGTAGTTTTAACTGACAATTGCGCGGTCGTGCGACGTGGCTCCCAAACAAAATTGGCGTCCTTTTTTCCCCACAAATAGAGCTTTCTTTTGGTGGTATTTGATCACCTCTGCGTTTTTTATTTTTTGCGCTATAAACAAAAATAGAGCGACAATTTTGAAAAAAATGCAATTTTTTTTATTTTTTGCTATAATAAATATCCCCCCAAAATATATCTAAATTTATTTTTCCTCAGTTTAGGCCGATACGTATTCTTCTACCTATTTTTGGAAAAAAAAAAAATCGCAATAAGCGTTTATCGGTTGGTTTTCGCAAAATTTATAGCGTTTACAAAATAAGGGATAGTTTTATTGCATTTTTATAATTTTTTTTTTTTTTTTACTACTTATGGCGGCGATCAGCGATTTTTTTCGTGACTGCGACATTATGGCGGACACTTTGGACAATTTTGACACATTTTTGGGACAATTGTCATTTTCACAGCAAAAAATGCATTTAAATTGCATTGTTTACTGTGAAAATGACAGTTGCAGTTTGGGAGTTAACCACAAGGGGGCGCTGTATGGGTTATGTGTTCCCTGTGTGTGTTTACAACTGTAGGGGTGTGTGGCTGTAGGTGTGACGTCATCGATCACGTCCCCCTATAACAGGGATGACGCGATCGATGCTGTCGCCACAGTGAAGCACGGGGAAGCCCGTGACCCACGGTTGGGTACTAGAACCGTCGTAAATATACGTGGATGTGCCCAGCCGTGCCATTCTGCCGACGTATATGTGCAGGAGGCGGTCATTAAGTGGTTTTAATTTTCAGTCTTTTTCCGCTTTTATTGCAAAAATAAATAAATAAAACAAATCGCATAAGCAATCAAATATAATCAAAAGAAAGCTCTATTTGTGGGACATAAAGGATGTCAATTTTGTTTGGGTACAGCATTGCATGACCACGCAATTACCAGTTAAACCAGTTAAAGCAGCATAGTGCCAAAATGTAAAAAGTGCTCTGGTCACTGAGCATCAAAATCTTCCGGTGCTGAAGTGGTTAACCACCCTATTACCTATCCTATCTGTATAGATGGACCACTATTGCCCAGATAACTATATCTGATGTACATACCCTATTTACTGGCAAATCTGTTGAACATTGATGTTCAGGTAATTTACTGTTGCTGTACACAACTACTCTGACTCTGGTAAGTGCAATCTTCTCTTTTTTTTTCAATATTTTCAAATAAAGCTGAGAAATGTAAAAGAAAAAAAAGTGTGAAACTTTATCCTGTACCAACAAAAACAGGAAGTTGAAGATTAAAATGGAAATTTTGGGATACAACACTCACCATCATCACTGGATACGTCTTGCTTCACCACAGACATAGGGGAGCGTGAAGGCGGCCTGCCTAATGGATGGCGTCTGCTCTTTTTAATCTCCATTTTAGAGAAAAGGACAGCATGCTGAAAAATAAGTTTTTCCTATAACTATAAGTTGTCAAATGGTATATAGTAGTTTGTTACTTTCAATACAAAAACACGGTAATATATGCTCCAATACCGTATATATGCAAACTAAAAACCTAAAACTTTGATTTCTAGATTTCATGTAAAATCTATTTCTTGAAGTTCACAGAGACACGGGGTCTCCCTTCAGGAGAAATTGGACAGCAAACAAAAAAAAGCCACTGGCCAGCCTTGTAAAACACCTCCTGCATTTAAAATGCTTCCATTTTGTAGAAAATCAGTATCAGTAGAGTAAAATACAAAATACAGAGGAGAGACATGTGCCCCTTGATTAACTCTGTATGTGGGTCAGCGGGTGCACGCGGGTCTGAGGGTCTGCGAGTGCACGTAGGTCTGCGAGTACCTGTGTATTGTCTTGTTGAGTACCTGTGTATTGTCTTGTTGAGTAGTAGTGTCAGGAAGCTAGTTGTTAGGTAATTTGGACAGGGTATAATCTCTAATCTTCATTAAATTAATAGGTACGATGCCCGGCAGGTGTGGCGAGGCGACTCAGTGTACATCTTGTGGCATGTATGCGTTCCTTGATCATCTGATCGAGGGAGATTACCGCTATGCAAAATGTAAGCACATGGTTTCCCTGGAAGCCCAGGTTCTGAATCTGGGGAAGCAACTGTCAGCACCAGGAAGACCCTCCACACTAAAGGAGAGCCGGAAATGTACCCAGCAGGTGATGGCAGGGGCCAGCACAGAGATGGGTGGAGACAAAGAGGTGCAGGCACTAGAAAATAGTAGATGGGTGACAGTCAGGAAGGGTAGAGGGGCAAGTGCCAGGGAGGCCGATCCAGGGCTGGAGTATCCCAATAAGTATGCTCCATTGGGTGACATTGGCGAAACCAGTCAGGGACCGGCACTGCTGGTACTGAGGGATTATCCTAGCTGCCAGGGGAAGAACTCCTCCAGTGAGAGGGGGGGGGGGAGCGAAGGGAAAGGAAAGGCAGATTCTGGTGGTAGGGGACTCAATTCTTAGAAGGACAGAGAGAGAAATCTGTAACAAAGACCTGAAGCGCCGAACTGTATGTTGTCTACCGGGCTCTTGGCTTCGGCACAAATCACGGATCTGGTGGACAGATTACTGGGAGGGGCTGGGGAAGACCCAGCTGTCATGGCGCACGTTGGCACCAATGACAAAGTCAGAGGCAGATGGAGTGTCCTAAAGAATGATTTTAGGGACTTGGGAGCTAAATTGAGCAAAGGACCTCCAAAGTAGTATTCTCAGTCGATAACCAGTACTATAGAAGGGACGGACTGCACCTAAATGAGGAGGGTGCAGATCAGCTGGGACTGCACCTAAATGAGGAGGGTGCAGATAAGCTGGAATATCAGCCTAAATGAGGAGGGTGCAGATCAGCTGGGAATAAGGATGGCCAAAAAGTTAGAGGGGTTTTAAATTAGGCGACCAGGGGGAGGGTCCAGAGATAGAGGTAATCAGTGTGGAACATATTCAAGAGGGTAGTATTAGGGGCATTAGTGGTAGGGTAACCAAAGCACATTAACCCAAGGTAAGTAGAGTAGCAGGTCCTAGTTGCCGGGGATAGTATGTGCCAAGAGGATAGTGTAACGGAACTATGTATTTTGCCTGTACATCTATAATAATCATGCAGTGGGATATTATGAGGTGTAAATATCCTCTGTCTGTCTAGATGTGGATTAAGTATGCTAATGCACCTGTCTATCCCAAAGGTTAATTGATCTATTGTGTGTGTAAAAAGACCTGTGTTTATCCTTAAGTGATTGAGTATTGTTCTGGGGGTTGATTGAATTATATTAAGAAAGGAATGTGGCTTCTTTGGCCTGATGCCAGAGGGCCAGATTCTCTAAGAATTCCGGCGGCGTAGCATAAGCCAGTTACACTACGCCGCCGCATCGTACTAGAGCAAGTGCTTTAATCTCAAAGCACTTGCTCTGTAGGTTTCGCCTGCGTCGCGTAAATCGTGCAGTGTAAACCCGCGCAATTCAAATGGGGCGGCTTGTATTTAAATTAAGCGCGCCCCCGCGTCGAATGAACAGCGCATGCGCCGGCCGGGGAAAAAGCCCAGTGCGCATGCTCCAGCTCACGTCGGAAAGCGTAGTTGAAACCGACGTCAAAATGACGTGAGCGTCATTTACGCAACTCCCTATTCGCGAACGAGTTAGTAAAACGACGTAAGCGACGGAAAAAGCCGACGCTGACCCGACGCCATACTTAACATGGCATCCGACGGGACCCGACGGTACTTCATAAGGTTACTCCACATAGAAGCTGGGGTAACCTTACGCGAACGAAAACGACGTACGCGACGACGGGGCGGCGTAAAAGCGATCCGGAATCGGCGTACTACCTCATTTGCATATGCAAATGCGAAAACAACGTAAAGGCCACCTAGTGGCCGGAGTTGTCATTACAACTACGATCCGCAAGTGTAATGGTTTTACACTTGTCGGATGTAGAAGCGTATCTATGCAAAAGTGATGCTAAGCATCACGCGCATAGATACCAGACAAAAAAAACGGCGATACGACAAGGTATCTGAGATACTCCGTCGTAACGCCGCTGAGAATTTGGCCCAGAGTGTCTACCTTGGGGCCCCCCTGTGGAGGGAGGGGGCGGAGAGTTCCATTGTTCCTTGAGTACTCACAAGTTTGTAACTACAGGGAGTGCAGAATTATTAGGCAAGTTGTATTTTTGAGGATTAATTTTATTATTGAACAACAACCATGTTCTCAATGAACCCAAAAAACTCATTAATATCAAAGCTGAATATTTTTGGAAGTAGTTTTTAGTTTGTTTTTAGTTTTAGCTATTTTAGGGGGATATCTGTGTGTGCAAGTGACTATTACTGTGCATAATTATAAGCCAACTTAACAAAAAACAAATATATACCCATTTCAATTATTTATTTTTACCAGTGAAACCAATATAACATCTCAACATTCACAAATATACATTTCTGACATTCAAAAAGAAAACAAAAACAAATCAGTGACCAATATAGCCACCTTTCTTGGCAAGGACACTCAAAAGCCTGCCATCCATGGATTCTGTCAGTGTTTTGATCTGTTCACCATCAACATTGCGTGCAGCAGCAACCACGGCCTCCCAGACACTGTTCAGAGAGGTGTACTGTTTTCCCTCCTTGTAAATCTCAAATTTGATGATGGACCACAGGTTCTCAATGGGGTTCAGATCAGGTGAACAAGGAGGCCATGTCATTAGTTTTCCTTCTTTTATACCCTTTCTTGCCAGCCACGCTGTGGAGTACTTCGGACGTGTGTGATGGAGCATTGTCCTGCATGACAATCATGTTTTTCTTGAAGGATGCAGACTTCTTCCTGTACCACTGCTTGAAGAAGGTGTCTTCCAGAAACTGGCAGTAGGACTGGGAGTTGAGCTTGACTCCATCCTCAACCCGAAAAGGCCCCACAAGCTCATCTTTGATGATACCAGCCCAAACCAGTACTCCACCTCCACCTTGCTGGCGTCTGAGTCGGACTGGAGCTCTCTGCCCTTTACCAATCCAGCCACAGGCCCATCCATAGAAAAATCAGTCTTGAGATATTTCTTGGCCCAGTCTTGACGTTTCAGCTTGTGTGTCTTGTTCAGTGGTTGTCGTCTTTTAGCCTTTCTTACCTTGGCCATGTCTCTGAGTATTGCACACCTTGTGCTTTTGGGCACTCCAGTGATGTTGCAGCTCTGAAATATGGCCAAACTGGTGGCAAGTGACATCTTGGCAGCTGCACGCTTGACTTTTCCCAGTTCATGGGCAGTTATTTTGCGCCTTGGTTTTTCCACACGCTTCTTGCGACCCTGTTGACTATTTTGAATGAAACGATTGAGTGTTCGATGATCACGCTTCAGAAGCTTTGCAATTTTAAGAGTGCTGCATCCCTCTGCAAGATACAGTGCGGAAAATAAGTATTTGAACACCCTGCTATTTTGCAAGTTATCCCACTTGGAAATCATGGAGGGGTCTGAAATTGTCATCGTAGGTGCATGTCCACTGTGAGAGATATTATCAAAAAAAAATAATCCAGAAATCACAATTTATGAATTTTTTTAACTATTTATTTGTATAATACAGCTGCAAAGAAGTATTTGAACACCTGAGAAAATCAATGTTAATATTTGGTACAGTAGCCTTTGTTTGCAATTACAGAGGTCAAACGTTTCTTGTAGTTTTTCACCAGGTTTGCACACACTGGAGGAGGGATTTTGGCCCACTCCTCCACACAGATCTTCTCTAGATCAGTCAGGTTTCTAGGCTGTCGCTGAGAAACACGGAGTTTGAGCTCCCTCCAAAGATTCTCTATTGGGTTTAGGTCTGGAGACTGGCTAGGCCATGCCAGAACCTTGATATGCTTCTTACAGAGCCACTCCTTGGTTATCCTGGCTGTGTGCTTCGGGTCATTGTCATGTTGGAAGACCCAGCCTCGACCCATCTTCAAAGCTCTAACTGAGGGAAGGAGGTTGTTGCCCAAAATCTCGCAATACATGGCCCCGGTCATCCTCTCCTTAATACAGTGCAGTCGCCCTGTCCCATGTGCAGAAAAACACCCCCAAAGCATGATGCTACCACCCCCATGCTTCACAGTAGGGATGGTGTTCTTGGGATGGTACTCATCATCCTTCTTCCTCCAAACACGGTTAGTGGAATTATGACCAAAAAGTTCTATTTTGGTCTCATCTGACCACATGACTTTCTCCCATGACTCCTCTGGATCATCCAAATGGTCATTGGCAAACTTAAGACGGGCCTTGACATGTGCTGGTTTAAGCAGGGGAACCTTCCGTGCCATGCATGATTTCAAACCATGACGTCTTAGTGTATTACCAACAGTAACCTTGGAAACGGTGGTCCCAGCTCTTTTCAGGTCATTGACCAGCTCCTCTCGTGTAGTCCTGGGCTGATTTCTCACCTTTCTTAGGATCATTGAGACCCCACGAGGTGAGATTTTGCATGGAGCCCCAGTCCGAGGGAGATTGACAGTCATGTTTAGCTTCTTCCATTTTCTAATGATTGCTCCAACAGTGGACCTTTTTTCACCAAGCTGCTTGGCAATTTCCCCGTAGCCCTTTCCAGACTTGTGGAGGTGTACAATTTTGTCTCTAGTGTCTTTGGACAGCTCTTTGGTCTTGTCCATGTTAGTAGTTGGATTCTTACTGATTGTATGGGGTGGACAGGTGTCTTTATGCAGCTAATGACCTCAAACAGGTGCATCTAATTTAGGATAATAAATGGAGTGGAGGTGGACATTTTAAAGGCAGACTAACAGGTCTTTGAGGGTCAGAATTCTAGCTGATAGACAGGTGTTCAAATACTTCTTTGCAGCTGTATCATACAAATAAATAGTTAAAAATTCATAAATTGTGATTTCTGGAATTTTTTTATTTGATTAGGTCTCTCACAGTGGACAAGTTCTCCCACTTGGAAATCATGGAGGGGTCTGAAATTGTCATCGTAGGTGCATGTCCACTGTGAGAGACATTATCAAAAAAAATAATTCCAGAAATCACAATTTATGATTTTTTTTAACTATTTATTTGTATGATACAGCTGCAAAGAAGTATTTGAACACCTGAGAAAATCAATGTTAATATTTGGTACAGTAGCCTCTGTTTGCAATTACAGAGGTCAAACGTTTCTTGTAGTTTTTCACCAGGTTTGCACACACTGGAGGAGGGATTTTGGCCCACTTCTCCACACAGATCTTCTCTAGATCAGTCAGGTTTCTGGGTTTTATGGACTGATGAAATGAGAGTGAGTCTTGATGGGCCAGATGGATGGGCCCGTGGCTGGATTGGTAAAGGGCAGAGAGCTCCAGTCCGACTCAGATGCCAGCAAGGTGGAGGTGGAGTACTGGTTTGGGCTGGTATCATCAAAGATGAGCTTGTGGGGCCTTTTCGGGTTGAGGATGGAGTCAAGCTCAACTCCCAGTCCTACTGCCAGTTTCTGGAAGACACCTTCTTCAAGCAGTGGTACAGGAAGAAGTCTGCATCCTTCAAGAAAAACATGATTTTCATGCAGGACAATGCTCCATCACACGCGTCCAAGTACTCCACAGTGTGGCTGGCAAGAAAGGGTATAAAAGAAGAAAAACTAATGACATGGCCTCCTTGTTCACCTGATCTGAACCCTATTGAGAACCTGTGGTCCATCATCAAATGTGAGATTTACAAGGAGGGAAAACAGTACACCTCTCTGAACAGTGTCTAGGAGACTGTGGTTGCTGCTGCACGCAATGTTGATGGTGAACATATCAAAACACTGACAGAATCCATGGATGGCAGGCTTTTGAGTGTCCTTGCAAAGAAAGGTGGCTATATTGGTCACTGATTTGTTTTTGTTTTTGAATGTCAGAAATGTATATTTGTGAATGTTGAGATGTTATATTGGTTTCACTGGTAAAAATAAATAATTGAAATGGGTATATATTTGTTTTTTGTTAAGTTGCCTAATAATTATGCACAGTAATAGTCACCTGCACACACAGATATCCCCCTAAAATAGCTAAAACTAAAAACAAACTGAAAACTACTTCCAAAAATATTCAGCTTTGATATTAATGAGTTTTTTGGGTTCATTGAGAACATGGTTGTTGTTCAATAATAAAATGAATCCTCAAAAATACAACTTGCCTAATAATTCTGCACTCCTTGTATTATTAAAAGGGCCCAGAGGTCCCCAGGGCCCCCGGATGACAACCATCCTTTTTTATATAAAAATGTTTTACGTTTTTTTTAGATTATTTTATTTCTTTATATATATATATATATATATATATACACACACACACACACATATATATATATAGATATATATATTTTTATTAAAGGGCTCAGAGGCCCCCAGGGCCCCATGTGTCAAACCCCCTTTTTTTGATAAATGTTTTTTATTTTTGTTTATATATTTTTTGTATTTTATTTTTTATTAAAGGGCACAGAGGCCCTGGAAGGCAACCCCCTTGTTTTTTTATAAATGTTTATTTATTTTTTATATATATATTTTTTTTATTTCTTTTTTATTAAAGGGCCCAGAGGTTTCTTTTTATTAACCGCTTGAGATCCGCGCTATAGTCGAATGACGGCTTTAGCGCGGATCTAAATTGCCAACAAGCCGTCAATTGACGGCTTGTCACTAGCACGTTCCCCGCGCACACTCCCGAGCACGCAGCGGGAAAATTCTGTGCTGGCCGTGTCCCTTGGACACAGCCAATCACAGATCGCGGTGAACGGCCAATCAGAGTGGCCGTTTGCTATGCGATCTGGGCGGCCAATGAGAGATGATGTCAAATGTAAACATATGAGATCATCTCTCATTGCCGCTTCTCCCTCCTCACACAGAGACAGCGTGTGAGGAGATAGACGGATCTGTGAGTGACTACAAAGTATCAGTGACAATAAAAGAAAAAGTGATATTGTGTGCCATCCCAGTACTGTCCCAGTGCCATCCCAGTTCCCGAAGGATCTGTGTCCACCCGTGCTAACTTGTGCAGTGCCCACCTGTGCCACCTCATCAGTGCCCACCTGTGCTGCCAATCAGTGCCAGCCTGTGCCGCCAATCAGTGCCCACCTGTGCCGCCAATCAGTGCCCGCCTGTGCCGCCAATCAGTGCCCGCCTGTGCCGCCAATCAGTGCCCAGCCTGCGCCTCCTCATCTGTGCCGCCTCATCTGTGCTGCCTCAGTGCCACCTGTGCAATTAGTCGGTGCACATCTGTGCCACCTCATCAGTGCCCATCTGCTCTGCCAATCAGTGCCCATCTGCTCCACCTCATCAGTGCCTGACCTGCCAATCAGTGCCCGCCTGTGCTGCCAATCAGTGCCTGCCTGTGCCGCCAATCAATGCCCACCTGTGCCGCCAATCAGTGCCCACCTGTGCCGCCTCATCAGTGCCCATCAGTGAAGGCTTAGCACACACCTGTGTAGTCGCACCACCATGTCAAAAAGACCCTATTCCCTTGAGGAGGCATACCAAATCCTTTGCGCGCCCGACGAGAGCAACATGGAGCTCACTCTTTCAGATTCTATTTCCAATTCGGAGTCGGACGTCAATTATGAGCCAGCCCTCAGTAGCGCAATACTGAGTGACTCCGAGGAGGAAGATAGCCGGCCCGCTAAGCGAAGGCGTTCTGGTCAGGAGGCAGTGCCATCCACCAGCACTGCAGTGCCATCCACAAGCACCGCAGTGCCTCGGCAAGAAAGGCCAAGGACCCATGCCGGCCTTCCCCATGCCCTTCAGAACCCCTTGTGGCTTCCTCCAAATTCCGGAGAAGCCAACATTCCCCTTTTCACGGCCCAGCCAGGAATCCAGGTAGACACAGAGAATTTTTCCCCAATTGATTATTTTAACCTCATGTTTACAGAGGACATGCTATCCGAAATTGTGGCCCAGTGCAACCTATATGCACAGCAATTTATTGAACAAAATCCCACATCCTATTATGCCCGTCCCTACCAGTGGAGAGACCTTAAGGTGGAGGAGTTGAATTTTTTTTTAGGCCTTACATTATGTATGGGACTCAACCAAAAAAACACTTTACGTTCCTTTTGGTCCAAAAACCCAATCTACCACATGCCAATCTTTTCCAGCGTAATGCCCAGATCCTGATACTTCTTCATCATGAGATGCCTACATTTTAATGATAATACCCAGTGCTATCCCCAAAATCACCCACATCACAACAGGCTTTTCAAAATTCAGCCCTTACTGACTTATTTTTCTGAGAAATTCCCCCAATTGTATACCCCGGACCAACACATCTGTGTGGATGAGTCCCTTGTGAAATTCACTGGCAGGCTTCAAATCAAACAATTCATCCCCAGCAAAAGAGCCCGCTATGGTGTGTAGGTGTACAAATTGTGTGACCGAGTCACAGGATACCTGTATGCCTTCAGAGTGTGCGAAGGCATACAGGTATGCAGGTATACCCAGCTGAATCCCCCTAATTGCCCAGACTACTTGGGATCAAGTGGCAAAATTGTTTGGGAACTCATCACCCCCCTATTGGAAAAGGTATACCATCTATACCTAGATAATTTCTACACTTCTCTTCCCCTGTTCCACAACCTGCACTGGAAGCAGACGCCAGCATGTGGCACCATCAGAAATAATAGGAAGGGCTTTCCTCAAAGCCTTGTAAATAAAAAAATTAAAAGAGGAGAATCGGCAAGTCTGCGAAATAAGGAGGTGGCAGTGAAGTGGAAGGACAGAAGAGACGTATATATGCCGTCTACCATCCACAATGACACCGTCGTTGAAACCCGCAGAAGGCGTGGCACCACCATCCGAAAGCCCACCTGCATCCAGGACTATAATTTGTTTATGGGGGGAGTCGACTTCAATGACCAGATACTTGAACCCTATCTTGCCATAAGGCAGACGTACCATTGGTACAAAAAATTTGCCATTTATTTTTTTCAATTGGCCATATATAATTCATATGTCTTATACCGCAACTCCACCCAAAACCCCAAACGCTTCCTTGGCTACCAAGAGGACCTTATCACTGCCCTTATTTTCCCGAACGATGCACCCCAAACCATCCGATTTGATGTTTTAAGTCGTCTCGCCGAGCGTCATTTCCCGGTAAAGTACCTCCCACAGAAACAGGCCGATTGTCCTTCCCGCCTGGCCTCGGTCTAACTGACTGTTTTCGCCGTTACCATACCAAACTAGAGTATTAATCCTCCGTTCCTGCCTTCACACCCCTTATGCCACTGCCTGCTCTGTAACTGACCCCGGCTTGTTTTTTGACCACGATTCTGCCTAACGATTTTGTAATACCTCTGCCTGATCTGGAACTGACCCCGGCTTGTTTTTTGACCATTCTTCTGCCCAACGATTCTGTAATGCCTCTGCCTGATCTGGAACTGACCTTGGACTGTTTGACCATGCCTTTTGCCTGCCTCCTGGACTGATCTTGTACCCTGCTACTGGACTAGTGGGATTCAACACAGGGGTCTCACATATGTGAGGGGCTCCAGAAAAGTTTTTCTGGATGAAGAAAACTATTTTTTTTTTGTTTTCTCATTCTAGATTAGGGTCTGGTTGTCCGGAGGCTTCAAAGAGATTTGGGTGGGAGAAGCCTCTACCCCTGTCCCCATTCTGTCCTGAACAAGGCCCTACTTCTGCCTGCTGCCTGTAGGACCTATGCCATCATGCCTCTGCCTGCTGCATGAACTGACCACCTGCACTAACCCTGACAGGACAGTATCCCTGCCTGGACAATTGTGTATGCCGTTGCTAACCAAGTCCCTGCCTGCTGCCTGGACAAGTGCTATCCTGCTGTGTAGAACTGCGCTACTATTACCACAGGTAATCTTTTGTTTACGCTTTGCTCAGCATAATGTATTTTGGGGTGTAACTCTTGGTATGTGCATGCTATGTGTTCCTTGCATGTTGGATCTCTGTATGTGGTCAGGCTGTGTAGAAGTCTCACACATGTGGTATCGTTGTACTCAGGAGGAGTAACAGAATGTATTTTGGAGGGTATCATTTTTGCTATGTACATGCTATGTGTTGGAAATATCTTATCAATGGACAACTATGTGTAAAAAAATGTGTTTTCATTTTTTTTCCACATGTTCCAAAAATTTCTAGAAAAAAATGAACCGTTCAAAAGACTCATTATGCCTCATAGATTATATGTTGGGGTGTTAGCTTTCCAAAATGGGGTCATTTTGTGGGTAATTCCATTGTCCTGGTGTTCCAGGGCCTTCAAAAGTGTAATTGGTAATCAACTAGTTAGATGTGCAATTTATGCTCCTAAAACCCCTGATGGCGCTCCCTGCATGTGGCCAGGCAGTGAAAAAGTCTCACACATGGGGTATCGTTCTACTCAGGAGGAGTAGTAGAATGTATTTTGGGGTGTCATTTGTGGTATGCACATGCCATGTGAGAGAAATAAGCTATAACAATGAAAATTTTGAGAACATTTTTAAATAAAAAATAAACATCTTAATTTTGCAAAGTATTGTGGGAAAAAATTACAACTTCAAATACCTCACCATGTCTCTTAATAAATACCTTGAAATGTTTACTTTCCAAAAAGGGATTATTTGGGGGGCATTTGTACTTTCCTGGCTTGTTAGGGTCTCAAGAAATGAGATAGGCCTTCAACAGGCCAAATAATTTCCAAAAATGTGGGTTTATTTTTATCAAAGACATTTAGCAGTATAAATTGTGGCCAAAATTTATGAAGAAAAATTAATAATTTGCAAAATTGTATCACAGAAACTAAGAAAAAAATATATTTTTTTATTATAGCGCAAAAAATAAAAAACCCAGATGTGATCAAATACCACCAAAAGAAAGCTCTATTTGTGGGAAGAAAGGGACAAAACAATCATTTGGGCATGACTGAGTAATTGTCATTCAAAGTGTGAGAGTGCTGAAAGCTGAAAATTGCTCTGGGCAGGAAGGGTGTTTAAGTGCCCAGTAAGCAAGTGGTTAAAGGGCCCAGAGGTTTCTTTTTATTAAAGGGCCCAGAGGTCCCGGATGAAAAGCCCCCTTTTTTTGTAAATTCTTATTATAAAAAAAAAAAAATGATTAAAGGGCCCCAGGGTCCCGGGTAGCTAGCCCCCTTTTTTATATATATTTTTCTTTTATTTCTTCTTTTTGTACAGGCCCCACCACCCCCATTTCTCAATTCGTGGCAGCCCCCCCTTCTCAAATTCAGGCAGCGGCAGCCCCCCCCCCTGTTCTGTGCTCCAGGGGGCCCATGCCTGAAGCTGTGTAAGGGGCCCCAAAATTCCTGATGGCGGCCCTGCCTGTCATGCTTCACAATTTGTGTGAATAAGGTAGGGGAGGGGGAAGTGCTGTGATCTTATGGAAGGGACAGTGTAGTATCGCTGGGGGGATCTGCGATATGGGTAGCTTTGTGATCGGGAGGGGGGGGGGCTCTGTGATGGAGAGGGGTCTGTGATGGAATAGGTTCTGTGATGGAAAGGGGTCTGTGATGGAAAGGGGTCTGTGATGGAAAGGGGTATGTGATGGAAAGGGGTATGTGATGGAAAGGGGTATGTGATGGAAAGGGGTATGTGATGGAAAGGGGGCTGTTTTCATGGAGAGGAGTCTGTGATGGGGGGGATCTGTGACAGGGAAGAGGGGGTCTGTGACAGGGAAGGGGGGGGGGGGGAGTCTGATGACAGTATTCTGTGAAATACTAATAAGTTATATTTCAGACAGGAGGCTTCGTATCTTGCATTAATCTTTCTTTTAATGCCCATAGCAGAAAACATAACATTCATTTCTTTTTTAAAATAATAAAGAAAAGAAAACTTCTTAGAACTACAATTCCCAGCAGCCCCGGTATCCCCTCCCCTAGGTCATAGTCTCTATAAAAGGGTCTGTCTGGGTATCCTCCTCCTCTTTCTTTCTTCTCATGGCAATGAGATAAGTATTTGTCTGATTTTATGATTATACTGTGTTTTTGTATTAGACTGTAATTATTGTGTTTTTTTTTTTTTTTTTAAATACACTGTTTCATCCCTCTGCCGAATATCTGGGTAATCCCCAGCTATTTTGGCCGTTTTTATTCCTCAGTTTATGTCTTTTGTGAGTACCTCTGTCCTCACTATTTTTTCCCTCAGCACCATGTCTCCCTCCCCCCCCCGCGCGCGCCGCGATTCGCGGGCTTTCCACTGAAGAGGGGCGTGGCTGAGCGGCACGATCTGATTCGTCACGCCTCACACTCCCAGGCGTCCAATCAGAGCGTTCTCGGCCGTAATCTCGCGAGATTACGGCTGGGGCTTCTGCTGCTGTACTTCCTCCTTCCTCTCATTGTCGCTCTGACGGAGAAGGAGAAGGAGTGTGCAGCTGCTGGCTAGGACGGCTGTCCCATATAATAACAAGGTATCATCCTGAGAAACGATTGCGCTTCCTCCCCATACCTTACCTTTGGCTGGGGACGTTTTTTTTCACCATAACACTTCCCTCAGGTCCTTTGCCTTGCCTTCTATTACCTAAATACTACCCTACACTGATTGTCAGTGATTTATCCCTGACAATCTCACAGTGCAAGAATTCACTATGGCAACTGATAAAAATGCTTCTGGATTTTCCGGGCTGCCCAATGAAGAGGTGGAGGTAGATGCCTCGCAACTTCTCTCCACAGTCCAAATCCAGGACTTGATAAATAAATCCATCCAAGCAGCTTTGGCTGCTACCGCTATGCATCAAATACCCTTGCCACCCACCTCGGGGACCATACCTACCAGGGGTAAATCGTCCCAAAAACTAAAGCACCTAACAGTGCATTTCGACTCCCCGGCAGGGGAAGTTTATAATATGCCCCAGGCAGGATCCGAACCGGTCTGCCACACCCCATATGTACCTGATCCAAAACGACCCTTGAGCCCCAAGGAGAACAAAAAAGGGCAAAAGTCCGCCAAGCGGATTAAACCGGACTCTTTTGATACGTCTGAAGACGAGTCCGACGCGTCTGACAGGGCCGAGGCCTCTGACTCAGACCTGGATGGCGAGGAGGAAATGGGGTTTACGGCGGATTATCAGGACGCCAACGCTGAGGTACCACATGCAGCTATCCTGGATTCTCAGGGTCAATCCCTATTTAATCCGGATGAGATTTCACACCCCCGCTCGGGGGATTGGGCTCCACTGCCCCATGTGGCTCAGTACTTAGAACATTGGACCAGACGGTCCTTGGACAGAGTAAACCGCAACAAATTACGTGCAGAATGCCCCAGACCATACGTAGCAAACAAGGTTGCGGTCACTCCGGAAATAGATCCGGTGCTCCTAAAATACCTTACAAGAGCAGGAAAGTACTCAAAAAAGGGTATTGAGAGGTCCTTCAAAACTATTCAGGACCGTATACTGGACCTTCTAGGCCCACTTACCAAAATTTTAAATCTATCGGAGCAAGCGGCCTCATCGGCCCAACCAATAGACCTGACTCAACTGAGGGGCTGGGCTCAACGCGCGGTATGCTTACTAGGTACCGCCAACACGACGTGCTCAGTGGAACGTCGCCGTTCCATACTGATGAAATTGGACCCCCAACTCAGTCACTTAGCGGAGGATGAACCAGGTCCCTCCGCCGATGGTCTCCTGTTCGGGGACGACCTGATAAAAAATATCAATAAATTCATCAGCCTTTTCTCAAGCCTGGATAAGGCACAGACTTCTCTGAAGAGATCTCAACCTGGTAAGGTTTTTGGTAGGGCCGGTAGAGGCAGAGGGCGATCTACCGGCCGTACTGCCCCATACAGGCCCTATTCCAGACCTCCAAGCCAGCAGTTCACTCCTGCTCCACAATCCTATGCCATACCCATGGCCCAACCGGCTCCCTTCTTCCCCCCCCGAGGACGCCCCTGGAGAGGACGAGGAGGACGCGGATTTCCCAGATCTAGACCACCAACCGGTGAGTACATTCCCATGCCTAGTCCCACGTACACTGGTGGGGGGCAGACTAATGTATTTTTCCCACGTCTGGTCCACGATTTCGGCAGACACATGGATCCTCAATACGGTAACAGGTTACAGGATAGAATTTTTATCCCTTCCGACCCTCAATGTGATACCCCACCCCATCCGGTTTTCTTCCCACAACATGGGGCTGATAGACGAAGAGCTCAAGGAGCTTCTATCCAAAGGGGCGGTCCGAGAAGTAGATCCTCTCTCGCACGGTTTTATCAGCAACATCTTCTTAGTAAAGAAGAAGGACGGCGGCTACCGCCCTGTCATAAACCTGAGAGACCTCAACCAACACGTGACATACCACCATTTCAAGATGGAAGGTATCCATCTGTTACGCGATCTCCTTCAGACGGGAGATTGGTTGATAAAAATAGACCTAAAAGACGCATACCTTACTGTCCCTATCCACGAAGAGTCTCAATCCTTCCTAAGATTTCAGTGGAAGGACCGAATGTGGCAATTCACCTGCCTTCCATTCGGGTTGTCCTCTGCCCCCTGGTGCTTCACCAAACTACTCAAACCGGTAGTTGCCGCCCTGAGGAGCAGAGGCGTACGCCTAATTATTTATCTGGACGACCTGCTCATTATGGCACGCTCCAGAACACAAGCCCTCTTGCACAGCCAGTGGGCGACCTCCTTGCTGGTGGAACTCGGCTTCCTCATAAATTACAAGAAATCTGTACTGAATCCCTCTCAAGAGATAGAATTCTTGGGGTTCCTAGTAGACACCAAACAAGCTATGCTTCTATTACCAAAAGCAAAACTGGCTCTGATTCGCAAGGAAATCAGAGCAACGTTACGCAAAGGTCTAGTATCCTTACGTATGATTGCTCGCATAGTAGGTCTTTTGTCAGCATCAATCCAGGCTATATTTCCAGCCCCCTTACACTATCGAGCTCTACAGAGACTCAAAACACTCCATTTACGCCAAGGGCTCCGGTACGCGGACAAGGTCCCATTAGATCCGGAAGCAATAGAAGAATTGCTGTGGTGGCTTCATCACGCAGTAGCATGGAACGGCAGAACGATATTCAATTCCTATCCCGATGTGATCATAGAATCCGACGCGAGCCGCCAAGGTTGGGGTGCCCGGTGTGGACACCTTACCACCGGAGGGAAATGGTCCATGGAGGAATCTCTCCTACATATCAATGCCCTAGAACTCCTAGCAGCGTTGTTTGCGATCAAGAGTTTCCTCCCTCATACTTCCAACAGATGCGTTCTCTTACGCATGGACAACGTGGCGGCGGTGCAATATGTCAACCGCTTAGGGGGCACCAAATCCAAATTACTGACGGACATTGCGTCCGAATTCTGGCGATTTTGCCTTTCGGTGAATGTCACCCCAGTAGCGGAATACCTTCCTGGGATATCCAACGCAGTTGCAGATTGGAACTCTCGCTACCTTACGGACTCCAGCGACTGGAACGCTGGACCGTACAGTGTTTCTTACATTACACACCCTGTGGGGCCCTTTCCATACAGACCTCTTCGCCTCGCGTCTCAACCGACAACTACCCCACTTTTACAGCTGGAGGCCGGACCCGGAAGCATCAGCAGTCGATGCATTCCGACAAATCTGGGCACGGGGGAAGCACTATGCGTTCCCTCCGTTCAATATGATCACCAGAACGTTGCTTCAAGTGGCAAACCAGAAGGCTACGGTAGTGTTAATCACCCCCTGGTGGCCGACACAACCATGGTTTCCTCTTCTCCTGGGGATGTCGATCGATTATCCCCAGTTACTCCCCTCCTCCCTCCACCTTTTGTCAAATGCAACCAAAGGTTACCACCCACTGATACTGAACGGACACCTTCCCCTCCTAGCGTGGTTGGTTTCGGGGTCGACGACAGCGATAGCGCTATTTCACAATCAGCTAGAGACCTCCTCGCCCTGGCCTGGGCCCCAGGGACTAGATCGGCGTATAGATCTGCCTGGGCTCTGTGGGTTCGTTGGTGTGATCAATGGCAAATTGATGCCGTTCATGCACCTGTATCAGCGTTAGTGTATTACCTAGCGGACTCTTATGAATCCGGAAAATCCTACAGTTCACTGAATGTCTATAGATCTGCCATCTCGGCGTACCACTCTCCAGTAGATGTCTTACCTATAGGTAAACACCCTTTAGTATGTAGGCTCCTCCGGGGGGTAAAATTCAAACGTCCCCCTCGTCCCAGATACCAATCTACGTGGGATGTCTCCCGAGTTCTGGAGCTCTTCTCCAATTGGGAAGACAATGACGCCCTCTCTTTGAAGAATCTTTCTATCAAAATGGCTACCCTTTTATGCCTGGTTTCCATCAAAAGGGTTTCGGATGTTAAAGCGCTTGATATCTCTCGACATCAATTTTCACCAGAAGGTGTACGGTTTTCCGTAGTTCGTAGGACAAAAACGAGAATTCACACAGTATTCTATCCCTTTTTTCCTGATCATCCACACATCTGTGTGGTCCGATGTCTGCAGCATTACGAGTCCCGGACTGCAACTCTACGGTCGACCACTCATAACCAATTATTGGTTTCATATGTGAAGCCTCATCTTCCGGTGTCATCAGCTACATTGGCCAGGTGGGTGAGAGCGGCCATGAACATGGCCGGGATTGACACCTCATTTTTCGGCGCTCACTCCTCGAGAGCTGCCATGGCTACTAAGGTGATCACGTCAGGTGGTTCTCTATCGGATCTCTTATTAGCGGCGGATTGGTCGTCAGAAACGACTTTTCGACAATATTATTTCCGTCCACAAGACCATGTCTCCACTTCGGTGCTTTAATGTGATATATTTGCAGGCTTTATACAATGTATGTTAGCTTTAAACTTGCAAGATACGAAGCCTCCTGTCTGAAATATAATTCGAGATTTTCCTAGCTAATATGACGGAAAATCTGGGTTATATGATGACAGGAGGCGAGTATCTTCCCACCCTACCCACCCTGTCACGATATGTTTCTCGTTTCAGGTTATTAAGGAGCGGAGTAAACGTCTATACGGACAACGACGAAGCATTCTGGAGTTCCCGAATGACGATTGTTATGTTTTGTTCCAGTTGAACACACTTCCGGTCAAGTAAGGAACGATCTGTTACATACGGTTGAAGACGGCCCAGTTGGCCTAGTTCCAATGTCAGAAGAGGAGTCCCTGATCAACATTATATGGTCCACGACGACAAGGTTACGTGATGTCCAGGATCGCACAAAGAAAGAGGAGGAGGATACCCAGACAGACCCTTTTATAGAGACTATGACCTAGGGGAGGGGATACCGGGGCTGCTGGGAATTGTAGTTCTAAGAAGTTTTCTTTTCTTTATTATTTTAAAAAAGAAATGAATGTTATGTTTTCTGCTATGGGCATTAAAAGAAAGATTAATGCAAGATACTCGCCTCCTGTCATCATATAACCCAGATTTTCCGTCATATTAGCTAGGAAAATCTCGAATTAATGTTGATTAAAACTGTTTTGTGCACTACAAAAAAAAATGTATGCAGTGTGCAAAGGAATTTGTTTATATATTTTTTTTCAAACTATAGTCCGGCCCACCAACAGTCTGGAGGGACCACGAACTGGCCCCCTGTTTAAAAAAGTTTGAGAACCCCTGCACTAGGTAATTTAGTGCTTGGAGTAGCAAGCCTCTTTTTTGAGGATCCGAGGGGAAGTTGGATCTTAAAAACCTCTGGGGGGGCATCCCCCGCAACTCCAGCCTGTAAACGCAATATATAATTGAGGTGACCCATTCGTCCTGAATTGTTGTTTTCCAAATGTCTGCAAAGTCCAGCAACCTTCATCCCACCGGAAGGAGTGGGGGCGTCCCCTCAAAAAGAGGGCTTGGTGCTGGGTTTAGAAGAATTTTGGACCCAGGGTATTTTCTGGCCATGGGGCTTGCACCTGGCCTTAGCACTCTGAGGGTGGCGGAACTGATGTGCTTCCCATGTGGGAGGGGTTATATAGGGAGGGGAACTTCCTGTTTAAAGATTTTCGATCTACCAGTGTCATTCACCTGAAATATAACCCAGCAGGTAATGAATATTAGCCTGGCCTCTGTGTCCCATGCTGTATATATTTTTTTAAATTTGAGACTTTGCGATCTTGTTACTTTGCTTTAGAAAAGTACAGGGGGGGGATATAACCCAAGAATAAAAATTGCAGTTTATTCAGTGAAGCTGCCCATGTAATGCACAAGGGCTTTACGTATAAGATGCAAAAAATAGATTATTGTAAATGCTTCTGGTACCTGAACCCCCCTACCCACGATAACCAACAGATATCAGCTGATTGATAATGAAATGATACTGTTTTATATGAAGAATTGTCTGCGAGTTTCACAAGAAAGAGCATTATATTCTATCATGTCCAAGGAAAAAAATAATTTGTTAACATTTGTGGACATTAATACCACCCTATCTGGTCTGAGAATGGGCAACAACTCTTGGGCTAGCGTCTATCTTGCCACAGAGCTAGTACAAGTCTGGGCGTTAAATAGCTAATGAGTAGCCCTCAACTCAGATTCCCTATTGCACTGCCTGTCCCCTTCCATAAACAGTTCTGGTCCAAGTTGGCCAAAAAACAATAAAGGAAGAAAAATGCAACAAGCAACCAGAACTCTAATGAGATCACTTGGCAAATTAAGAAAATGCAGCCTGTCACCAGATGCGGCATATTTTATATATATACACAAATACACACACCATTCGGGATCAGATTAGGCTCCCTGCGCATGCCAGGAAGGAAGCCTAAGAAAAAACCTTCACCTCACAAGACTAACACACTACTATTCTCGATATTTCTGCACCCTTTCTTGCTGTGCCCCTGGCTGGATCTTACTTCCACAAAGATCACAAGCTAGGGTAAAATTAAGAGCATCAAAAAAAGCCTATCTGTAAAAACGTAACGGAGGAGGCACTCTGATGTTCAGAAATGTACGGTCTCCATTTCTGGTGGCTTGCAAGTAGACAATCTTTCTGATGTGCTGGTATGGGGTAAAAAGGAAATAAAGGGCTAGAAAACTGAGGCTGTGTCTCCATACAACAGAAGACAAATATAGCCATTACTCTATTTGGCTGCAGGTAAGTAGGAAGGAAAGCAGGGAGAGTGTGCTGGGTATTTCTAGTAAGTTCAATAAAAATGAATGAATGCAGCATAAATGTTGTGATGTGTGTTTGTCTATCGGTTTTGAATATATATATGTATATATATATTTTTTTTTAAGCACAAAGTGTAACTTCACTGTTGAGAAAAAAAAAAGTTCCCCTCTGGGTGATCTATGTACATTGCAAGGATTACAACCTTTGTTGCAGATTCTTATGCTGGCCATACACTACACGAAAATTCGGACGAAAATCGGTCGTTAAGAAAGATCTTTAGTTTTTCGACCAGTTAATGGGCACAAAATCGAAAATCGCTTGGACGTTTTTGAGCTGAAAAAACGAAGGACAAGTTTGGAGATTTTCTGCCGAACGAACGATAAATCTGAAGGTTAATGTGTTTCCCGTCCGAACTTTCTGCACTAGGTATATGTAAAAAAAACGAAGCCTTTTTTTTTTTTTATGTCCACTGAACGATTTATCGGTCATTACATGATGGCACTATCGTTTGTATTAACGACAGAACTTTCGTTTTTCGTCAGCATTACTTTTTGTTATTCTGAAGCATGTGTGTTTGTCAGTGCCTCTGAGTGGGTCTATTGGGAGTGGTTTCGTAATTAACTGTCAGGTGTGCAGCTGCAGGTTACTAATGAGGAAATCTGCTGGGCCTGCATACCTTAAGACATGCTCCTATTGAAAGTATCTCTCCAAAAATGAAATTTTTGTTGCAGGGAATGCCTGAAATCTGACTTGTATCTTAGGCAGACTTCTGGGAAAATTGGCGAGCCAATCATGCAAGCAGGAAATTATGTTTCTGGGGAGTGGTCAGTACACACACTGTGTACAGAACAACTCTATGTAGCCACATTGCAATGCATTCTCAGAAAATTACAGTGGCTACAGAGTGAAAAGGAAGGTCATTTTTTAATAACATTCAATTACAATATGATTAGTGTCACAATTGTATGCGATACATTATTTTTTATTTTTTTCCCTATCACGAAAGTGGAGTTAGGCCCCATGCACACGAGAAGCAAAAGCAAACACTTCTAAACTCAAGTTTTCAAACGCAAAAAACGGCATTCAAAACGCCCGTTTTTGCCGCGAATTTCGCGGCGTTTTGCCGCGTTTTACCGCGATTGCGGCTATCAGCGTTCAGAACCACTGAATTGTAGACCCTCCCAAAGCTTATATATTTAACCATTTCTGCAATTTTCAACAGAGAGAGCAGCAGCAGCAGAGAGAGCACTTGCATACATTCATTATTCTCCTTTGTGAAATGGATCCCATAATGAATATATGCCAAGAAATTGTTCTTACTTTGCACTTGATGAGGCTTCAACGCCGTCGCAAACTACATGGACGACCCGTTCGCAGAGCTCGTCGTCGCTATTGGACCCATCCGTTGATGGCACAGAGATTTTCAGTTGGGTATTTTACATTTCGAATTTTCAAAATTTCGAATTTTCAAAATTCGAATTTTCAAAATTTCGAATTTTCAAAATTTAGAATTTAGAAAAATTCGAATTTTCGAAAATTCGAATTTTCGAAAATTCGAATTTTGAAAATTCGAAATGTTAAAAATTCGAATTTTGAAAATTCGAAATGTTAAAAATTCGAATTTTCAAAATTCGAAATGTTAAAAATTCGAATTTTCAAAATTCTAATTTTTAAAAATTCGAAATTTAGAAAAATTCGAAATTTTTAAAAATTCGAATTTTGAAAATTCGAAATGTTAAAAATTCGAATTTTCCAATAAGTATTTTTTGACTCTGATACAGACTTCCATCTCTTCTGAAAATCTTTCACTGTACAAGGAAAAATAAGAATATGTCAGACATTTTAACTAGTTTACATCCCAACCAAGCCCAAAGCTGTATTAATCTTACCTCTTTTTTCTGGGTGATATGGGTTCAACTGGTTCCAGTTGGATGTCAATTATTTTCCAATTTCTTGCCAAGTCCTTTGCTTGGCTGTCCTGTCTGAATATAGTTCATGGGACTTGTCCCATATTTGGGGATAAACCTGGACTGCCTCTATAAGTTGTACTAAAGTAACATCAGAAGTCATTTTCAAAATTTCGAATTTAGAAAAATTCGAAATTTTGAAAATTCGAAATTTTGAAAATTCGAAATTTTGAAAATTCGAAATTTTGAAAATTCGAAATTTTGAAAATTCGAAATTTTGAAAATTCGAAATTTTGAAAATTCGAAATTTTGAAAAATTCGAAATTTGGAAATTTCGAAATTTGGAAATTTCGAATTTTTAAATATTCGAAATTTAGAAAAAATCGAAATTTTCAAAATTCGGATTTTCAAAATTTCGAATTTTCAAAATTCGAATTTTTCAATATTTCGAAAATTCGAATTTTCAAAATTCGAATTTTCGAAAATTCGAATTTTGAAATTTCGAAAATTCGAATTTTGAAATTTCGAAATTTCAAAATTTCAAAATTCGAATTTTCGAAAATTCGAAATTTCAAAATTCGAAATTTCAAAATTCGAATTTTGAAATTTCGAAATTTCAAAATTCGAATTTTCGAAAATTCGAAATTTCAAAATTCGAATTTTCGAGAATTCGAAATTTCAAAATTCGAATTTTCGAAAATTCGAAATGTGAAAATTCGAATTTTCGAAAATTCGAATTTTCACATTTCGAATTTTCGAAAATCGAATTTTGAAATTTCGAATTTTTCTAAATTTCGAATTTCCAATAAGTCTTTTTTTAAAGTAACATCAGAAGTCATTTTTGGAGATGTCACCTATTCTACTTCTAACCAAAAATGAACATTTTGGGAGGTGGCTTGTGGACAAAGGTCAGGAAAAACACATGTCTTGGGGTTGTCTGCTGGCTAGACAGCATGCCAGGCATTCATATGCAAATTAGACACTGATTAGATTAGTTGGGCTGAATGGAAATGCAGGTGGACAGATGTTGTTGAAAGTACAACATATAGGTTTAAATTCAAAAGGAAAATTTTGGAAAGTGCAATGCTGGTGGTGTATTGAATTATTGAATGAATATATATCATCTTTGAATTATCTGAATGATAGACATAATTTAAAACGATTAAAATAATTTTTTTAACATTTTTTAATGATATTTCCCTATTTTATTATGTTAAAAATAGGGTTCCTTTAAAAACGCTTATAAACGCAAACGCGGCTAAACGCGGGTGCCGCGTTTAGCGGCATTTAGCGTTTAAAACGCAAAAGCAAACGTTTCTGAACCCAAAATTTTGCGTTTGAAAAAACGGCCCTAAACCCAACTGCTTTTAACCGCCAAAAAACGTGATTGTGTGCATGGACACATAGGATAACATTAAATGGGTTCAGGGGCAGTTGAAAAAAATGCCCAAACGCCTCTGAACTCGAGTTTACCAGCGTCTCGTGTGCATGGGGCCTTACCCTTCAAATAATCTCTATCTTTTCAGGTCTAACAGATTTTCTTTTAAGTCATACAGTTCTCTTTATGTGGGCTTTTCTAATTATTTTACTCCTATATTAGGTTTGTATAGTTTTTCCTTTTTAAGGATTGCTTACTTCTAGGCCAGGGGTCTCCACACTTATTATACAAAGGGCCAGTTTGCGCTCCTTAAAACTTTAGGAGGGCCGGACTGTGGCCATCAGGAGTAGAAAAAGTTCCAGAATCAGTTGATGAAAACAATGCCCCATCACTGGAGTCATTGGGCCCCATTGTTGATAGAATTGGGAGGAATTGTGCTCCATCTTTGGTGTCATTGGGAGGAATTATGCCCCATGTTGGTGTTATTGGAAGGAATGGTCCCTCATCATTGGTGTCATTGGGAAGAACTGTCCCCCCTTTGTTGGTGTCAGTGAATGACATAGTGCCCCAAGGGTAGTTTGGAGACCACTGTTCTAGGCAAAACAAAAAATTGTATTGGTCATTTTGGATATTTATGTATATGTTGCAATCAACTGAATCTAGATCTAAAAGGATGGGATGTTTTAGGTTATTTACTATTTAATACTAATATGCTTGCAGTATGCATGATGTTCCACAATGAATACATCTGATACGCAAACATATTTATTCCCAATCAGACAAAAATGGTTTGTAATGGCACTTTATATTTACAATTGCACTTTTTTTTTATCCTTTTACATATACCCAAAGACAGTTTGGACATACTGGGCCAGATTCAGGTACACTTAAATTTGCGCAGCGTAATCAAAATACTCTACGCTGCTGTATTTTACCAGGCTCTACATCGAATTCTGGTAGATTTTTGCCTGTACGATACGGCGGCGTAGTCTATTTCTCGCCGCATAATCGAAATACGCGATTAGGGGGCGTGAAGCATTTAAATTAGGTGCGTCCCCGCGGCGATCGAACTGCGCATGCTCCGTTCAGAAATTTCCCGCCGTGCATTGCGCGAAATCACGTAGTTACGTAATTTTTTGTTTGAGTAGCGTCGTTTACGGACATTCCTATTCCGGACGACTTACGTAAAAAATAATAAAAGACGTCGGAAAACATTGAAATTCGACGAGGGAACGACAGCCATACTTAACATGGGCTGTCTAATATTAGAGCAGCAAAAAGCTGGTATAGTGTTACGCAAAAAAAAGATGACTAAAGATGCCGTAAGAGATTGCGATTGAAGATCGTAATTTCGGGGATCGCCGGCAAAAGCTCATTAGCATACCCCGACGCGGAAAACGACGGGAAGTCCACCCAGTGGCCGCAATTGTATTGCAGCGTAGATCCGAAGGCGTACGAACACGTAATCCAGTCAAATTGAAGCCCGCAGCCATCTATTCATGGTTTGAGGTTTCAGACTAGCTAAAAAACGCGCGTAATTTGAAAGTACTCCAGTCTAACACCAGTTAGACAGGAGTTACGGCTCTCTGAATCTGGCCCACTGTATTTATAATTGTAGTTCTAACTGAAAGTTTTATAAAGCATAACAAAAAAATGATCTGCATTATAGCAAACCTTAGGTACTCCATGTTTCTTTGGACTATCAAGAGAAGCCTGTCCTTGTTTTCGGTCATGTTCTGTTGGGTCCCACTTATTTTTTTCTGTTGCAAAATGTTCAAAAGCTTCCTGGCATGACATCCTTGACTTGTCAAACACAACCTTCTTTGTACGTGGTACAACATAGACTGTAGGAATAAGCTGTCTTGGCTTGAATTCTTCTTCTGTGAAGTCCAAAGAGTAGTCACTGCCTTTAAGAGTAGGAATAGAAAAGTATTCAGTGCAAATGAAAGCCCAAAACATACTTTCCGAAATATTTTAATCATGTACTGCGCGGCTTTGAAAAAAGTACTGCATGCAGGAGCCTTTTACAGCAAACACCAAGGCAATGTGTTGGTGTTAAAGCATTTGTCAGCCCCCCAAAAATGGATCCTGCTCCTTTAAAGCATGTTATATGTTATATTCCCCCCCCCCCCTAACACTGTCATCAGCAGCCTGCCATCTCCTTTTCTCTGCTCCTGTTTCCTCCTCCCCCTCCCCTCTCTGTCTGTGTGTGAGCTGCCCCTCCCCCTGCTGCTGCTCTCATAACACTAACCTGTATACACCATCAACACTACCCCCTATTGCAGTGCCCCCCCCCCTTTGTGAATGATTTATAAACATAAATGCTGTAAATACCTAATTTAAGAGCTGAGATTGCGATCACATGACCAGACAGCTCTCTCCTCCTCCCCTCCAGACTGACATCAGAAAAGGAATCTCAGTCCTGCCCGCTGTATCTCTCAGAGAAGGAAAAGGAGAAAGCTATACAGTTGCAAATTTATCAGAACCCCCAAACATTATATATTTTTTTTAGCAGACACCCTAGGGAATAAAATGGCGGTCATTGCAACTTTTTTCTTGCACAGTATTTGCGCAATAATTTTTCAAACGCCTTTTTTTAGGGAAAATTTTTTCATGAATTAAAAAATATCAAAACAGTAAAGTTAGCCCAATTTTTTTGTATAATGTAAAAGATGATCTTACACCGAGTAAATAGATACCTAACATGTCACGCTTTAAAATTGCGCACACTCATGGAATGGCGCCAAACTTCGGTACTTAAAAATCTCCATAGGCGACGCTTTAATTTTTTCTTACAGGTTACTAATTTTGAGTTACAGAGGAGATCTAGTGCTAGAATTGTTGCTGACACTCTAACGCACGCGATGATACCTCACATGTGGGGTTTGAACGGTGCTGACATATGTGCTTGCATGCGTGTTTGCTTCTGCACACGAGCGACCAGGACAGGGGCGTTTTAAAAAAAAAATGTATTTATTTATTTATACTTTTTTTTATTTTTACACTTTAAAAAAAAAAAAAAAAATTGATCACTTTTATTCCTATTACAAGGAATGTAAACATCCATTGTAATAGGAATAGTGTGCGACAGGTCCTCTTTATGGAGAGATGTCTACAAGATCCCACATCTCTCCTCCAGGCTGGAAAGCATCAGATCGTGGAAAAAAAATTCACAGATCTCATGCTTTCAGCCGCGATTGCGGCTTTGTTTGCCTTCGGGTACCTGGCTGTGACATCATAACGTCGTGCCCGGGCCTCCGACGGTCATAGAGATGACTGGTCACCAGTCATCTCTATGGTTTTGCTGTGAACGCCGGCCGATTCGCTCTCCGGGCCCCCGCTTTGATCGTTCTTATGGTGCACAGAATCGCCAGCTGAAGACAGCGATATCTGAATGATGCCTGTGGCTGCAGGCATCACTCAGATATCCCCACACAAAGTGGAGGATGTCATATGACATCCTAAGGTGAGCAAGTGCTTAACAATCACTTTAACTGACACAATAGAAAACAGGGCAATTTTCCTTGTATACAGTGGTCGTAAACCCTTGCATATACCCTTGGAAGAGACTACTTTCAGATGATACACAAAGATTAAACAAATCCCTCTACATCAGTTGCATATGTTTATCTGCAGTTTTCTTTTCTCTAGTCATTCAAAATGCAGAATACAGCTTGTCTGAACTTCAAAAAGCAGGGCCGGGGAGCTGAACTTACACTCTGCAGAGCTCAGTGAGGGGAGCTGGGAGCAATGTGTAGGGAAGGAACACATCTCCCTTCTATGTGTGCATTCTGGAGCTCCCTCTAAGGCCTCGTACACACGAGGCAATCTATCTGTTCAAATTGGGCGGACCGACCGATTTGAACAGATCTGTCTGCTTGGATTTTGGTTTGCTCGCGTGTACACACGAGCAAACCAAAATCCCCGCCAGCAGACAGCGCGCTGACGTGGCGGTGACGTTGATGCCGCCACGTCACCGCACCAGGAAGTAAAACACTTCCGCGCATGCGTCGAAACCATTCGGCGCGTGTGCGAGAAGACATGTCTGCTGGTTAGCATACTAACCAGCAGACATGTCGGGCGGACGGGTTCCCAGCCGACAGATTTCAAAGCATGCTTTGAAATCTGTCGGGTGGCCAAATCCGTCTGTTTGCCCGTACACACGATCGAATCTGTCTGCTGAAACGGTCTAGCAGACCGTTTCCAGCAGACAGATTTACTCGTGTGTACGAGGCCTTAGTATCAGGGAAACTGGTCAGAAGTCACAGCAGAAAAATGAGGCAGCAGACAGAAATGACACTTTTAGCTCTGGATTAAGACAAGTACACACTATAGAGGGATACATTTTCATATTGTGTTCATATTTAATGCCTGAAGTTTACAACCATTTTAAGCATTGGACTGCATAGAGAAAAACTGCCTAGAGCAGTACCAGCGTATCTGGTTTGAACAAACCCTAAGTGAACAAAGCTTCAGCCCATCAGGCCACATTGCATTGCAGAACGCCGACTAGTAATCCACAGATATACAAGGATACATACATAAAAGTAAAAAAAAAAAAATACATAATATTAACCACCTCCGAAAGATTTACCCTCTTCATGACCAGACAATTTGTTGCCATATGCACTGCGTTACTTTAACAATTGCGTGGTTGTGTGACACTGTTTTTCCCACAAATAGAGCTTTCTTATGGTGGTATTTGATCACCATTTTTTTTTTTTTTTTTTTGTGCATTATATACAAAAAAAATTGAAACAAAAGCAATATTTTTTACTTCATGCTTTAAAGCATATTCAATTAAAAAAATTGAATTTCTTCATCAATTTTGGTCAAAATGTATCCTGCTACATATTTTTGGTAAAAAAAAAAAAATCCCATCAGATTGGTTGGTTTGCACAGAAGTTATTACGTCTACAAACTATGGGATACATTTATGGAATTTTTATTTACTTTTTTTTTTGTTTACTAGTAATGGCGGCAATCAGCAACTTATAGTGGGACTGTGATATTGCGGCAGACAAATTGGACACCGACACTTTTTTTTTAAGAACCAGTGATCAGTGCTAAAAAAATATGCACGGTCACTATACTGACACTGGCTGGGAAGGGGTTAAAATCAGGGGTGAACATAGGGTAAACTGTGTGCCTAGCTAGTGTTTTAGTGTAGGAGGTGCTTTTACTAGAAGAAAGGTGTTTACTGTGTCCAGGATCATGTCGGGTTTCTCTGCCTACCAGTGCGCTTAAACTTGTTTTTATCCTGTGATCACTTTTATCTATTGTACACACTGCCAGGTGTTTTTTTTGTTGTACATTTTTTATTAAATCTATTTTTGACCTACGCCATGAGACACAACACACATTTCTCCACCACGCTACTAAATATTTGCTGGATTGTTGGATTACCCTTTGGAGTCATTTCCTGGTCATCCCGTGGAAGGAGCTTCTGACAGAGCAGGCATAACTCACACGCTGTTTAGACTGACCACTCACGTGGGGGGGTCCACACCGCATGGCAAGTGTACCCATCTTCTCTTCTTTGGTGGCGGCCTCACAAGTTGGACGTCTTGATCCATTAGATTCACATGGATTATTGATAGACTGTGTTCCTTATCTTCTCATATGAACATTCATTTTCTTTATATTTTGCATTTTCGGAGTAAAGTCCATCTCCCTTATATATTGTCTCAGTCACAGAAACTATGCATTTTATAACAGTGTCACATGCCACTTGTTTTATTATCACTGTTATGGTTGATTTATGAGCTTGTTTTGTATATGAGCTTGTTCATACACATTTTGTCATTTCTCTTTGACATTTATGCCAATAGCGTCGCACTTTAATATATTTCACGTTTGCTGGTGCAGGCAGCTTCACTTCACATTTTTTAGGCAGCGCAGTATTATACCCCTTTTTTATTTAATGTTTATATTTGATGAGAGTATTACTGGGACCGATATTTTTCCATGCTCAGCTCTACTCTCACCTGGCATATGGTGTTGTGTTGTCAACGGCACCTCCACCTGCTCCTTTGTCTGCCGTGTCTGACGAACTTGTTTTAGCCGTTTTGGCTGCTTCTCCGCCGACAGTTAAGAGTACAGCTCTCTGACGGCCACCTCCTCGATAGCTGGGTGAGGCGGCACACTCGCTCTCAAACTGCCTCCACTGCCACTGCTCCTACTCACAGCTTGAGATTGCAGGCAAGTGGCGTATGAATGAGAGGGGATGTGCTGCCCTCTTGCCTGCTTCTACCGTCTCAGCATGAACCGCTTCACTCTCCCACCTTGGCATACGCACTCCCGCACTCCCGTACGTTTAGTTCTCAAATCCCACAACACACCAGGTGGATCCCGTCAGGTCAGATCCCCGCTCAGGTCTGCTCGGATCCCCGTCCTAATTCAGCCCAGGTACCTCACGAGCTTCTCATGAGAGCCTTGTCAGGACGCCTAGCTCTGCACACAGCTTCTCACTCCGTCATGCTCAACCACACCGTTTTCATATGCGGGAGCTACTCACGTGTATGCGTTCGCTTCTGCGCGCAAGCTCGTCGGGACGGAGCACTTTAAAAAAAATGTTGTTCTTTTCTTATTTTTATTTATTTTCTTATTTTTTACACAAAAAAAATGTATCACTTTTATTCCTATTACAAGGAATGTAAACATCCCTTGTAATAGAAAAAAAGCATGACAGGTCCTCTTAAATATGAGATCTGGGGTCAAAAAGACCTCAGATCTCATATTTAGATTTTTTTTTTTTTTTTTATGTCACAATGTAGAGTATAAGATTTCCTATCATCTGTGCATAGTCTTTCCACACAGAATTAATCCAGCTCGGATCAATCCTCTTATTTTTCAGTGAAAATTAACAGAATTCCAGATAAAAACCTGTCTAAATAAAAAGTCAGTTCTCTCTTCTTGCTTTGAGTGACGGGTTATTTACATATCTAGCTTGGACATGTTTATCATATGTTATGTTATGTTCATCATAATATGAGGTGATCCAAAGTTCACTGTATATTACCAGGATGTGTTATGTGGGGGAGGGGTGGATTTCTCACTTTTTATACTGTGAATCACCTCATGTTATGATAAACATAACATAACATATGATAAACATGTCCAATCTAGATATGTAAATAACCTGTCACTCAAAGCAAGAAGAGAGAAACTGATTTTTATTTAGACAGGTTTTAACTTTAAAGAAGCATGGGCGGAGGTGATGTTTTGATGTCACTTCCGCCCTGCTATGCTATGGGGACGGGTGGGGGCCATCTTGCGCTCACTCGTATTCCAGCCGAGGAGAGGAAAGGACCTGATCGCCTCCGCCGCTACCGACGGCTCAATGGGACTCGAGCGTTCGAATTCAAAAGTGCTCATTTTAATGCCCCATATGCAAGTTATTGTCGGAAAACGTCTTTGAGAACCCGGGTCTTGCCCCAGGGAGCATGTATCAATGGAAAAAAAAAGTTTTAAAAACAATCGTTTTTTCTGGAGCAGCCATTTTAATGATGCTTAAAGTAAAAAAAAAAATGAAAAATTCCTTTAAGTATCGTACCTGCTGGGTGTCTATAGTAGTGGCATGTGTTTAGAACTGTCCCTGCACAAAATTAGATTACTATAAGAAAAGGGTCATTTACAACTGCTTGTGGCTTTAATGTAATGTCTGGTCCATGTGATATAGATGAAAATCACTGAGAAAAATAGCATGGGTTTCCACGCCCCTCTCCCCCCAGGTCATTACAAGCCCCTTTGGCTCTATATACTTTGAAAAGCAGTATACAGGTGGTGCAAACAAGACAGAGACTGTAGGTTTGTTGTTAAGTAGAATCTGTTTGTAATTTTCAACTGGTACTTCTTTAAAGTGTAGCTTCAGCCATAGAATCTTTTTTTTAAGCTTTTCTGAAAACACAGAGAAGGGTTATCACCCCTGAAACATTTGTTTTGCTGTCTGTGTGCATCTGTTCAGAAGATTGCACCTCACTTACTGTCCCAAAGACGAAAGATTTTTTAATTTTTTTTTGTGAAACAAGGATTGTGAGTGAGTGAAAAACGTATATAGCGCTGCAAATGCAAATTGAATCGCATAAGTGGACACTGGACAGGAGACACTTTTTACAGAAGAGAATTTCCCTTCCTAGGGGTAGATTTCCTCTCGCTTTCTGTTGTCTCCTTCCGTTTGCAAGTAGGAGTCGTTTGTAAGTTGAATGTTTTAAAGTAGGGGCCTGCCGTATATATGCTGCAGAAATTTGGGCCCTAGGTGTTGGTGTTGCGACAACACTGCAACCCCTCACAGTTAGTCTTGGTGGCTGCTGGAACACCCTGCTGTGAAATATTAGATCAAGAATTGTAATTGCACGCCCCTGTTGAACAGGGGCACAAAAATTGGGCCTTAAGCACTGGTGCTGGTGCCACAACACTGCAACCCCCACAGATACTCTAGTTGTAGCGCAACAAAGAGCCTGCTGCAAACTATTTGATCCAAACTTGTAAATTACATGCCCCTGTTAAACAGGGGCAGAAAAATCGGGCCTTAGCCCAGAACCGACAATGTTCTTACAAGCTATCAGCAAGATCATTGAGAAGGAAGAGGATATTCAGTCAGCAGAACAGGACAGTCACTCAGCATCAGCATAGGCAGTCTCCAAGGGATCTGACATTTCAAAAAAACGATTGAGTTACATCAGCATCAGCATCATGGTAGCTGGTGGTGATTCAAGCCCGATTCATTTTTATGAAGCTCAGTCGATCGACAGAGTTGGTGGAGAGGCGCACCCTGTGATCAGTCACAAAGCCTCCAGCAGCACTGAATGTGCGTTCTGAAAGAACTCTGGATGCAGGACAAGCCAGTAGCTCAATTGCATACTGTGCAAGCTCTGGCCAGTGATCCATCCTCAAGACCCAGTAAGCCAGAGGATTTTCGGTGGGGAAGGTGTCCAAGTCTGATCTTGCCCCTAGGTATTCCCACACCATGTAAAACAGACGCTGGCGATGGTTGCTGGAACCAGTCATACCTTGGGGGGCTGCAGACTAAAAAATTGTTTGAACGCATCGCTCAGACGGCCACCTTCTCCACCGCTCCTTCTGTGACTCACCGAAGCCTCAGCAACACATTGCCCAGGACCAGGATTTGATAATCCCCCAGGTTATGGGAACGTGTTGCACAGACCTTACTGCAAGGCCTCCCAAAGAGGTTTCGTCTTCTGCTCCCTCTGTGACGGCAAGATAAGGTCCGCAACCTTACCCTTGTAATGTGGATCAAGGAGAGTTGCCAGCCAGTAATGATACCTCTGCTTGATACCACGAATATGAGGATCTTTACGCAGGCTTTGCAGGATCAGGGAGGCCATGCGGCGTAGGTTTGCTGAGGCATTCAGGGCACAGTCCTCTGGGTCACTGAGGACGACAGGATCTGCAGCCACCTCATCAGAGCCACATAAAAGTCCATGGGTTACTTGGGACTGTAATTTATCCCTTGAAGACTGCTGCTAATGCGGAGTAAAAAGCTTCACCTCCATGCTGCTGATACAAACCTCCTCCTCCTCTTCCTGTGTACTAGGCGGGCAAGCAGGACCACTGTCTGGATCAACATGTGAATAAGAGGGACAGTCTCACTGATGCATGCACTGTCACTGCTTACCATCCTTGTGGCCTCCTCAAATGGTGACAGGACAGTGCATGCATCCCTGATCAAGGTCCACTGGCGTGGGGGAAAAAAAAACAAGCTCCCCTGACCCAGTTCTGCTGCCATATTGGCATAGGTACTCATTGATGGCCCTCTGCTGCGTGTGCAGCCGCTGCAGCATGGCCAATGTAGAGTTCCATCTGGTGGGAATGTCACAGATTAGACGGTTCTTGGGCAGGTTGTATTCACTTTGGAGGTCCGTCAGCCGAGCAGTGGCATTTTATGACTGTCTGAAATGCACAGACATTCCTGGCCTGCTTCAGGACATTCTGTAAGCCTGGGTACCTGCCCAAGAACCGCTGGACCACCAAATTCAGAACATGAGCAAAACAGGGCACATGGATCAGTTGTCCCTGTCGCAGGGCAGAGAGGAGGTTGGTGCCATTGTCGCTAACCACCATTCCTGGCTTAAGCTGGCGTGGCGTTAACCACCTCTGAGCCTGCCCCTGCATAGCTGACAGAACCTCTGCCCCAGTGTGGCTCCTGTCTCCCAAGCACACCAGCTCTAGCACCAAATAGCATCTCTTTGCCTGCATTCCTGCGTAGACCCTCGTACGCCTATGGAGCACCGCTGGTTCCGAGGAAACATCAGCATAGGAAGAGGCCACAGAGGAAGAGGAGGGGGTGGAGGGGAGAGGTGTGTCACAACCAGTAGTAGTGTTTTGGAGGTGTGGTGGCGGAACAACCTCCAACACTACTGTACCTTGCCCTGCATCCTTCCCAGCTGCCAGCAGAGTCACCCAATGCGCCGTGAAAGAGAGGTAACGTCCCTGTCCATGCCTGCTGGACCATGAGTCAGCGGTAATATACACCTTACCACTGACCGCCCTGTCCAGCGAGGCATGGACATGGTCTTCCACATGGTGGTAGAGAGCCGGAACCGCCTTCCGTGAGAAAAAGTGGCGTTTGGGAACTTGCCACTGAGGTACCGCACATTCCACAAACTCACGGAAGGGGGCAGAATCTACCAACTGAAAAGGCAGCAGTTAAAGTGCTAGCAATTTCGCTAAGCTGGCATTCAACTGCTGGGCATGTGGATGGCTGGGAGAGTACTTCTTTTGGGACTGCAGCAGCTGGGTCAGGGAAATTTGTCTGGTACAATCTGCCATCGGTGTACCAATAGTAGATTGCCCGCATGTACTACTAGGTTGTGACAAACCTAATTCTACACCTTCAGTCCTATCAGTGCAGGCTTCAGAGAGGACTGATGGTATAGTGGGGTTGGGGATCCCAGCTGATGAGAGGCAAGGGGAGGTCCGCTTTGTTCTTTGGTGTGGGTCTTTCAGGTATGCTTGCCAATGAACTGCATGGCAGGTCGACATATGTCTGGTCAAGCATGTGGTGCCCAAGCGGTTGATGTTTTGGCCACACAAGATACGCTTGAGACATATGTTGCAAATAGCAACGATGCGATCAGATGCACGTGTCTCAAAAAAGGCCCACACCAAAGAACTTTTGCAGTAACGCTGAGACACAGCAGCGCCCTGCACAGGCGTAGCTCTGCGATTTAATGCAGTTGGTGTGCCACCCTTAAGCTGTCCCCTGGAGGGCAACCTGCCTCTTTGGAGATGTGCCTCCTCCCCCTCCTTTCCTGTCATGCACCCACGTAGAGTCAGTGACCTCATCATCCCCTCTGTCCTCATCACTGTCGAAAACCTGGCAGTATGCTGCAACTGAGGGAAGATGACTGCCAGATTGCTGTCCTTCTTGGGCACCCCATCTCTCTGGGCTCACATTACTGCCTTCCTCTATCTGTGTTCCATCATCGGAGCCTTCAAAACGCTGCGCATCTTCATGCAGCATGTACCCAATACTGTGTTTGAACAGTTCGTGGGACTCCTCAGGAGGACATGGTGGGACTAGAGAAGGAGTAAGTGATGCCATTGAGCAGAGGGAAGAGGATGCCTTGGCAGCTACTTTGCCAGACAAAGTACCCTGAGTCTGGGTAAGAGAGGATGGGTAAGCGAGGATGAGGAGGATGAGGATGGCTTGGTCATCCACTCTACCAAGTCTTCGGCATGTTGCGGCCCAACACGGCCAGCTGCCGAAAACACAGACGAGCGTGTCACACGGCCACTTGCTGATGAGGATGCACCATGTCCATGACCAGCACTGTTGCCTGTAGACGCAGAGCCTGCTTGCCCTCGTGACTCTCTGCCTCTCCTTGTTACCCTTCCAGACATTATAATGTCAAAGGCAGTACACACACCTCGTAGCTTTTGGTGCAAACTGTAGAGAACACGTGCAGTACACAACAAGTAGCTTTATGTGCAAAAGCAATGAGCACACTTGCCCTATGCACCACCAAGTGGGTTTAGTTGCAAAGCAATGAGCACACTTGCACTATGCACCACCAAGTGGGTTTAGTTGCAAAGCAATAAGCACACTTGCACTATGCACCACCAAGTGGGCTTAGTTGCAAAGCAATGAGCACACTTGCACTATGCACCACCAAGTGGGTTTAGTTGCAAAGCAATAAGCACACTTGCACTATGCACCACCAAGTGGGCTTAGTTGCAAAGCAATGAGCACACTTGCACTATGCACCACCAAGTGGGTTTAGTTGCAAAGTAATGAGCACACTTGCACTATGCACCAAGTGGGTTTAGTTGCAAAGTAATTAGCACACTTGCACTATGCACCACCAAGTGGGTTTAGTTGCAAAGCAATGAGCACACTTGCACTATGCACCACCAAGTGGGCTTAGTTGCAAAGCAATGAGCACACTTGCACTATGCACCACCAAGTGGGTTTAGTTGCAAAGCTATGAGCACACTTGCACTATGCACCACCAAGTGGGTTTAGTTGCAAAGTAATGAGCACACTTGCACTATGCACCATATGCACCACCAAGTGGGTTTAGTTGCAAAGCAATGAGCACACTTGCACTATGCACCATATGCACCACCAAGTGGGTTTAGTTGCAAAGCAATGAGCACACTTGCACTATGCACCACCAAGTGGGTATAGTTGCAAAGTAATGAGCACACTTGCACTATGCACCAAGTGGGTTTAGTTGCAAAGCAATGAGCACACTTGCACTATGCACCACCAAGTGATCTGTAACAAGCCCGGAACACACTACACGCGGCCGCCCTGCAGGCGGCCTTTTATACTGTGGGGCGTGTGCTAAAGCCCTGAGCCATAATTGGCCAAAGCCACCCTCCTTAATAAGTGACTACAGAGAAAAAGCTCCCAGCACTGTGGTTATCAGGAAACAGACAACCAGGAAGTGTGGAGATCAGAGAAGAATTACAGCAATTTGAGAGCAAAAACGAACAATGAGGACATGAAAACAGCACTGCATTAAGGTAAAGGAAGCTATTAAGATTAAAAAAAAAAAAAACCTTTACAAACCCTTTAAGAATTACAGGCCTATAATATAAAAACACCAAAATGTCCATGCAAAACAATGTACCGCTTTGACATTCAAAAATCTGACAGCCAGAAAGGTCAAAGATGGTGGCCCTGTTACCACTACTAACAAGCCTACTGCATTCAGAACACAGCCATCTGCCCCAAAGTGAAGGGGAGGCCCCTTAGAGGGTTCAAGGGCAAGTATGTAAGATGTGGCCACCGGCTAAAAATACTGGTGGGGAGGGGGGTGGAACACTGGAAACTTCAGTCTCTAAGCAGTAGTCTCCAGGATCCAGAGCTCTGCAGCCAAATGGGGAAACACTGACAAAGGCTGTTCTGCTAAGTGTTCTTCCAGTTCCAGAGAGACACAGGAGTTGATTTGCTAAAAAGTGCAAAATCAGGTGCAGCTGTGCATGGTAGCCAATAAGATTCTAACTTCAGCTTGTTCAATTAAGCTTTGGCAAAAAGAAAAATCTGGAAGCCGATTGGTTTCTATGCAGAGATGCAACAGATTTTGCACTCTCCAGTTTTAGTAAATCAACCCCACAGTCTGCTACTGTTGCAGAGAGCAAGACTGTTCAGTGATTTTAAAATCACTGGAGACAAAAGAGCTTGTTGGTGGAAAGGAGAGACTCCAAGGATCCAGATTAGAAATGGGAAGGCCTGGAACAAAAAAAAAATATATAAACTTGGTTTAAAAAAAATAAACATTTTTTTTTTCTTTTTTTCAAAGCCATTTTTTCAAAAAAGTGTGGAATAGGTTCTTTTACAATTATAGCATATCTATGACATGGTATTTTAACATTAATAAAAGATATCTGAGACTATGTAAAATCTTGAATTATTGGTACTTCTCGTAAGACAACAATACTTCTCATTGTAGTTCTCAAACAAGATAAATATGTATTTCTGCCACTAGGGTGCACTGCAGGGGATATGCTCAAGTTAGATTGCCTGCAGTCGGGATACAGTATATGAAAGTTTCTGTCCTATCAGGCCTTAACTGACAGAAGTAAGAGGGTAAAAATTTGTCTGACAAATGTGTTCACCTTTTTTAACCTTTAAATGATTCATATTAAATGTTCTCCACCACCACACCCTAATGTTTACATATAGTCTGGTCAGTAGATTCTAGCGAAGAAGTGTGTTATCCCGTGCTACCTGTGCTGACCTGTGTAATATTCCCTATATAGTGATCAATATCCAATGGGTGGCTGATAGCGTCAATTCCTGTCTGGACATTTTAATTACCCAGGAGTGCTTTGCACAGCCGTGTGGTTGTGGAGAAGACAGATGAAAGATGGCAAATGCAAGTGCAGTGTCCCAGCTTTCCCTGATTGCAGCTGTTCAGGCACATCCTGAATTACGGGATGTGGCTCATGTTCTCCACGGAGATCATGTGAGAAAAGTAAAGATATGGGAAGACATTTGTGCTGCCATCTACCCTGGCTGGAAAGACACAGAAAAGGCCAATGAAAGAAAAGAAATAAGTTTATTTTACTTGAATGCATAATCTGTAGTTTAACCACTTCCCATCCGGGCCAATTCTGACCTTTTTTTCCTACCTGAAAATCATCTTTTTTTGTGATAAAATTACATAGAAACCCCAAAAACATATGTTTTTATTTTTAGCAAAGACCTTATAGAATACAATAGCGGTCAGTGTAACTTTTTATCTCACAAAATTGCACATGCTCGTGAAATGGCATCAAACTTAGGTAATTAAAAAACCTTAAAATTACCGTATTTATCGACTTATACCGCACACTTTTTTCCCCTTAAAATAAGGGGGAAATCGTGGATGCGCGATATACGCCGATACCCGCATCCCGCGCTCAGTTTGAACTGAGCCGCAGACATATACCGAGTGCAGTACACTCGGGTACATTCGGCCAGCGAGCCCGAGTGTACTGTGCTCGGTATAAGTCGGCGGAGGCTTCAAACTGAGCGCGGGAAGCAGGGATTCGACTCGGACAGCGCTGGAGAAGCCAGGACACCACCAAGGCCGCAGACGGACGCCGGACCAGACGATGGACGCCGGGCAAGACACCAAAACTGTAAGTAATAAAATGTTATAAAAACATTTTTTACAGGAAATTTCGGAGCTACTTTAGGGGTGCACGCTTTACGCGCGGGAGCGCGCAATACCCCGATAAATACGGTACATGTTTTGAGTTAAACTCTTGCGCTTTTATTTTTTGATCTGGCTTAAACGTTCGCGGCAATACCTCACATGTGGGGTCTGAACACCATTGTCATATGTGGGTAGGACTTGCGTATGCTTTCGCTTCTGTGTTGGCAATTCTATTTGAAACTTTTTACTTTGGACCAAGCACTTGCATGAGCAATATACAGTATGCTTCTGGAACAGCATTGTCAATCACTGAAAATGCATATTAGCAAGAAGCTTTTAAATGATTAGAAGAGAAACAGGGGTGGTTACCTGTTCCTAACATAGAGTACATTGTCCTTAATATTCCATTTGTAATAAGAAATACAATAAAAATTCAAGAAAGTTTATTTAATGAATAAGCTGTACCGTATTTTTCGGTGTATAAAAGATGACCTTTTAAGCTTAAAAAAATCTCCCAAAAATCAGGGGTCATCTTATACGCTGGGTATTGTACCTGTATGCAGAGTCAGTCTGCGGGCGTCCATTGTTTAAAAGCTGCGCCTCCTCCTCGTCCTGCTCCGTGATAGGCGGAACACTCAGTTTCCCAGCAGAGCCTGTGTTCAAAGTTCTGCCTATCACAGATGTCGTCTCATTTGAGGCTGAGGACAAGAGGACATCCGTGATAGGCGGAACACTGGCTCTGCTGGGAAAATGAGTGTTCCCGCCTATCATGGAACAGGCCGCCCGCAGTCTGACTCTGAATGACAAGGAATGAGATATGGAGTTCGGCAAAGTGAGGCATGTAATGGGCAGTGAGTTGAGGCATGTAATTGGCACAGAGAGGTGAGGCATGTAATGGGCACAGTGAGGTGAAACATGTAATTGGCACTAGTCGTGCAGACGTGTGAGTGAGGGCACCTCCCTCCGAAATCCCCAGGCATGGAACAACAAAAAGCAGCATGCTGATGGGAGCCAGTAAAACCAGCTAACCAGCTATATGCCTCGCTGTGTGGTGGAATGTTGCTACTATCACGGCATCTGCCGGTGAACGGCTCTCTCCCCCTCCTCCTCTTGGACTCTAAGCTGCATTTGTCGGCGAACGGCTCTCTGCACCTCTCTCCTTCATCCCCCTCTCCCCTTTTCCTGGAAGCTAAGCTGTTGGACGGTTACACTGTCAGCATGTGAGGAGCATGTGAGAATGACGCTGAACTAAGGATTGCGGCTGTCTCACCCTTGTCACCTCTCTCAGCAACTCCCCTGGTCTCTCCTCAATATTTCTTTTAAAATCTTGGCACCAAAGAGAAGATTCCTGTGGGCTCCCCCACTGAAGCAAGAAAAGTCTGGATGCAGCCTACAAACGAGGTTGGTCTGTGAAGAGAGGTAAGCAGCAGAGATAACTATTTATTTTGATCTCTCTATACCTCTATCCTTATGAGAAGAATTCATGGGCAATACCGTCTCCCCTCACCTTTTTCCATTCATCTGTGAAATACAACTTAGTTTTGACATGCAGTTTTTGTAAAACATGGAGTTTGTTGCAAAGACATATCTGACTATTTTTAAGTGAAGAAGTGGACTGATTGATTGAAAATAGAAATGTCTAATGATTAAAAGAACAAGAATCCAATGTTAAACTGTTATGCAAATTGATATCTGATAATTAAATCTGGGATTGCATCTGGGACAGACTGGTAACAAGAGCTATTAAAAACCTAAAACAGAGTAATTGCAAAGTTACATTTCATAGATATTTGCAGATTTATATAAAATTACCTGTGACTCATTTTTGTGGAGGTCTGCACACTGACTTTCTGCAAGTGGAAGAATACGCTTACCATCATTGTTATTTCGTTATACTGCCATCTGAAAAGTTTGCACAGATGGCTAACTAAGCAGATAGAACCATTGTTAAGTAAAGAGATGTTAAACAGATGTCTGAACTGAAACTAGTCAGAACTATCTTAAAAGACACTGGATATTCAAGAATATATTTTACATCGAAATGAAAATAATGTTTAGATGAGAAATGACATCTTAAGAACCGTGTGAAATATATAACCATCGCATCAGCTAATTTAGAAATTTGTAAAAAGAATTATAGGAGAAATTAGTTTTTATCAATAGATGTGTTTTTAAAGAAACTAAATCCACATTATGAAAGATATAGAATTGTGATTATAAAGATGTATGCTGCAACATGTGTCCCTCAAACACATATCAAAATAATTCATGTATCCACATTAATAATTATTTTGCATTGATTGAGACATAAACCTGTGCATGATTGAAAAGAATATTGTTGGGAAATATGCGGTTATACAGGAATATACGTCTATGTTATGTAGGGATCAAAGATATACTAATTGGATCTGATGGAACATAAAGTTATCAGATATATATATATATAGAAGTTACCAATAATAAGTTAATAATAATAATATAAGTCTCCCCAATAATATAAAATTATCTTACAGATAATCTCACAATAAAGGTGAGACACCTAGTGGCTGAAAGTGATATTACTTGAGGTTCTCAAAACTCAGAGACCCAGTAAATGATTAAAATTGTCAGCCAATAGGAGCCCGACATGTCTTGCCAGGAACTCCCATAGAGACCAGAGGCCAATGAATTAAGGACAGCTGTCATATGGGCAGGAGGTAGGATAATTTAATGGTCCTATTGTTTTGAGTAATATAAGAGAGATAGCCCATGGGATTAGAAAGGCAAGGAAGATCATTCAATGAAAAAGATCAAGGAAGGCAGATGGATCAATGAAGGAAGAAGACCCCATCCATAGGGGGAGAGGCACGCTAGGACAATGCATGAAGGCATCTTGTCATCCCATGAAGGGCCATAGAAAGCACTGCATATTAACTCGGGGCATCTGCACATAGCCATCTTGGAATTGGTAAATATGCCATTTTACTTTATCAAAAATATTGTTGTTCTGTAGGATTTAATGTTGTATATCGTGTAGTCATGGTCTGGTCTCATAATCAATAACTGGTAGATTTTTCAGTAAAGCATACAATTTTTATATTTTAATATTTTTCATAATTAATGACAAAAACAATCGTCCAATATGATTTCATATTTTGGCCTATTACTTACCTGCAGTAAAGTAACGGTTGAAATATGAAATAGACGCTTTCGTTTCATTGTCTTTTATATAAAGTTATCTTGAGACTTGGACATGACACACAGATCAAAGGTATTGCACGCCCATTTTGGTGATAGTTTAATGTATCGCAATGTGTTCATGTAACGCAACTGGTATTCTAATGTCATGTAAATATCCATATTTTGTCAACCAATAAATTAGCTATTTTGTATGATTATACGTCTCCGTGAATACGTTTCATAATATAGACTATGTCATATAGATTGACTTGTATTTAAAAACGTCTTCGTTATCAAAGAATTCAATATAATTTTACTGTGTGGGTAAATATAACCTTAAGAAAGCACAACATATAAATGGAGGCACTCGCTGAGATAATGTCGATGTTTTGTACACGTTCAATCATAGCTATGGTGGTGACAAAAATGATATTTTGCATGAAATTATGAATTATGAATTTTTGAAATTATGAATTATTAATTTTTGAAAAAAAATATATTTTTTTCTTTGCCTAAAAATGTCTGGTCAAAGTGAATTGTTTGTTGATAGGGATTGCCAAGAGTCAGCCCTTAGTGATGAGTATTTGGGGAAGAGTGATACAACTACAGGAAATGTTGGAAATGATTTCTAATATTGAAATGGCAGAGAGCCATGTCATAAAAAGTTTGTATAAGGAGAATAATCTAGAAGCATATGTTGAATGCCTTAAAAACCGCGCCCGTCAAATAATAAAAGACGTAGGAAACGCGGAAGGCAACATTTTTGCACAAAAAGATAGCTCCTGTGAAACAGAAGAAATAAAAAGACTTGTAGACGTTCGTATAGAAACATACAGATTCCTGCTATATTGCATTAAAAAAGAGTTTGAATCTCGAAAGACGCAACAGGAATCTGATATCTTAGAACCCCAGCCACATTTAACCGAAAAGGAATGTGAGCTCACTAAAAATAGAGAAGCGACCAATGACAGGGCAGATCATTATCACGAGTCTATGACCGTGCAAGATGAAAATTGGGAACAATTAAGAGAAGAGATGGAGAGTTTTCTGCAGGAAGATGAATCTCCTGACAAAAGTTGCAGAGTAATGAGCAGTGAAAATTTAGAAAGTTGCCGAGTAATAAGCAGTGAAAATTTAAAAGAAGAAACAAATCAGTTTAAGTCAGAACAGGAATCCCTAATTAAGCAACCAAAAGAATTAAAAGTGAAGTTTGTGCCCCAGGGTAATTCTCAAATGCCTCACCCTGAAAGTGTAGAATCTAACCAAAATCTAATATCTGACTCTCAATCTAAAATATTGGAGTTAGACAAAGGTGAGGGACCAGAAAAAGAACCCTCATCCTATCCCAAGCCATCTGTTGAGCAACACGGGGTAAAAAGTGAACCACCACATGAAAGTAGGTTTAATAAGTTTCCCCTGGGATCAGAGGAAAATATAGATACCCCTAAACAGGACGCCTCAGTGAAGTTTGTGCCCCAGGGTAATGCTCAAATGCCTAACCCTGAAAGTGTAGAATGTAACCAAAGTCTAATATCTGACTCTCAATCTAAAATATTGGGGTTAGACAATGAAGAGGGATCAGAAAAAGAACGTAGGTTTAATAAGCTTCCCCTGGGATCAGAGGAAAAGATAGGTACCCCTAAACGGGACGCCTCAGAAATAATAAACATTTTAAATGATACTTTCCCAGTCTTTGAGCAAGAGGGATCCATGTGCGTCAATGACCACATTGAGGCCTATGAAAATACCTGATCAGCTTTAGGCCTAGATGATGACCAGTCAAGGATTAATTTCTTACCGTGGGTATTTAAAACCAAACACCGTAGATTCTGCGAATCTTTAAAAGGTCTGTCTGGTACCTCATGGCAAGAAATTAAACACCGCTGTCATCTAGAATTTGGCCAGTACAAAAATGTTACAGCAGCTAGTACGGCTATACAAAATCTGAGATGTTGCAGTAATCAAAGCCCCACAGAAGTGTTGTCTGTGCTCAGAAGTGCTTACCACTTAGCAGAAAATGAGACAGATTGCAATAAAAGTGAGTTTAAATCCACGTTCGTTGAGACTCCACCTACCCACACAAAAGTGCGTTTAGCAAAAGACTACGAAAGGGGGTGTTCACTTAAGTCCTTGGTAAAAAGAGAGTAACAATGTGTACTCTATCCAACGAACTGGTGAATACAACGGAAGGCCTCAACCCATCACTCAAATTGTGAATGAAACTAATGTATCTCCCCAATTATTACGGTTTGATACGCAGAAAATGACATGTGCTGATATAGCCAGAGGAGATATGCCACAGAGTCTTCCCAGCGGGAGACCACATACCCCACAAATTAGAAGGGGGGAACAGAAAACACCCTTTAAAGGGAGAGCACAAAGCCCACCTCAGGATTACCATCCTGGGGAACCAGACGCAAGGTTTCAGAGAAACTATAGGGTCTACCTCCAACGGGTCAAATTCAAACCCAAATGTAGAAACCCGTATTATTACCGGGGACCAAAACAGGTAAATAGGGAGCAACCGCAGGGTAAGACACCCCAAAATCCCCTGAAAAATAGGGAGAAATTAAGGCCCAGACAACTATCCCAGAATCAGGACAGTGTTGCTGAAGGGGAGATGTCTGATAGAACTGAGCCAGAAGTCCCCAGAAAGTACAGAGACTGGGTCGCAGAACCCTATTCTGACCAGCCTGTAAGCAATACAGAAACCAAATTAAAGCAAGTTAGGCATATGTTACACGGTTTCATTGCTGTACGAAGTGTGAATCACATTTCTGTAAGAGGTAAATACTGGGGCCAGCCAAGGGCCACAGAGCCTTTGAAGCGCCTATGTTAAAGTAAATCAGAGGAATGCATTGGAAAGGCATAGGAGACAGAGGTTCTAACACCATATAATGTTTTTCCCCAGGTTACAGTAGTAAGGATCCTGGAATCCCCAGCAGGGATCTTGGTCGTTAGAAACTAACTGTTATCCTATCTTTCAGTGGTCACTTCATTCCTCTGACATAAACAGGTCGCTCCAAACAGCTTAATTTCAAGAAGTTGCAGAAGACGATAATTACGGAGGTTGGCCGAGTCCTAAAGATATTAACATCAGAAGGCCTAAAACGGTTTGATATTTTGGTAACAGATGAGTCGCCACCTAAGGTAGTTTGATTGCCTCTATTAAGTGGTATTGACACCCCACAGGGGGGAAGGTTTTATTGTTTTTTCCTCAGTAGAAGGTCGACCATCATATCAGATACTTTGTTGCTGACCATAAGTGTCGCATCTCAAACTGAAATATTTTAAAATGTTATTATTCCAGAACCACTATAATTAAGTTAAAAGAAAAAAATGGTTCTGAAGAATGACAGTAGATTGACTATTGTATCAAATACTTTATTGCTGACAGTAAGTGTCGCATATCAATTTGAAATTAAAAAAAAAAAAATGTTTTACTATGCCAGAACCGCTATAAGTAGGCTAAGAGAAAAAAAAATGGTTCTGAAGCATGTCAGTTATTAATGCATGGTATCCTCAGGCATAAATACATGTCCTCATGTTAATGAGCCCTAGAGCTTTGTTTTCCAGAGCAAATATTCAGACATTGTCTTGAAAGCCAGAGTGCTTAGTCAAAGGACAGGTGACACAATGGGCCAAAAGGGGGGCTCTGAGGAAGCCAGGATACCAGCCTGACACTGAGATCTCAAAACGCAGGTCATGTAAAAAAAAACAAAAAAAAAACGCATATATTGTTTTTCTTATGGAATCCACTTTGCTTTACAGGACTAAGAGGTCCATAAGCCGATCTACAGAACCGAGAGTCCAACACGTGTGAGTCATCCAGAGAAGGAACCGTATGGGGGAATCAGAGACACCGCTAATGGCTAGTCTGCACAGACGGAACTCAACAGGACAGCCAAGCACAAAGTCGCCGCCCGGGTGATCCAGTTCCCGCTAACCAACGGCTAACCAACCCTGAGATGCACGCATCAATCACAAACCCACTTATTTTCCTCAAGGAACTACACCCATCTGCAGGTGTCAACTGTTCTTAAAATGCTATTTTCAGCATCCACAATCCGGATGCCATACAAGGCCGAATGAAGCCTGATTTCTTCACCACTTTGCATTTTGAAGTCCTCCAAACGACTTACGGCATTTGCACTCCAAATTGGGGGGATTTGTCATACATTTTGGCACGAATTATAATAATATATTCAATATTTATCAGCAAAAATATGAAGAGGCCATTAAACCTTAATTTTGATGATTGGCTGTATACAAAAGTCATTCAGTCAGTGAAGAAAAAAAAGACACATCTTAGCCTATGTTTGCCAAGCCTCCAAAACACCAACAATTGAATTGGTTATTCTATAACTTTTACAAGCTCGGATGAAACTTAGAACAATGACAGTTCTCATCACAGGACAAGAAATGTTGTCCTAAGTTTGGTGAATAAACAAGAATATGGTTACCATCATTGTTAGTTCGTTATACTGCCATCTGAAAAGTTTGCACAGATGGCTAACTAAGCAGATAGAACCATTGTTAAGTAAAGAGATGTTAAACAGATGTCTGAACTGAAACTAGTCAGAACTATCTTAAAAGACACTGGATATTCAAGAATATATTTTACATCGAAATGAAAATAATGTTTAGATGAGAAATGACATCTTAAGAACCGTGTGAAATATATAACCATCGCATCAGCTAATTTAGAAATTTGTAAAAAGAATTATAGGAGAAATTTGTTTTTATCAATAGATGTGTTTTTAAAGAAACTAAATCCACATTATGAAAGATATAGAATTGTGATTATAAAGATGTATGCTGCAACATGTGTCCCTCAAACACATATCAAAATAATTCATGTATCCACATTAATAATTATTTTGCATTGATTGAGACATAAACCTGTGCATGATTGAAAAGAATATTGTTGGGAAATATGCGGTTATACAGGAATATACGTTTATGTTATGTAGGGATCAAAATATACTAATTGGATCTGATGGAACATAAAGTTATCATATATATATATATATATATATATATATATATATATATATATATATATATATAGAAGTTACCAATAATAAGTTAATAATAATAAAAGTCTCCCCAATAATATAAAATTATCTTACAGATAATCTCACAATAAAGGTGAGACACCTAGTGGCTGAAAGTGATATTACTTGAGGTTCTCAAAACTCAGAGACCCAGTAAATGATTCAAATTGGCAAGGAAGATCATTCAATGAAAAAGATCAAGGAAGGCAGATGGATCAATGAAGGAAGAAGACCCCATCCATAGGGGGAGGGGCACGCTAGGACAATGCATGAAGGCATCTTGTCATCCCATGAAGGGCCATAGAAAGCACTGCATATTAACTCGGGGCATCTGCACATAGCCATCTTGGAATTTGTAAATATGCCATTTTACTTTATCAGAAATATTGTTGTTCTGTAGGATTTAATGTTGTATATCGTGTAGTCATGGTCTGGTCTCATAATCAATAACTGGTAGATTTTTCAGTAAAGCATACAATTTTTATATTTTAATATTTTAATATTTTTCATAATTAATGACAAAAACAATCGTCCAATATGATTTCATATTTTGGCCTATTACTTACCTGCAGTAAAGTAACGGTTGAAATATGAAATAGACGCTTTCGTTTCATTGTCTTTTATATAAAGTTATCTTGAGACTTGGACATGACACACAGATCAAAGGTATTGCACGCCCATTTTGGGGATAGTTTAATGTATCGCAATGTGTTCATGTAACGCAACTGGTATTCTAATGTCATGTAAATATCCATATTTTGTCAACCAATAAATTAGCTATTTTGTATGATTATACGTCTCCTTGAATACGTTTCATAATATAGACTATGTCATAAAGATTGACTTGTATTTAAAAACTTCTTCGTTATCAAAGAATTCAATATAATTTTACTGTGTGGGTAAATATAACCTTAAGAAAGCACAACAAAAGCATATTTGACCCCACCGTCACAGCAACCAATGAGAAGAGATAATATTGGGGGAATGGCAGGCCAGAGCCAAGCAAGATACGGCAGCCCAGAGATTGGAGGACAATATGGAAGGACAGGACGGGGCTCACCAATCCCATTGGGCAGCACCGAGAGACAGGACCCACAAAATAGAAACCTCACAGCGAGGGGTCGTGGTAATCGGCTGTCGGGTGAGACAGATGGGAATTCCAATAAAGGAGGTAAACCAATGAATATGGAATGAGATGGCTGTACACAGGACTCTAAAGAGGTAAAGGAGAGTGAACGATTGTGCAACTCAGCAATAGAAAACCTTAAGGAAGAGGTAAAGGCAGTGGGAAATCGAGTGGAAGCATTGGAAAACAGTCAGGAAGAAATAATACAAGCTGTTGGAGAGGCCCAAGAAATTATCAAACATCAAGAAGAGCAGATAAATACATAGGGCCAGATTCAGGTAGATGAGAGCATCTTTGCTCCAGAGTAACGCTTCTCATTTACGTTACTCTGACGACCCTTCAGCGCAAGTGCTGTTATTCAAATAGCAGTTGCACGTAAACTTGCGCCAGAGTAACGATAATGCGCTGGCGTAACCCGACGCAAGTGGAAGTGGGTGTGATCATATGTAAATGATGGGCGGAGCCCAGCGCAGAGGCTTACGTTCAGCGCATCATCCACGGAGCATGCGCAGTGAGTGCGGCTCCACTCGCCCCCTTGTGCGCATGCTCACAACTTCCGTCGGCACCACTTCCCGGGAAACGTCAGCGCAATGCCTCCCGTTGGGCGCTTAAAAGCGCAGGCGGAAACGCCATTCCGGCGCAAAAGTAGTTCCGTTTCCCCCCACCCCAGGGAAGATACTTTTGCTCTGTGATGGCTGCTCCCGCTACCCCAAATTCCCAGGAGGTCTCGGTCATCAAATCAGCGATGGAGTCTGTTAATGAGTTACTCCATGGGAAAAAAAGCCGGAAGACCAGCCGGGAGAGGAAGCAGGGCATCCTGGAGACCATTGCTGCCAGGGTGAATGTCTTGGGGTACTCCACCCGGACTGCTTCTGACATTCAGAAAAAAATAAATGACTTGCGGCACAAGGTCCGTGGCAAGGTGGCCACCATCAGGAGGCATGAGAGGGGCACAGGTGGTGGTCCCCCATGTCCTGTCAGCCTGACCGCAGAGGAGGAGGTGGTCGCACGCTGCCTGGAGAGGGAGCAGGTGGAGGGGGTCCCTGGCTATGACTCCATGGAGGAAGGCTCCAGGACAGGTAAGTGTTTTTTATCCCCTATTTGGTGTGTTGCATGTGGGGGGGAGGGTACATGTGCCAAGTGTGTGGGACCAACAACATGTGTCTGCTTTGTGTCATCCACAGATGACGGAGCTGGGCCATCATCTCTTGGCGGCCAGTCCACCCCAACCTCCCAACGGGATCGTGATGATGAGCCCCTGGGTGCTGAAGAGACCGAGGTGGAGGAGAGTGCCCACACCACCTCTGCAGAGGTGGTTGTGGAGGAGCCTGTCCCTGAACAGGACTTCATCTTATTGTTGGAGGAGTCCTCCTCTTCAGCAGGGCCCTCTGTCATCCCCTCCCCCATCCTCGATAGCCCCTCAAGGGCGACTCCATCCCCACGGGGACAACCTTCTCCTGCCCCCAGGAAGGCCACCCGGAAGACCAGGGGGGTGTGTGTGATCTGGTCGAGGACCAGGTGGTGTTGGACCATGCCAAGCAGACCCAGCAGATGGGGGAGAATGCTGGGCACCTGGACCGGGTCGCTGACAGCCTGGGCTCCATGTCACAGCTGCCCAGTGGTGTTCAGAACATTGTTACCAGCCTGGGGGAGGTGCAGGCTGATGTACGGCACCTGACAGCAGCCGTACATGCCAACACTGCTGCCATCCGGGAAGAGGGGAGGCAGCGGCAGCGTGACCAGCGGCATCAAGTCACCCGCCAGTTGAGGATGCAGGCCCAGACTAACCTCTATCTGAGCCGGATTGCAGTGGCCTTGGAGGGCATGCAGCCAACAGCTGCCCGCAGTGGCCCACCCGGGGAACAGCCTCCTCAAAGATGCCCCCACACCCCCACCACCACCCACTCCCTCCAGGCAGCTGAGGAGCCGAGAGTGCCCCAAGGAGGAGCCCCCGTCATCCCAGATGAGGGTTTTTTTTTTAATTTGGTTTATATTTTTATTTTTTTTGGTACTCAGGTTATGAGTTTTTTGTTTATTTTTATACTCAGGTTATGAGTTTATATTTTATTTTCTTGCTCAGGTTATGAGATTTTTTATTTCTTTTGAACTGCACACAGTCAGGAGTGCAGGGGACAGTGTGAATGGGTGTGTGAATGTGAGGGGGGTGGCACTCCTGACAGTAAGGGGTGTCACCCTCGGCCGTGGTGGTGAAGTTAACCCACGGCTGTATGAATGACGTGTGAAAGGTGTATGAATGGACAGTGACATCATTGGGGCTTGACGCTGGCGTTGCTGCTCCCAAGTCCTACATGCTGGACTTGGGCTAATCCAATGCGATGTGCATGTGGTGTGTGTGATCTAGGTAGGGACATCAGTGGTGTACAGGCGTGCATTGTTAGTGTGATTAATGTTTTGGTTTATTGTCCAAAGATGCCTACGGCGAGGACCCTCCTGACTGCTCTTCCATCAGCAGACAGGGTGTCCTCTGGCAGGTGGGGACTGTGTGGGTCGGGGGTCAGGTCATCACGCATTTCAATCTGCAGGCCTTTTCTCATAGCAAAATTGTGCAGAATACAACATGCAGCGATGATCTGACACACAAAGGTAGGGGAATACAATAGGGTCCCCCCGGACTTATCCAGGCATCGGAAACGGGACTTCAGGAGCCCGAATGTTTGCTCCACCACTGCACGGGTTTTGATGTGTGCTTCATTGTATTTTCTCTCTCCTCTGGTTTGGGGGTTCCGGAAAGGAGTCATGAGATGGGGTCCCAGTGCATATGCAGAGTCACCTGTAAGGGAAAAGACAGGAGGATGTTAGTCGTGCATGTGCCACTTTTGATGTGCATCACGGGAGGGGATAGTCATGCCTGCCACCCATGTCACTCACCAACCAGCCAGCTGTCCCCATACATGTTCTGCTCGAATTCTGCTGGGATGGGACTCTGATTGTATATGAAGCTGTCATGGCTGGACCCGGGGTGTTTGGCACGCACGTGCCATATGAGGCGTTGGGCATCGGCTATCACCTGTACGTTGATGGAATGCCAATGCTTCCGATTGCGGTATATGTGCTCTGTGGCACTGGGGGGCTGAAGGGCCACATGTGTGCAATCAATGGCCCCCACAGTGCGGTGGGAATCTGGCAATGTTGTAGAAATCTGTCATTGCCTTCAGCCGCAGCTCCTCAGTGGTTGGTCTGGATGAAGTGGTGGGACATGCGTCTGAGGATTGCAGGGACAACCTGGTGCACACATCTGCTTATGGAGGGATTGTGACATCCCAGCCACCACTCCACTTGTACGCTGGAATGATCCACTGGCAAGGAAATGGCAGAGAGTGTTGCAGTACCTTCACCAGTGGATGCACTGCTTGTGAGCGGTGGTGTTGGGTGGTGGATGTTCACCTGCAGGGTTGTGGTTAGTTCAAGTATTGTCATCTGGGCTGAATCTGAAGAGGGCTACACTCCTCATCCCCATGCCAAAGAGGTTCATAGGTGCGGTATATCCATCACGTGCTACAACCGCCTCCTCCGTTGCGAGGGGACC